>JAPYKE020000236.1:177500-575809 GCA_028554795.2 Sinohyriopsis cumingii
TTATAACCCTTCCATCTTGCATTCTAATTTCCGGATGGTATATGAATGAAATGACTCGTTTAGACTAGCGGTGCCTTAATGGGATTCTAAAAATTGAATCGAATTAATATATTTGTCATTGTGCCTTCGACATAACTAATTTTAAGTGCAAACTTTTATTCATTTTTTCGCACTATTTTGTCAAAAATACTTTTTTGTTAATGCAAAACATTTTTGAAAGCAAAAATGTTTTATCCGTATTACAACCTGTAAGGACATTCAATGGCAAGAAATGTCACAAGTTCGTACATATGCACGTAATACCCGTGCGACATGCAAGGTTTTATGCATGCTGTTAAAATCTTTTTTAATATCAAACAAAAATGCCCTAAATGACATATTCTAAAGAACGTATATAAAAATATTCGAGCTCGTTCTTCAGTTTTTCAGATGTCTATCCCGTGCACAGGTAATGGCGAGGGCGTGGCAGATCTGGTACTGGGGCTTCAGATACTTGACCAATCAGAAAATCCCATACAAGGATCACCAATCAAATTGAAGCTTAAAAAGCAGTGTAAAGCATTTGGTATGTAAAGTTGGGTTCAACATATTCTTGCCGGTTTTTTTTTTCTTGTTTGTTCACTTTTGACAGTTACATAAATTTCATTAAGAATGTACGTTCCACTTTCCATCCAAGTTGCAAGATTTGTCAAGGAGGTACTCACAAACGTCTTATTAATGTTGATAAGTTACCTTGAGTTGTACATGTCATTCCATTTTTTCTTTACTTTTCTATTTCATTTACAGGAAAGTAATCACATTATTAAACTGAAGTGGTAAAAAAGGAAATAGATTTAATCTTTTTAAAACGTAAACAATAGAAATTGAAACAGATGGTTCGTTGGTTTCTAATTTTCAATATGCATTGGATATAATGACCAAAAAAATGGGAGCTACCTGTCTTTCTCAAAGGCAAACTGAGGCAGCCCACCCGGACTTGAATTAGGAGTCTGAAATTCTGCTAATTGTGTACGCGGCTCTAATTTTATGAAATACTGTTATAAAATATTTGATCTTTCACATGGATTGCATTTAACATTTTCACTGCATTTTTTTTTTCTCACGCTATAACAATAGATTATAATTTCTTGTATTTCCAATGACATGCCTCTTAAAAAATAAAATAAAACTAAATTTCCTTCAGTCACCACATCCTTGTGTAAGAATGAATGTCAAAATGGCGGCAGATGTAATCAGTTTAGCGAGTGCGATTGCAAACAAGGGTATCATGGGAAATTTTGCGAGATTGGTGAGTATATGTACCTTACGTTTACTTCCGGTCTGATATTTTTGCTTCATTTTACTTGCCGTATATAATGGCTTATAAGCCGAGTCCTACTTCAAACTACACAGACCCAGATCTGCCAGCACATTAAGCACCAGCAGATCCGGGTCTGCGTTGTTTGCTAGGAGTAATACCCTCTCTCTCTCTCTCTCTCTCTCTCTCTCTCTCTATATATATATATATATATATATATATATATATATATATATATATATATATATATATATATATATATATATATACAGACTATGATGTATAATGTTCTTTGGAAGCTGTGGGTTTTTTTCTTTTCTTCATATTTTATTTCATGAAGATTGATTGCACAAGTGCTCGTGACTTAGATAATGCACTTTTAACAGCTCATATGTCATCGAGATATTTGTCTTTGAGGTGGTTGAAACTAGTGAACCATGTGGTAACCACCGGCCTTTGATGGGCAACTACACCACACACATTCGCACATGTCGGGACCTCGAATCGAACCTGAGACCGCAGAAGTGCGTCATATTTTAAGCATATGTTCCTTCTTCTTGCGTAATAATTAATCAGAACTGATGAACCCTCACTTTCATTTCGATAAACTATCCAAACTTTCCTATCAGGGTGGGGTTTTCCTATCAGGGTGGGGCACGTGGATGTAGTGTGACTTGAAAAAAAAACTTTGTTTGTTTGATTATAATTTTCAATTTTCTGCTATGTTAATTCGGCCTGATTCATGTTCAGTTGAGCTTAGAGCTTGTACATTTACTCGAATCTTATTGAATCTATATGTATGTATGTATGTATGTATATATATATATATATATATATATATATATATATATATATATATATATATATATATATATATATATATATATATATATATATATATATATATATAACACTTGGAATTCTCTATATTAGCCCGGAAACCGAAACATCTCTATTAAATATTAATTTTAATTGCTTACCCAAAGAAGTAATTAAGTAGTATTACCCAATGTATGTTCGTTTCATTTTGTAGGCCGCACGTAAACACTCATTGGTTGAAATCTAACTTACGGCGATACATACGTTCATAATACGCCTATTCATAATATTTGTTTATTAAATTGGTATGATTTATTTTGCCTGAATGGTTTATACCTATCACAGAATACCCCACATTGCATAGAGATCATCTTCAAAACTGGAAACAGGTGTGGTCAACTAAGATACGGAAAGTTTTCCTATGATTCCATCGTGTTGTATATAGAACTTAAGTCAGAAATGTACAATTTACCAGGACTTATAATGAGAAGCAATAACGTTGTTATTTGTTTTGAATTTGTTGTCACTGTAGCATATCGAGAATGAGCATTCGCGAACGTGATTAACATTCCAAAATTGATATTTTTTGATCAACAATAAACACCGACCAACCATGTAATAAATTACTAAATAAATTCGGAAATGGTCCTCATTTTTTTATGATTTTATCCACCTACTTTAACAACACTGGCATGAAAGAGAATTACAGCTGACGGCCAGATATGTAAATAAAGCACTATAAACAATCGCCACTGCCATACTTTACATCAGGGGTGCACAACCTTTCTCGGCCAAGGGCCAGATTGCATTTTCTAAGACATTCGATGGCCCAAACACTAATTTCTTTAATATAATTACTGTTCACGGGTCAGATTTCTGCGTTGCTTTAATTTGCCCCGAGGGCCGGACAGAACACGTTATCGGGCCGCCCGCGGGCCACGGTTTGTGCACCCCTGTCTTACATACTCGATGTATAAAGTGGTCAGGCTATGAAATACAACCTACATGAAAGGTCTTGATGAAGTTGAACTCTCACAAACCAGACTCGTCCAACCTTGCATTCCATAGTAACTGTCCATATAGGTGTGCATGAATGACATTCGGACAAAATCATTTATTATTATATAATTTTGTGTAAAGTATGTTAGAATTGCTATTTTCAACCAAGAAGATTATTTTGTAAGTCTAATTTATTAATCGCAAAGTTGCGCATTTATATTTGATGTTACTGGAGCTCTTGCAAAGATATTCACGCAATGAGGGATTAGTCTTACATATAAAAGCCTTGATGAGCAAATGGGATACCTCCCTCTTTCGGGGTGGTGAGAGGGAGGCAGGATACTCATCATTTACTGTTAGTGTTCTTCAGAAACAAAAAATAATCCAGTGAATTTTCTTTACGCCTCAGGGAACTATGATGATACACTCATGTTCAAACCTACCACTAGTTGATTCCTGCTGTAATACCCACCTGTCAACAATTTATCCTTATACGTCAGTATTGATAACCCTCTTAGTTTTCTGTGTAGAATAGAGCATTGTTAGTTTTTGTTATTGCCTCATCTAGACTTCACTCTGCACTTTCAATAAACGTGCACTTTGCATGACCTATCCGTCCTATTCATAAGGTAGTATGAATTGGCACTTTATCTTTGAGGAGATAAAATGGGAGTAACTTGCCAATATAAAATCGTAAGAAGAATAAACAGGCAACCATACATACATACATACATACATACATACATACATACATTTACGGTATATCGTCTTTACTCTAATACCCCAGGTACGGCTGACTGTTTACTTGTCAAGCAGTCGAGAGTTTAAGTTCTTTCTTTCTTTTTTATTTGTTTTTCCTTATTTATCTTTGATGCAGCTCACCGAAAAGGTGATATAGATTTTGTCTTAGATGAATAAAATGGTATTTTCCACATACAGCTTAAAAGGATCTATTTTTAGGGAGCTCTCCAAAAAGACGACCTAGATTTTGATGTTATCAGAATTTAAAAAATCGTCTCTTCGTCATACATCCTTCCTTTATAAATCAGACCTCAGTATTCTCCTATTGATTATCGCCGTATGATAAGTCATTGTGTCATCGCCAGATACATCTTACTATCCAAGAAAAGGAAATATTAGAAGTTGTTGTCCGTTCATACAGGATTGACTCCCAAAATTAAACTGTTACCTCTCTCTCTCTCTCTCTCTCTCTCACACACACACACACACACACATACACACACACACACACACACACACACACACACAAACACTTATTTTACTCTGGTTATATCAATTTGTTGACGGTATATCGCATTTAAGAAACTGAAGCTAAACGTCAAGCTATGTTCAGAGAACTACATACCCGTGCACATTTCGTAACCGGGTTTCGTACCAATGACCGCAGAGGTACAAAGAGAACGCATTTTCGATGCATTATTTGCCACACCCCAGCTCCAGTTATCCCTTGTCCACATAATGAACATATGTTCCCATCTTAGTATGCAGGGTGCAGATTCGTAATGAGATGAGAGAAGGATGTTGAGTTATAGGTGCACAAGTCAGATATACATCTACTCTGTATACGCCAGTCGGTGTATAATGTTGATATTATTACTCCAAAGGTTACAGCAGACACACATAATCTGCACGATGTATATACATGTATATCTCCATGCCCAGATAAGAAAGCCAGAAAGCTATTGCAAGCTGGTGGACTATGTTGGCAAAAGGGTATACATGATATCTTATCAGTCCAATATGCAGATTAGCATGCTATTTCATTTTAGTGTATTAATTTCCTCTGAACGATGGTTTTGAAGGTACAATCTTGATGCAAATGCAAATCACATTTATTACATTGGAATACACGCACCATTAGATCGACGGTTGATATCTGCTGTCTAATGTTATGCTGTTAATCAGCTTATTTTTATTTATTTTTATTTTGGCAATATAAAACCGATAATTGTTTCCCATGCATATTTAAACATACAATGTCATAGTATTTGCTCCTTCTTACAATAAAACTTGTAATCTAATTTACTTAGGAATGAGACCGATTCGAAAAACAAACCAACAAACAAGGATCCAGGAAAATCGTTTTATTTATTTTTTTTTTTTAAATATTTATTTTTATTTTTTTTAAATATTTATTTATTTGTTTATTTATTCTTGGATTATATATTAAAAACAAATGGCTGGTAGTTTAATGAGGTTATGTGACTAAGAACAGATTGTTTGCAAATATTTATGCATTCCCTCTGTTGTGGAAAGACATTTATTCTACCTCGTTATTTTAGTGCATGACAGCATCCGCGTAAACGTCAATAATAATCAGTTGTAAGTTACATTCTTACAATATGTGACTTTATTTGCCGAATTCGCATCTTGAGGAGACTGCGGCACGGGAGCAGGTCCGTGTTTGGAATAGGCGCCAGCTACATGATAAAGATTTAGATAAGAAAGGAGTTTTGTTGCTCTCTAATTGTCTAATATATAGATTATTGTCTTGCAGTGAGTAAAAGTAATGCTGAATGTTTTAGATTTACTAAACAATAAAAGTCATCAGTGATAAGCCTTGCCCGGTCCTAATTTATCTTTCTAAATATTATATGCTTTTCACGCATCAGGAGCCAGCCATACAATGGCAGACAAGTTCTTTTCATAACAAGCGCTATGCTTGTTATGAAAAGAACTTGTCTGCCATTGTATGGCTGGCTCCATGCGTATTAAGCACTGATTTTTGTAAGCGGGAAGGGGACTTGTATTTCAATTTTATCAAAAGACTCGGCAACATTTTCGCTTCCAGTGTCATTGTGTATACCTCGACATTGACTCGTATACAAATATTACAGACTGAAATGATTCCTTACGCGACTTCATTCCGAAATATGAAATGATCGGTGACTTATTCCGAATGAAAACGAATTAAGATATTTTTAAATCATAGCCCTCAGCTTGATATTACATACGCTTGGAATATGCATAATGACATGCCAATCGCAACCCCTTTTTCTTAGAAAGAAACATTGCGAATGATTCTGTGTTCGAGGTCGTCACCCCCTGATATTTTGTTGGTACAGCCATATTCTATCTGCGTTGGAGGGTGAGGGTGAAAAATAAACTATTGCGATATCTGCGTAGAGGTGTAGTGGTTTGTTGCGAATGATTTCAAAGTGTTCTGCAGTAAATGTATAAGTGTATGGTCCAAAACTGAGTACGGCCATGTACGTACCAATTTTATCGTTAGGTTGGCCGAGGCCGTACCAATTGTACCGCCACATATGGCCTTGGAATTTGGTATGTCTCGGCCTAGGTTGGAATCCAAGACCTTCCGCATCCGAGGCGGATTCTCAAGCCACTTAGGCCACCGGAGTGGTCACAATTTAAAATATATGTATACGTTACAGCTAAGTGCTTGTTTATATTTTATCAGTTGAACTTACGACGTGTTAAATAAACTGTTTCATCCTTCATCTTCTTCACCGCCCCTGTGGCCTAAGTGGTAAGAGCGTCCCCGGCCGATTAATACCAGAGATGTACAAAATGGTACTAGGAACTGCCTCGCTAGGCGCTCAGCATTAATAGGTCGGCCTGGTGTCAGGATAATGTGACTGGGTGGGACATGATGCTACATGTCTGCGGCACGATGCCCCCCAGTGCTAGACATCACTATAAACTACTACACTACAGACAGGGCCGACCTTAGACCGACTGGACTGATTTGGCCCAATCGGGCCCAGCGCTCACAGGGACCCCGCGCGTTAGTAATTTGTAAAAATATATCTGTAGAGAGAAAGTAATTTTTAAGCAACGAAAGAAATTGTTAAGTTCAACATTATATAAAACTTGTTTAAAAGTTTATTTCCAAATGCCGTACTCACAGGGGGACTAGCGCGTTAGGGGCAGGGACCCCGCGAAGATGATCCAAATAGGGCTCCGCGTTCGCTACTGACTGCAGACATTGTAGCGATATGACTGGAACAGTGTTAAAGCTATGTAAATCCAACACGCACACACACACACACACACACACACACACACACACACACACGTGCGCGCGCGCGCGCGTTTCATCCTACAAAATGTAAGAAGAATAACTAGTGCATCGGTTGCATAATTAAACTTTCTTAAAAGTACTACTGAAGGAAACGTTCTCGTTTCAACGGTTATTTGGCTTCACGTAAATCATGTGAGACTGCAGACTTCCATTTTCCTATGAGTCTTTTACCGCTTTTGATCACAAATATTAAAATGTTTTAAGAGTTGTTTTTTTTTTTGGTTTCTCAGCTTTGCAATGATTTCTAACAGCCGTTCCACGTCATGCAGCAATCGTCTTCTTGGCACAGATCCTATTTAGTAGCTGGATCGGTATTTATGTAGTTTTGCTCACTTTTAACAATATCTTAGAAACAGAGCCAAATGCATAATGACCCTCAATACATAAACCTTGTTTATATTAAAATGCCAAAACTTGCAAAGCTGAAATACTAAACAACAGTGTACGTATACCGTTATTTCATCGAGACTGAGAACTGTTTGCGTTTCCATTATACCGTCTTTTCTTCCACTTATCAGGGATATTTAATAACAATGTATATTTTAATAAATGCGGTTATAAGAATGCAATCCGTCATAAATAATGGTGAACCAATTTGAACTTTTCAGCATACTTCACACAGACCATTGTGGTAACAGAAGAACTCCGTAATACAACTATCTCCCAACAGTTATCACCAAATTGTTCTTTACTGGAAATTCCAAAATGCTAGCCGCTAGCTATGCCTGGAAACGCATTAACCGGTACATAATGACATAGTTTGTGCACTTAGTTGACCTGATTAATACGACACGCGTGCAATCCTATTAGATAGACAACCCGACAGTTTTCAGTCTATATTATGCATAAATTCAGTTGGTCTTACATTCGCTAAATTTTATCCAGTTTGCGTCAAATTTTCAATGTAAACAGAAAATGTCTATAATAATGTGGTAACATTGTAAAGAGAATGTACAGAAATAAAACATGCTAATGAGTTAGTGTGGTTATCTCGATGCTGCTGATTGGTCAGCAGGATACGGCTACGAAAACAGACATTCGCCGATTGGTCAGCAGTAATGTATCGCTCACCTACAGCAGATACTACCTGATTTACAAAAGACCTTTTTGTACTGATAATGAAGAATATAAATACATAAGGGGGGGGGGGAGCGTTCTAGAAGTGAAAAATAATAATGCTTTCATTACAAACATAAAAAAATTCGTCCTGTTATATTCAAAATCTCCCTCATACTTAATGTTAGTTTATGTACGAATCTGCATGTAGCCATTTTAGTTACTGTTATACCAATAAGCAAGAGATTTCGTCGACTTATACAAAACACGCCAATCATTGCCAGGGAAGAGCTTTCTTCTTTATCATCTTTATCCGTGGTTAAATGTATGAGGTCCGTTTTGTATCCGTGGTTAAATGTATGAGGTCCGTTTTGTATCCGTGGTTAAATGTATGAGGTCCGTTTTGTATCCGTGGTTAAATGTATGAGGTCCGTTTTGTATCCGTGGTTAAATGTATGAGGTCCGTTTTGTATCCGTGGTTAAATGTATGAGGTCCGTTTTGTATCCGTGGTTAAATGCATGAGGTCCGTTTTGTATCCGTGGTTAAATGTATGAGGTCCGTTTTGTATCCGTGGTTAAATGTATGAGGTCCGTTTTGTATCCGTGGTTAAATGTATGAGGTCCGTTTTGTATCCGTGGTTAAATGTATGAGGTCCGTTTTGTATCCGTGGTTAAATGTATGAGGTCCGTTTTGTATCCGTGGTTAAATGTATGAGGTCCGTTTTGTATCCGTGGTTAAATGTATGAGGTCCGTTTTGTATCCGTGGTTAAATGTATGAGGTCCGTTTTGTATCCGTGGTTAAATGTATGAGGTCCGTTTTGTATCCGTGGTTAAATGCATGAGGTCCGTTTTGTATCCGTGGTTAAATGTATGAGGTCCGTTTTGTATCCGTGGTTAAATGTATGAGGTCCGTTTTGTATCCGTGGTTAAATGTATGAGGTCCGTTTTGTATCCGTGGTTAAATGTGTGAAATCCGTTTTGTGTAAGTGGTTACACATATGAAATAAGTTTTGAGTTTTGGTTTCCGAATGATATTGTTTGTTTTGCACTGTTTCAGATATGTGTAGTCCAAGTTGTGAAAACAATGGTACCTGTATTTCACCTGACGTCTGTCTATGTTTAGATGGTTTCTATGGCAAGAGATGCGAAAAAGGTAAAACTGCTTGAATCCAGGGAATATACACGGTTTAGGACCTTCAAACAAATACAAAGGAAGATTATTATATTTTATCAGAAAGAAATCTGAATATTCCTTCCCCCACCCACACCGCGTAGTCAGGCAATCGTTTTAACTTCAAGCCTGTCGCATGCTGTTCATTTGTATATATATAATTAGGGTATATACGATTTACGTGAGGAAAATACTTCCAAAACTGAGGATTATTGTTTCGTACGCAGTGCTGATAGCTGAAGTAAAAGTTGTACAAATATTATATGCGTATTCAGGCATGTAAATGTTATTCGATCTTGTCTCGCAAACGTCTTCATGAGTTAATGCTGGGTTTTTCCTATAAAACGGAATATTGATGTGCCTTCACCACTACTAAAATAATTGCTTACACTAAATAACATGAGATAAGCCTCACATCCCAATTTTACAAAACAGTCAAGGTCCCATTCATCCATCCTAAACACCAACCCCAAATAAAATGTCCAATACCTGAAAAGGCGAGAACTTGATAAGAGACGACAATGTATGGGATGAAAACATGAATACAAATGGATAATCTTCCTTACTGAATCTGGGAAAAGCTACTGGTTTTGTTTCTTAGCTTTCAAAATAACAATTTTTCCTGGGGATGGGCGAGAGTGTGGAGGATTTTGAGATAAAAGGAAGATTTCAAGGTTTCAGTGGTGGAGGTGTTTTAAGCACATGGCCACTAACGTTAGTGAGAGGTTATATACTTGCAAATTTTACCAAATGGGTGCAGTTTGACAAAATGTGAGGAATTACTCATTTTCATTTCTCCCCTAAAGTTAAGTAAGTGGACATTTATCATATTTTAACATGCTGAGGTTTCCTTTGTTTATTTATTAGCTCTCTGCTCACAACCCTGCCAGAACGGGGGACGGTGTGTTCAACCCGGGTTCTGCTGGTGTACTAGTGGCTTCTATGGGGAGGCCTGCCAATATAGTAAGTGGTAGTATTAGTAGTAGTAGTAACAATAGTATTAGTAGCAGCAGCAGTAGTCGTAATAGTAGTAACAGTGGTATTAGCATTATCAGTAGTAGTAGTAGTAGTAGTAGTAGTAGTAATAGTAGTAGTAGTAGTAATAGTAGTAGTAGTAGTAATGATGGGTGGTGGTACTGCTGGAGGCCTGCCAATATAGTAAGTAGTAGAAGTAGTAGTAGTAGTAGCAGTAGTAGTAACAATAGTATTAGTAGCAGTATTGGTGGGTGGTTATACTGCTGCTGTGGTGATGGTAATAGTATTCTAGTTGTCGCCATCGTTGTCGAAGTAGTAGTAGTAGTAGCAGCAGTGGTGGTCGGAATACTAATAGCAGTAGTGAAATAATAGTAGTTTGAGCAACTTGACTAGTAGAAGGAGCAGAAGTACTGGTGGTGGTGGTAGTGGTATCACTATAACTAGTGGTAGGGGATCTGATGCGATGGTAGTAATAGTAGTAATACTCGTAGTAATAGTAGTACTAGCACTAGAGTACTAGTAGAAATAGTAGATTCATGTTTTGTACACAAGTTTCTTGCCTTTGGCAAAATGTGGCTTCTTTTTTATATTCATAGAAAATACGAACATTTTAATTTGTAACGATACAGTTCTCCAATTTATTGCAGGTTACTGTATTACACCGTGCAAGCATGGTGGTCTGTGTATAGGACAGAACAAGTGTAAATGCTTAACCGGCTATTCGGGAGACTTGTGTGAAAAAGGTGAGTGCATAGCTGTTGTTTTGATTTTTGTCCCTCGCACATAATACATGGAAAAGATTTGGTGTGGCCCCTCCATTTCTTGATATACCAGTAGTGTGGGGATATGATTGGCCCTTGTTTAACCTACCTACTTCAGGCGTCAGCCAGTCATTACTATTTTTTCCTCTTCTCCAAATTAACTTCCTGAAATTCCTCGGTTACTTTCGATGGACGCTTGCTACTCTTTCTGCTTGCTAGGCGTCCAACCATTCCACTACTGGAGACAACGTGGTTATACATCAAGGAAGTTGTTTTCAGCAACATTTCCGAATTCCAGTTGAGAAAACAGTCTTTCATTCAATTTTCTTGAAATTATATTATCAAACATAAATTATTCACTAATCATATGCAAAATCTTCAGAAGAAAAATGTGAATTTTAGTGAAAATGCTACATGTGCATTCTTTGCTCATCCCAGGCAATTCGTTAATTCGGGCACCAACAGTTCTCTACAGTAACAATCATAAAGATTATGATCAAAACTGGAGCTAGAACACAGGGCCAGCTGCTGTTCCGCCCGAACAGCACTGGCTGATCCGTGAGAATTAGCCATTACGTACCGGTATTTTTAGAATCCTACGAAAAATTCCATGTCTAAAATAATGTTTCCATGATAGACTATAATTAATGGACTTAATCGACTGGTGCAACAGCCTTGACCTTCCTTAAATGTTCTCTCGGGATTCGCGAAAAGCGGCAACTGTTAACAAAACCATGTGCTCTACAACGTATCCTAGGAGGAGATTTATCTGAGTTCATTACAGAGAATTACCATTTCTTTAGATAAGATAGTTTTCTGAAACTTACAATGAACACCCACGAATTCGGTTCAGAAAGAAGTCCACGTATGTCAAAGAGTTCACTCAGCAGATATTAAACGGTTGTCTCCTCGTACGTGTATAAGATCCAAGTGTAACGTCGTTGCCATTTTATAGCAATGCATTATTCTACCTATGGTCTTGTTGTACGGCTCTATAGTGGTATACTCGATTTACCAAAATCACGTGTCACAATGGTCTTGTTGTACGGATCTGTAGTGGTATACTCGATTTACCAAAATCACGTGTCACAATGGTCTTGTTGTACGGCTCTGTAGTGGTATACTCGATTCACCAAAATCACGTGTCACAATGGTCTTGTTGTACGGCTCTGTAGTGGTATACTCGATTTACCAAAATCACGTGTCACAATGGTCTTGTTCTACGGCTCTATCATAGTGAAGTTCTTTTAACAAACGCACGTGTCACAATAACATATCCATTATCCTATATTACTTTCTTACGCCAGTTGTAAATGGCCGGATATGTTTAGTCCATCAAAAATGAAAGAGCATCTTTGCATATAGCTGATGAAAAAAATATTAAGCATCGTCCAGATTTTGTATGATACCAGTATTATTTATTAAGTAGTATTTTTTTAAAAAAAATCAAATTATGCAATTTTGGGTAAACGTAATAAAAACAGGTTTGCACAGAACCCTACCTGATTGAAAATTGGACTCCATATTTAAATAGGCATGCCCTATGTCGGCCACGAATTCTCTACTTTGAAGTGGACTGAATAATTTCAGTTGTTAGGTTCATGTGTGCCAAAAGATTGATGTGTGTTTATAGTACAAGGAGAATTTTTTGTTATTTTGATAACAAAAATACAAATGTACGTACATAGTAAATATTCAGTGACGTATAAAGTGTTGTCAAGTCCATTCTTGGACTAGTATAGTCAGGGATGTATATAACCTCACCAACGATAATGTACAATGTTATATTTTTATTAAAAAAATGAAATGACCCTACTGAAAATATTTAGGAAAATCTTTCCCCAACGCTGAATATGTAGTAACAATTTTGATAGCAGTAAGGTTACACACTGCACTTCTATGCTGAGTGTTTGATGAACTGAACATTTTACTTCTGTTCCATTATGTACAAGCTCTGTGTACAATAGTTTCAGAACAGCAACAGATCTATTTTGCGTATTTTACTATAATGTAGTTAACATTTTTCACATCATAACGTTTCCCGCGTCATTAACATCGTGTTTTCAACACTGAAATATTAGGGTAAAGTACAACGGAAAAGACTTCATTTACGTGCTACTTCTGTTTTATACTTTTCATTATTGCAATTATCAAGCAAAAAACATTATTTAGGAAACATCATATATCTATGCGTATACATTATTTATTATTTTTCATTTTGCACCAATTTACCTAAATGTTCATTCACATGCTTGTCTAGTAAATGTATTTGCTTTTTTCTGTTTCAGATTTAAAAAGAGATATTCAAAGACCAAGGAGAAGTAAGAGTCAGAAGACGAAAAAAAAGAAGCGACGGAAAAAGAAACGAAATAAGCAGCGAAGGAAAAATAGATTAAAGAATGAGAAGAAACTAAATTCGAAAAAAGACAACAGAGGTTTGATTTTGTTTTAATCGAATACTTTTCTCGAAAGAACAGTGAGCTAAATGTGTTCACATCCTGATCCTCCTCGTCACTGTTGTCCCATTGTAAATTGATACCTCGGCTAGCATTTATAAGGGCGTTCTATAAAATGTAGAAATTTTATATTTGAAGACCAGTCCATTGAATATCTCTTAATATGACGAGCCTGTAAACTTAGTTGTGCGTAAGAACGGATTGCATCTTCCTCATCAGTTAGCTAACAATCAACTAGATAGCTGTTAGATATTACACCTATAATGTCTGGAATGACAATGGTTTCAATTACATGGTCCGAATCTCGTTATGTAAAAACATTTCTGGTCGTTGTCATTTTAAAATGACAAATTTTACTTGAAAAATAATTAACATAATCCTAGTGTTTCATACTTTTATACTTTTTCATTTTCTTTAGGAAATAAAAAGAATACGACGGAGCCGACGGTGAGAGCCTTGTCTGGTGAAATTTATGGAAACATAAACAGACAGAGATAAAGTGCAAATCGGTCTGATACTGGAGTTGTAAATGCAAGCTTAAAAAATTATACGGGGTCTTGACTGATTCCACGTTGAATACGGACATGGTTTACATACCAACGAGTGGGGCTGAACGCAGATGCAATTATTATTAAATGTACGCTATCATTTTGCCTCCATAAAGCACAGTTCTTGGCATGATAAGTAACATCGGTGAGGTATCGATCGTATGTATTATGAATAAGTAAAAGATACAAAATCATTCAGAAATTTACGCTCCAGCAATCACTTTGATGAAAACGAAATGCAGATAATAGTGTTTACTTAGAGTTATTGGGGTTGGGCAGCTTTTATTTATTTTTAGTTTGTCTTCTTTTCAAAGGCATTTTATTTTTCTGGAACAAGGCAAAAGCCTTTGCAATGCAAAAACTCTTGCGAATATAAGAGGCGTTATTCTTTGCGAACTGTGTGGATCACGTTAAGACATAATTTATGTCGGTGATCTTTGGAGACATTTCCAATCTCAATTTCTTCGACGAGGGCATTTGGATCACTTCAAGCTTTTCTGTGATAGTTTTAAATCTCGGCGGATTAAAGTAACTAGTGTTTAAAATAATCAGAGCAGAACAGACAATAAATCCAGTTGAGATAAAGCTCTTTAGTATCTCTAGCACTCTGTCGTTTCCACAAAATATTGCTTAAAACAAAATTAGAGGAAAAATCTTACTTTGAATCTAGCTTGCTTTTCTAGATGGCGGAGCCCACTTCGAAGTACTTTTTTGTTCTTTATTTTTTAATAAAACATTTATCGCCATGAAGGTATAATACATCAAAGACATCAAACTAGAAGCTATTTACATCAGTTGTTTTTTTTATATCTCAGCAGTCCGAGTTTTAAAAACTGTTCGACACTTAAAGCCACCGCCAAAAGCCCAAAATATTCTGCATGCCAGTGATATAGACTGGTGAGACTGTTTTCAAAACTCTGGAATTGTCTCTCCAATTTGCATAAGAACAGCTTGTACCCATGCAATTAATTGTATTACATTAAAAATAAAATGGGGTACTGCCACGCACTGCTCATATTTCCGGACGTACAAATTAATTTTTATTTTCATCATTCTGTGACTTCTGAATGCTACTATTACCAGAAACTTGTGCCAAGTAGTCAACGCTAGTATTGCCAGAATAATGTGCCAATTAGTCAACGGTCAGCTAGTTACCTGTTAACATTTACACTCACAATGTCTGAAAAGATATTGGCTGAAGGTAAGTGAAAATAAAATTATGAATAAAATTAAAATAAATAAATAATTCGTACCAAAACTAATTTTAAAACCCCCAGATCAACCTATTTTTTGTTATAAAATCAAAAGCTCATGTGGTGCAAAAGACTGGTGCAGAATACACAAATCATTTCTACTTTCCGTCTCCATATTGAGCGTGAAGGAGAATAAGGTGAATACTTACACATAGGCTGACCATATATATATATATATATATATATATATATATATATATATATATATATATATATATATATCTTATTTTCTTTCTTATTCGTTTATTCTGACGTACAAAACTAAAATAAAAAAGAACCAAAAAAAAAAATAATCGCCACTGGAAATGTTTTTGTATTTATATATTTATTTTATTATCAAGAACGTGCTATACCCAAGAATGTGCAGTTGTTGAAAAGAATGACAAAGGTGTAATAATTTGTAATAATGTTCTATTAGAAATATATTTCACTTAAATGTGTTGTAGAATCAAAATCACGGGATCGCTTACAAAAGAAGAAAATAAAACATTTACTATATTTGGAGAAATTAAATATAAACTCTAACTTTGGCAAATGAATGGCATATAACTTATCAAATAATTCTCAAATAGGCATCAGTCGAAACCCAGGACCAAAATTAGGATGCGTTTCTGCCTTCTTTTTCACGAACTTATCTAATACAATCTGAGTTGCTGTCGCCAACGAATGTGTTAAATTTTTCCTATTTTAAGCTGCATCAAACGTGCTTTCATTTTGTCCAGTATCAACTTATGTTAATACAATTGGTTATGTATAACGTAAGACTGACACAGACTTACAGACACGAGATAATGTGGTCCCATCAAAACTATTAAAGTCACGGGTAATTTAATGTGTTTTAGATATATTATCGTGTATTAAAACACCGTTTCCATAAAATGTGCAGGAAGATGAAATATTATTAATCGAAAAAAAAAGTTTAATTTAAATGTACTCCAACGAAGATTCATTGCCAAAAAAATCTGCGTCTAATCTTTAACGTTTCCCGCATCATTTCCAGTACACACGTGGCGATGATAACATAATCAACAATGCATATTTTTGTATCCTTCGTACTATATATCGCTTTATTTAAGAAAGATAAAAAAGATAAGAGTTCCTGACTGATATTTCAACACGAGATTGGTCATTTATTTTTTAAAACAGAAATCCGCACGTCAGGCACTACAAATTACAACACACTCACTCTGCTTTAATGATTTCACTTGTGCAAAGATTTCTATACAGTGTACATATGGGGAAAATGTTTACAGCTTTATTGTAAAAACACCAAATTCAGATTTCAAGTAGTCAATATAGGAACGTAAGTAGCTTCAACTGGTATGAACACTCTTATTGTAAATATTAAGACGATTAGAACATCGCTCATCCCTTTCCATAAATCCAGAAAAAGATACAGAAAGTGCACCGTGATGATATTTGCCTCGATAGACGTGACAGACGGAAGGGTACTTTCCATGAAGGAGTGTCCCAATTTGTTTTTAGAAGCAACCGGTATAACAAAGTTATTTGTTCTAGAAATAATTTTGAATATGATGAACGTGCACTCTCCGATGTTATTTTCGGGTGCATTGAAAGCAGCCAAGTGGTTTCGATTGTTGTCCAAAGTTTTGAAGATTTAATTCCAGGAACAATGTTGTGTGAAGGTATAATTTAAGGAATATTGTTGTATGATGAGATAAGCTAAGGGCGATCGTTGCATAAAGAGATAATCTGAAGAAGATTATTTTATAAATAAGTATTGTAAGGTACAATGTTTGTTTTTGTTGATCTGTGGATCATTTAAAAATGATTTTATGTTGATTTTGTGCTTCAGAATGGTGATGGAGGAAATTAAGTGCGTATATTTGGAAGACAAAACTACGGACATGGCAATATAAATAATAACTTTCAATAAAAGTTGCACAATATAAAACGTGTTGAGTATGAGTTCATGGTCCAATTTGTCTGACTGTTAATTGTTATATACATTAATTTTCGTAGATGTAGAGCAGTATTACGTGTATGAACTCGTGGAAATTAAAATGTTTCAAAGCTATCGCTTTCTTGTGATACTATTGTAAATAGAAAAAAAATGTCATGTGATGTAATTATTTTATCTGACACTTGCCTGACTTGTATATATGTACTGATGAAACTATTTAATAAATTTAAACTTACTTTTTCTGTTCGTTCTTTAAATCGGATAGAATGTGTTTACGTATTATCTCCCTCCCTCTCTTTCGCTGTCTCTCCGTCTCACTCTCTGTCTGTCTCTCTGTCTCTCTTTGCACAAACATACACAAATACATACGTACAAGCGTGTATGCATGCATACACAGCCAAACGTGCATATACAGAGAGACATAAATACATGGACATAGAGACATAAATACAGGGACAGAGAGACATAAATACATGGACAGAGAGACATAAATACATGGACATAGAGACATAATACATGGACAGAGAGACATAAATACATGGACAAAGAGACATAAATACATGGACAAAGAGACATAAATACATAGACAGAGAGACATAAATACACAGACATAGAGGTATAAATACATGGACAGAGAGACGTATGTATATACATGTATACACTAAATCCCAATAAGACATTTCCCTTTCTTCTGACAAACTACTATTTCTTCAGCTTCGGCTAAACCATTTTCCAATACTGTAAAAAGAGACAATAGCTTTTAAAATAAATTTCATGTTAATGGTGCATTACATATTTAATTACAGTGACGGTGATATTTATTGAATTGCGCAAGGTGGATGAGTGGTCTAAGGCGCTCGCCTTCAGTGATCTTTCCCATCTCACATTTATTCGCGAGAGTTCGATTCTTGAACTCGGCCACTGTAGGTATATGAGAAAGCTTGCCACTACCTTCCCGTTTTTCGGTGGTTCTTACAGGGGTTTTTCCTGGTTCTTCCTCCACCAATTATATTGGCCGCCATGTATTATCATGCTCTGAAACAGGGCGTTAAACCCCAAACAACCAATTATAGCTGGTTTTTCAGTGACGGTTTTTGACCTATAAAACAATATTAACAGACTGCATACGATTTACACCTAAATTTAAGCAGCACATCATAATAAACGGGTAATATTTCTCTCTAGTCATGCCTTTGTAGTTAATTCAACAGTCATGTTGTAAATCTGGCATTGGCTTTGAACTACCGACATATCCTATCGGACATTCAATATGAGTTGAAGCTACGGACACACACAAAAAAAGAGTCGAAGCTGGACATATGCATTGTATCAGATATGCATTAGTCAAGGCTACATACATCTGTTATCTATCGGACATTAAATAGAATCGAGGCTACATATGCTTCCTATCAGATATACAATAGAATCGAGGCTACATGCAAATGTTTTATATCGGACATACCATCGAGTCGCTGTTACAAATATGTGCTATTTATCGGATATTCAATGTAGTCGAGGCTACAGACAAATGCAACCTATAGGACATGCAATAGATTAGAGGCTTAAGAACCCAGGGATTATATAATCGATGGAAAGTTTTGGGTTTTCCGTTCAAAGGGACACTTTGCGATATTAGTGGATTATTATTGCATGAGACTATGTTAGGATTAATACTGGTCATACATAAAACTCAATCTTATGACCAAGAACATTACGCTTAATGTAATTTGCGAGCCACATTCTATTATATACTACTGAAAGGCAGTTAAAAATAAAATGCAGTTTCTTGTACAAACTAGAATAAAGATGTAATAGCCCGCATCGTTTTCTTCCCCATTTATGTGAATAAAAACAGTGGCGTTATAGTTTGCTTTTTTATATATAAAAAATGTATTTTTGAAATCCATGTTCAGCCGAGCACTTGTTACATAACGCGAAATATATCGGCTACACACATTCGAGGTTGAATATATTCGGTATCGGGAATAATCATTTCATAACCAAAGAAGAAGTGGCTGTAAACAAAAGAGAACATATTTTACTTCTTTTCGTGTTGTGTTACAGAAAACGCTTGCTAATTTAGTCATCACTGCCGTTTTATAGATATAACAAGTGTAGCTAACAAGTCTTGTTTGTGAAAACTGAAATGAACCCCAGTGCTGAGTCAATATTTGGCAAGTACAAATGTTAATAACATTCGGGTCCTCCCTGTTTCCTTGTATAGTTATTGTAGGTAATTTGAGTCGTCCAGTTGATGGACTACGGTTAATATGAACTGAAGTGTTTGTTTCCAAGATCTCAAGCAGAAGACGTGAAATGAGGAATCGTGTCTTCCCTTGATTACAAAGCTGTACGTGTTTACATACTTCTCTTCAATGAAGCCATCAAAATGTATTAGCGTCGAAAACGGCATAATGTGAAAGCTAAGTCGTTAAGATACATTTTGTAGTATGTAAACATTTATCCTCAAGACCCTGTTAGTGACTGAAAATTAACTACATGTAATGCGTCCCTTCTCCATGAAACCGTACTTTTTGTTTCTTTCGTTATAAGCGTGTATTATGATATCATCATCATTACCTTTACAGCAACATCTAAGTATGCCACGTAGATCAATTAATTCGAGTTAGGTCATCTACTATTGACAAATTTAACATTTTGTTGACGAAATCAGATTCAATAAAGTAGCATGCAGTGCATCATTAGAACATACTTGTACGTTTATGCAACTTTGGCATTATAAACATTTCCATATGATATAAAGGCTCAAATATTTCGCTATCTGCATCAAAAGAAAATGAAAAACAAGTAGATAACAATTACATGCAGTGAGATGAAAGGGATCCAACGGAAAGCATAAAATTAAGCAAACTATAAATTTAACACAAACCTAAAACTTATTTACAGTACTTGGTATAAAGCTTATGGAGCTTAATCTAAAACATATAAATGGTAAAAGAAGTCAGAGATTGTTTTAAGATGCGTCAATGGTATCAAGTTGCTAGTGCTTGTTCTACGTCAATGGTAGCAAGTTGCTAAAATTTGTTTTACAGTACGTCAATGGTATCAAATTGCTACAGCTTGTTCTACGTCAATGGTAGCAAGTTGCTAAAACTTGTTTTACAATACGTCAATGGTAGCAAGTTGCTAGTGCTTGTTCTACGTCAATGGTAGCAAGTTGCTAAAAATTTGTTTTACAATACGTCAGTGGTATCAAATTGCTACAGCTTGTTCTACGTCAATGGTAGCAAGTTGCTAAAACTTGTTTTACAATACGTCAATGGTATCAAATTGCTACAGCTTGTTCTACGTCAATGGTAGCAAGTTGCTAAAACTTGTTCTACGCCAATGGTAGCAAGTTACTACTGCTTGTTCTACGCCAATGGTAGCAAGCTACTACAGCTTGTTCTACGTCAGTGGTAGCAAGTTACTACAGCTTGTTCTACGCCAATGGTAGCAAGTTACTACAGCTTGTTCTACGTCGATGGTAGCAAGTTACTACAGCTTGTTCTACGTCAGTGGTAGCAAGTTGCTACAGCTTGTTCTACGCCAATGGTAGCAAGTTACTACAGCTTGTTTTACAATATGTCAATAGCAGCATTTAATGGTGCTACAACTTGTCACAGTAAGTACATTGTAATAAGTTTCTTCAGTTAAACAATAACCACACGGGCCTTCAAGAGTACTTGACAAACGTTGCTAGCGTTTGTTGTACGGTAAGTAGAGAGGACTTGATGCAAATTGCTAGAGTTTGTTCTACAGTGCGTCGAGAATACTTGACACAGCTTGTTAGAGCTTGCTGTACAGTGGATAGAGAGTACCTGATAATTGATATAGCTTATACGGTACGTTGAGAGTACTTTACACAATTTACTAGACCACTTTGTATAGTACGTCAAGAGTAGAAATATGAGATACTTGAGGATCATACGGAGTCTAACATTACGCTCGTTGGTTAAAATGAAGGGATAGGAGGGAGAAATGTGGTAATTGACAAATCCTATGTTAAAATGGTTCATGAGTTGAGATGCGGGGAGGGGGGGAGCTAGTTTAGGGTCATACATGAGATGTTGTTACAATTGCCCATATGTTTAACATGGAATAAAGAAGTGTTTATAGGATCAAAAGTGTTTTTGGATCACAATTGGGTATAGGATCAAAAGTGTTCAAAGGGTCAAAAGCGTTTATGGGTACACACCTTCACAACCCAACTCATTACATATACTATCCAAACACAATCCAGTACCGCTTTCCGATCTCTTTCTGAACACATCACATATACAATTCAGCACCTGCTCTCTGATTACTATCTAAATACATCACACATACACTTCAATCACACAGCCCTACCATCCAGCGACAAGAGAAGGGAGTGTTCATTGGCACACACTTTCACACAAACATACTATAAAACACAACGAAGTATAATAAATGTTTATAGTGTTACGACTCTATGGTCATAAACTAAGTAAACTCACCAAGTTTTATAAAACTTGACGAAGAATTTAATTATCAAAGTCAAAAATGAAAATATAAGAAGAACTTACATTATTATAAAGTGAATCAAACTAACCCATCTCTAACAGTCATATATGAATCCTTAGAAATGTCAAAGCCGGAATTGTACTTATCATCAAAGAACCGTGACGCTGTCATGATGTCGTATTCCTAAATTCATTCAAATAATTCACACCAGTTCTAGAATAATTTTATAATGCAAATAACGAGCACTTTCTATTTCCACGAACAGTCGAACGAAATGTTCTTTCCTCTCGAATAATATATATGTACATCATAAAACACGTCTGCCGTCTAACAACAGGATCACAATAAATGTGAATGACTCCACAATCGGACTGAAACTACTGATTGCTCAGTTCTCTGTGTGTTTAGTTTTCTCTTTATAAACACCTACTATTGCGACTATATTTTGAAACTGACCGCACGTAACAGAAATCACTACTCATTTTGCGTAAAACTGTCCTAGTCATGTGGTATAGCCCAACTAATGGGAAGTTACTGAATCCATCTAGAAACGTCGAAACCACATCAGCCAACAAACAATTGAGCATTAGGCCTTTATTCCAACTTGTCTTCATATGACTCAGGCACAGACTTGAAGGAAAACTTCCCTGACACAAAATAAAACCCTCGCACAGAATACCAAAGGAAACAAAAATTCGCGAAGACAAAATAGAAAACAATTTTCTATTTTTTACATTGGTTCACGCAAAGTAAAATATGTGCAAATAATCTCTATACCCACACAAACATAATATACTCCTCACAACAATACAATATCCAGCAATTAAGCTTGATGTAAGGGAACCATGTTCTCGTTGACGAACGACTCATTGGCAAACATGATGCATCTTGTTTTTTCAATTCATTTCAACTAGTTTTCTACAATGTAGTTTGGAGAATTAAATACTGTATCCATGATATAGTTTTATAATAATGTTCACACAATCAAAATACGATTTGCTGACGGGAGATGTACAAGTTCACGGCGAATGTGATACGTGTTTCTATCTACCTCTTAAGCAGCGATGGCGATATCCACTTTGAAAGAAATGACTGAGTGACGGAGCGACTTTGTTTTCGACCACGTTATACTCAACCACATCGGAGTACACAATAAACTGAGTCAGTTGTTCAGTTTCACAGAGTAACAAAATATGTGTACAATCGATCGTTGTTGTAAATGTCTTTCTTGGGAGCCAGAGCAGTGTATCAAGCCAAAATAGAAAACTAACAAGACCAGACACTAACGAACATTATTCTGCAGACATAAACATGTAGTTCAAGACGATGGGCAAATTCAATGTACGCGATCAGCACACTTGACGAGCTTTATCAGAGGTCTTACCGAATTAATATTAGCGTCAATCATTTCTACCGGATCTTGAACAATAACATAATAGCCAACATGAATTCCCATAGTTTAATTTTTTAATTGTGAATTACCTAGTGATGCCCTTTTGTATTCGTAAATGCGATGATCAGGTTTGTCCAACTGTTCTTGAACTTATTCATTCAGGATATCGACGATGGAAATTATTTTGACCTTTGGTAATATTCCAGTCGTGCGTAGGATACATAATTTCTACTAAAACGATTTACCAATGAGCTTTGTGATCCAGTTGAATTGCTAGAGGTAATTTGGCATTGAAACAAGATAAGGTATTTTGGGGAAATACATCCATACAACTGTCACTCTGTAAAGTTAAATAAAAATGTGTTATTCATATTTTGATGCTTCCCGTTCCCGAGACGTCACTGGATGCCAAAGGAGAATTTCTAAATGTTTCAGTAGAGGATTGCTGTTGTTATGAATCGATGACTGGCGACTGTCGTTGGCCACGAGGATGTCGTTGTTGATACTGCAAACACAGCCAACACAACTACTGAGTAAAATTGTCCTCAATTGTTTGTCTCCTAGTTGCAAAGTATTGCGTATTGCGTTGTTCAATGCCCATTCAGTAGGACCACCGGAAAAGCGCACAGAAATAGTTCATTTTATCAACGACCAGAATATTGACATCTTTTTTCCTGACAGAAACATGGCTAAAAACATCAGGCGATGAGCCCACGTTTGTGGATCTAACACCCACTGGTTACTCTATCAAGTCGTTCCCCCGTAATTCTCGCGGAGGTGGAATTACTGTCATCACAAAGAACTCCATGATAAAACGTCTTAACCACACCACAACTTTCAATTTCGACCACGCATCGTTTGAACTAGTACAAACCACACTCACACTGGAACAAAGGTTAGTCCATTTGTTCTGCCTATACCGCCCTCCTTCTAGTAGAAAAAACAAGCTGGCTGACTCTCTCTTTTTGGAGCAGTTTCCGAATCTCCTGGACTATGGAAATTCGATAGGTGGCAACCTGATTATTCTTGAAGATTTCAACTTTCACTTTGACTGTCCCGGAAACCCAAATACATCAAAACTCATAGATTCCATTAATGTTTTAACTTCAGACAATCAGTTAACCAACCCACCCATAAACATGGTCACATTTTACTTCATAGACCTGATGATAACATTCTACGGTCCTCCCTGGTATCCCATGACCTTGCATCAGATCACCTCTGCATTATATGCCATCTTGATGTATCAGTCCCTAACCCTCCACTTTTATCTGCTACTAAGAGAAATCTCGGTATGGTAAATAGAACCAAACTAATGCACGACATCCAAGCTAACCTAACAACTTCCTTACCTCCTACCGCAGAACAGCTTGATAACTGCCTGCGTTCATTACTTGGAAAACATGCCCCAGCTACCAAGTGCAGAGTATCAATTCAAAAGTGTTCTCCATGGCATAGCAGTGATAGGGACCAGCTTTGCACTGCTAAAGAGACCGCCGTCAAGCTGAGAGGCTCTGGCTTTCCACCAGACTCACTATTCATAAGCAAATTTATGAAGCCGCTAAGAAGAATGTCACAAATATAGTCCATGCAGCGAAATCAGCCCACTATACTACTAAGATCATGGAAAGTTTCAGCTGCAAAGAGCTCTTCGAGATTACTAACAAGCTAATGTCAAGGAACAAATCTACACCACTTCCAACTACCTTCTCTCCAGTCGACCATCCGGACATGTTTGCAAATTTCTTCCTTGACAAAGTACAAACCATTAGAGATAAGCTTGACACCACAATTTCAACTGACTTCTCGTCACCATACAGTTGGGATACAGAATTTGAGCGGCAACCATTATCAGCATATGAACCTGTCTCTGTGGATTTCGTACGTACAATCCTGATAAAGAGTGCACCAAAGTCATGTGAACTTGATCCAATCCCAACATCACTGCTGCTTGAGTGCTTAGATCCAGTGTTGACTTCACTAACTGATGTTATTAATACCTCTCTCTTATCCGGGAAATTCCCATCATTTTTCAAAACTGCCATTGTAAAGCCTTTGCTGAAGAAATCAACACTAGACCATAACGATTGAAAGAACTACCGCCCGGTTTCTAATCTCCCATTCATATCAAAAATCTTAGAAAAGGTTCTTCTATCCCAGCTTGTATCTCAATTAAATTCAAACAGTCTTTTTAGCAATCTACAATCTGCATATCGCCCTTGTCACAGTACGGAAACTACTCTTCTAAAAGTAGTTAATGATATTCTCTCTGCGTTGGATAGCGGAAAGATTACAGTTCTCACCTCCTTGATTTGACACAATAGACCATGATATATTATTTCACCGTCTCCAGCATGCATTTGGCATATATGATACAGACTTACTGTGGTTCAAGTCTTACTTGATCAACAGCACACAAATTGTATCTGCAAATGGAATGCACTCCAGCCCAGTTGATCTATGTTGTGGTGTTCCACAGGGGTCTGTTTTTGGACCTGTTCTCTTCATTATGTACACTCAGTCGCTCTCAAGTGTCAGAGATCATCATCCAGTGTCTCACCAATTGTACGTTGATGACATCCAAATATACAAATCTAGCCACCTAATTGAAGTTGATGCTACCATCCAAGTTGTAGAGAGGTGCATTTCTGATGTGAAATCATAGATGACATGTAACAAGCTGCAGATGAATGATGATAAAACTGAGGCCATTCTGATCACAACACAAATACTTTCTCATTCACATCCTTTACCTCAAACAATAAATATCAACAACACCAACATTAAATTCACACAATCAGTACGAAACTCTGGTGTTACTCGGGACAGTACTCTCACATTGCACCAACATGTCATGAACATATGCAAGGCTGCATATCTTGAGCTGAGACGCATCAGCTCAGTTCGCAAATATCTTTCAGTTGATGCCACTAAAACACTTGTGTGTTTATTAGTACTTTCAAGACTGGACTATTGTAACTCAATTCTGTCTGGTTCATCTCAATATCTATTCCAGAAACTTCACAAAGTTCAAAACACAGCTGCTTGGATCATACTTAGAGTACCACGATCAGAGCACACCTTCCCGCTGCTCTTTACCCTAAACTGGCTATCCATTCGATCCAGAATCAAACACAAAATTCTCTGTGCTACGTTTCACTGTCGGACTCTAGTCCAACAAATATATCGGACCTCACCCATGTGTACACACCAGCAAGATACTTACGCTCCTCTTCTGACAATCGTATACTCATTATTCTAAGTATGAAAACAAAGTCATATGGACAGCGTTCTTTTGCATAACAGGGCCCAGCGACGTGGAATGAACTGCCCACTGAACTTAGACACAAAGACACAGTGATCACATTCAAGAGGGCTCTCGAAATTCACTTATTTCGACTGCAAGAACAAACTTAAAGACCTAATAATGTTCCTACCTTAAATATTCTCAACATGTTTTTTTAATGTTTTCTAATTTCATGGTGTTTGTTTTTGTAATCATATCATTATATGTATTTTTTATCTTATAGGTGTTGTCTAATGTTGTAAAGTCCTCATTATTATTATTATTATTATTATTATTATTTAACGGCATGATGGTTACTTATCATTCTGATTATAGTAGATGACCTGTGAAGCAGCAATACAAGAATCCAAACTCGATGGATATCATTTCCAATTCACCCTTACGTCTTAAAGTCGGTGTTGCCTATTTTACATTTTCTTAGAGCGAGAATGATTAAAATATATACTTGTCTTCTTTTCGACAACTAAGAATGGCAAGTGAAAGATTCTCCATTCATGCCTTCCAATTCATAGAATTCAACGTACATGTCCAGTGAAACAATTATGTTAACCATTTAGAAAAATTACCTTTGTCGAAAGAGCGTTTGGATCTTCAAATATGAACCCAATCTCTAGTCTTTAACGCCTCTTGTTTCTTTGGTTTGATGGTGACGTTTCAAACACGACAAGTTCGTTTTCAGGGGTTACTTTTTAGGGTGTACATTCTATGATACGATGCAACGCTAGAATTTTAGCTTTGGTGAGCCATGGTGACCCGTCGATGTACTTGTGAGTGTGTTGTTGTAAAATATTTCCACATGCGTTCTTTCAAAGTTCTTTGAAAACATTCACGACAATAACTTTAGTTTCAGGATTTTCAATGGTGAAAAAGTGAATGAGTGTATTTTCAGGTCTTTTTGAAAACTTTGGTTCAGAAATAAAGTGCATTTGTCTCTTTGCGATAATATAGGGTAACAACCATTCTGTTCCAAACCAGTTCTAAATAAAGTTCGTACTAACTCTAAACTTGATTTCGGAGTCAAAATAACGAGTACTCTGATTTTGAAAGCACGTCGATGACACAGAAAATATATTTATAACCAAACTGGACGCTGCAAATCAGAGAAATCAGCTAAATATGCTTGTCTTTGATGACTGATACCAGCTGTAACGCTTAGGCGTCTGAAGAAGTTTCTTCGAATGGGTAAACGTACACTTTTAAATTTGGTTTTAACAGCATGATACAAATTTTGTACTCCATAGTAACTAGCAGCATGTGCAGGATTGTATTAAATGTTTGTTAAAGGTGCCTCCGTGATTGGGGTTAACTATACTTGGTGATGCACCTCAATACGTGACACAGTGTTAGATACTGCTTAGATTATTCGGTATTGGTTTGGACAAGGCTTGACGTGTTGGTCGTACAATAGGAGAAGGGCCTGGTATTGATGAAGTGACATTTTTCTTGATGTCTTTTTCACTTCTTTCTTCCCCTTTTTTATAGTCAACATCACATTTTTTTAACGCAAGCTGTCATTTGTTATCTTCTTTTGCATTACAGGACTGTATCTAGTCAATACTTAGAAAACATTTCAACGTTATGCTAAACGAGGAAGGAGTCCCTACCTGTTTCCATTTATGGAAAAAAGTTGTGTCTGGAGTCAACGAGGTGGATAGTGTGCGCTTCTTGGTTACAGCTTTTGTTTCAAGAGTCAAAACACTGCAGTGAATCGTATAATATACTTCTTTTTTATATTAGAATTCGTCTCCAGTGATTATCGGCACGTCGTATCACATTCATTTGGGCAGCACGATGAGGTGTTTTCAGCGGACTGAATCGTGACATTTCTTGTTTGGATAAATCCATTAAATTTGTAATATCCATGTTTTGTCTTTGGTCAAACGACTTTTTGAGTTGCACTTGCAGTTGCTAAAGAAGAAGGAAACGTCGTCATCGTTGCTGGGGAAGTAGATGTTCCTTTAGAAACGTATTTCCATTTCTTCATCAGATTTGGAAACTGGCAGAAGGATTGGTTTTCTTAAGTAGGTACGCGTCGATGCAATATTATCTTACAGTATATCATCTCTTTCTGGAGGAAAATGATCTTTTCCTTGGAATTTTCTTCTTGGGGATTTTCTGTTGTTTTTTTTTTTTGCGTTTGAACTTGCGGCACCAACACTATTCTTATGTTTGGGTCATCTACCGTCTTTTGAAATAATTGACATCTTTATTTGCTTTAGCTTTGTCATTAGGATACCATATTAGAAAAAAACGAATAACGACACCTTCTAAAGATTCACTTCCGCCAGGTTTCAAAATAATTTGCTTTTCGTTTGAGTATAGCTTCTTCCATCTGCCAATTGTGACAACGCTACTTTATGTGCTTTTATCTTTCAAAAAAAAGTTGGTTTCATGGGGTATGTGAATGATCCTTTGAAGCCACTGACGTGATGTAAACGTAAACCATCGTAATACTTTGAGACTGGCTTTTACGACTGATGGCATACAGTGTACGACTCCATTTGGCAGGGACATGAGACTGAACGGAGGTCATGTTAATACTGTTTGAAAGAAACGAAGTTTAGGACTTGATTCCTTTTGCGTCAGATAGAGGGCAGAGGCGACGTGTAAATGAGATGATCTAATTCCTGACAACAACGGGGGAGCAAATCAGAATGAAATCTGAAATATGTTGGTGTGGTTATTTTAAATCAATGGGTAAATGTGAGTGAGGTGTTTGAGTGGTATCGCATAATTCAGTCAATGTATTCCTAATTGTTGGCTACCACTTGCGCTTACGATTTTTTTCTTGGACTTTAAAAACAATACCACATAATGGGCATTGCGACTAATGGTGAAATGTTCTTTACAGGGTGTAAATAAATTTTGTGTAATGAAAATAATACTGGCATTATGATTATGTCCTGTTGACTTGTAAACTTAAGGTTAATTTTGTCATCGTCTTCTCATAACATGTCGTCGAAGATGACAAGATGTGCTTGAATAAAGTCACGCACGATCTCATCGTCTTTGCGAGGAATACCTTCTACAAACGAAATGGATTAGCTTTGACTTTCGTGTAGTAATGTGTATGCCGATTGCTAATCTTTGTAACACCACACGATACGTTGTGGTAGACGATGAAGCAAATGAAATTTAGGATCGATCTAACGTTTGTCAAATTTTGTCTCGCCTGAGTCACTCGGTCTAGCAATCAATATGTCGAAGGGATGTCGAAGATACAAGGTCTTAAAACATTGACGATCCAACGACTAAATACGTTTTACACACATGACACACGTTTAAGATGTGTTACAAAACCTGTATATTTCAGTTTTCAATGGTTTAAACACGAAACTACATTAATTATTCCGTGCATCACCGAGGTACAAATTAAACTGACAACAGCTGCTTATAAACAAATCAGTGTAAAATATCATCTATGTGTGTCCCAAAAAATGTATGTACACGTTCTGGAGTTCCTCTTGTAATCTCTGCAAAATTAATTGTCTCGAATTTCGTCGTCCTTTCTTCCTCATTAATTTCTTCTTTGTGCACGAGACTAATTTCGTGGCCTTGTAATATTTCGTCCTTTGTCAGATTCTTCTACTACTGTTTCTAATATTATACTTAAACTCGGGATCACCTCGTGTTATGGCTAACTTCTTTTCTTGAATTATTTTCAGTCGTAAATTTGTTGGTAAATCCAGATGTTTGAGAAGTATCACACGTGGATAACGTTCGACAAATGTCTTCTTCAAACAGAAGTACACGACTTGTTTTCATCACCATTCTAAACACTTTCAACACAATTTGTCTTTCGTGCACAGATGCAGTTTTGGTGGTCATGATGTATGATGGTAAACACAATCCCAGAAAATAAGCCACTGATAAGCACCCTACACTGTCCAAAATTGAATAGAATCATAGGTGGTGGAAAAGGGTTTGATAAACCTCAAAGTCTTGAACAGTGTCATTGACTTCCTTCTGAGGAATTTGTTGCAACACCTAGGCCAAAAGTCGTGATGTGGTAAGCTCTTTTGTTAGTCCTTCACTGGAATGTCTTTATTGCTGAGAAATTAGTCAAACATTTGCCTAATGCTATGTGGTTGTAAATTATTCACTAACTCACACACTACAAGTTGTGAAGAAGTCTCTTGTAAACGTGTTTGTTTTGTAATTCTCCAAGTTTATGTCCTCTGAAATTATGTGTACTACTGCCACCTTGCAAGTAGAACTCGTTGCAACCAAACTGTGTATTTTCGTGCGTAGTTGATCAGTGTCTTACCCTTTGAATTCTTTCGAAACAACCAAGTCTCTTAAACCTTTCAGGTGCCATTGGTTTAATTGTCTTTGTCGTAAAGAATATAATTGTTATTTACGTTTAACTTTAGTCTGTATGAGCTCCATGAAAATGCGTTCCCTGACAGCTGGAAGCAAACTATGAATGTTTTCTTTTAAGGTATTGATGTACATAATAATCATACCCCACCAATGGAAGGTAGTGACAGCACGAAGACTACCTGGCATGTTCCGGGAAAGCCGAGTCTATATATTCCCATTCGGTGATCTTCACACCACAATCTGAATAACAGTATTGGTCTCCTCGTTCCGAGTAGACAAATCCTTCTCTGGCTAAGAACTTGGTTCTGGGTATTCCATCTGTATCTTTGAGTTACTGTTTCAGTATCTTGAGTTGACTTTCAAAGTAACAATAGCCCTAGAAAACCACAGGTGATGTATATTCAAATTTATTTTGCACATCTCGATGAACTTGTGGTATCCATAGGGTTTGCGAGTGCATGTATGCGATCCGTAGATAGGTACACGTACGGTATCACTATTACCAAAAAGCAGAAAGGCCTTAACTGGTGGAGCGGTAAGGCACACGAATGACAACAGTAGGTGATGAGCGGTAAGGTAATGCTGCATAGTTAATGTTGCTGTGTAAGGCATCACTCTGTTCGCAAGACACAACGTCGAATTAGAGTTCATTATCGAATTTTAAGTCGGTAGTGGGTCCTGCACTCAGTTGCTGTGTCACGTTTCTTCAGCATCGGTGAAAGCGTACTGGCCTAACAAGTGAGTTCCTTATGAGTTGCTTGGTTGCTGTTTTGAAATTATTGGTCATCTTTCTCGGTCGACGTTTGTAATCGTATTAATGTATTAGTATTGGAACTATTCCTTTTTATGGTGGAGCTCGGTGTGTTCATAATGTATTGTATTGTAGCCTGCAAACATACAATTTTGTGCGGATCTAATGTTTTCACGCGAAAGTATTAATCTTGTCTGCACGGTAAAGCTACTTTCAAGACATCAACGTTGTCTCTTTGACTCGCTCGACAGCCGAATGTCAGTCTTATGACTTTTCATTTGGTATGGATTTCTCCCTGTCTGTCTCTGTACTGGTATAAGTGTAGCAAAACTGATGATAGTGTCTCCTGGATTCGCAGGTTCGATGTCTAAAACGTCGTAACTTTCAGCAAATCGTCTAAATTTTGGATCGGTTTTGAAACATTGATCGTACTTGTTATCACACATTGCTACTATATCGTATCCTCGTCGTTTGTTTTTCTAACCTCGGGCGTCGTTGGTATGTTTGATAAAAAAAATAACACGTGAATGTATTTTCCATCTGGGAAATCGAGTCCTTGAAACGTGAGGTCCGCCAATGATTTGATATGCTTTCAACTTATAACGAGAACCCACCAGTCTTGAAACTTTTGCATTTCATGAATGACACATCCTCTTTCTTTGGAAATGGCTGCCAGATGTAAACGAAGTTCTGATCCTTTTCCATTTTTTAGATCTGTCTTATTGTTGAATGGCTGTCCCACGCTCTTTTCCATTCTGTGGTCTCGTACGTTCGACACATGACATTGGCACTGGCTAAGCTCACAGTTTTGCGAGTTGTCATTTTCGTTGGTACTGTGGTTGGTACTGTGAATGTCGTCTATCGATAAAACATTTCTGCGTCCGCTAAATCTAGGAGGTGAAACGTGGTTCATGTGAAGAGTTGCTTTTCCATAGGTCATGCTAGCGTAGCCATTGTGTTCTATGACGTGTTGAATGTTATCAATGACTCTGAAGGCGTGAATTCTAAAGGTGTACTAAACTCCAACCAAACAAGAAACTTCAAATTGTCAGGGGTAATGGAGAATTTAAAACGATGGTCCTCTTTGGCTCGGCATTGTCGTTTCAGAGTCTCTAACAAGGAAGCCCACAAATCTGTAATGAAACCTGCTGCTTTCTCACTTCAACTTTTTGCCGTGTTTCTAACCATTCTCATTAAAATCAGATCTCATCTGTTATACTTCATGATCTGACAGCTTGGGGATCATCTTCTGGTAACCTATGTTATCACCATAATCGCTAATTTTAACAACCAATCAGATAAGTCTTATATCTTCGCGTTTGGAAACTGAGCATTGTAGATGAAGAGCATGAATGTGATTCTCTTTCAGATTTTAAAGCTGCATTTCCATTGGCTAATTCAAAGGTCACCAGATCATGACCCTTAAGCGGTTGTAGTCAGGTCTTTACTTCCAGCGGACATCCGATTTTAATAGATCGTGTTTCTAACTTTCTGGAAGTCAGGCTTTGCGTTTCTGGAGCGTGATAAATATCTTCGGCAGTCACTGAATGATGTTCTTTTCTGGTGGATTTAGAATCCCTTGGTCTTGTGGTAGAAGCTCACAAATGTCATCTTCGAAATCGTTCGCAAAAGACGTGTTACACACATTCGCGCTGATTGCAGAGAGAGAGAGAGAGGTTCTCACCTTAAGAGCATATAATTCACAGGTTTCATACTGTGTAGAAGATTGAACTTCTTGTCATTTTTTACTGTCTATCAAAGTCTATGCCGTTAACATTGTTTAATCTCAAACAAAATCTATAAGTTAACATTGTTCTCTGTTTTATCATAGTCTATACCGTTCACATTTGTTACTATGTATCAAAATCTATACCTAAAATATTTGTTACTGTGTATCAAAGTCTATGCCAGAGGTACACGGGCGAACGTGTTCGGTCCGGCCCTTAGGGCAAAATTAAAACAACACAGAAATCTGGCCTATGAACAGAAATTATATTAAATAAATTAACGTTTGCGGCCCTCGAGTGGTCTTATAAAATTCAATCTGGTCCTTGACCGAAAAAGGTCTTTGCGATTAACATTTTTACTGTCATCAAAATGTATGCCGTTTACATTTTTTAATCTCAGTCTATGCCGTTAACATTCTTTTCTGCTGTCAAAATCTATGCCGTTAACATTGTTTACTATCAACATCTTTTCTGCTAACATTTCTTTCATCTGTCTGTCAAAGTATACGCCATTAGCACTTTTTATTTACTGCTGTTTACGTTTTTACTGTCTTTTAAAGTCTATACCGTTAAGGTTTTACAGTCTATCAAACACTTTGCCATTCACATTTTTCTACTCTCTGTCAAAGTCTATGCAGCTAACATTTTTATAAGGTCAATCAAAGTCTATGTGATTAAAATTTGTCTACTGTCTGTCAAAGTCTATGTCCTTATAATATGTTTTACTATGAAAGTCAGTGCCATTGATATTTAATAGTGTAGATCAAAAGTCTGAATTTACCTTTTGTTGTTATCAAAGTCAAAATCGTTAACATTTTTACTATCAAAGTCTATATTGTTTGTTTACTAAAACATCATATGCAAAGTCTTTGTCATTAGCATTTTTATCGCCTGTTAAAGTCTATGCCGCTGAAATTTTGTTACAACCAAAGTCAAGGCCGCTAACACGTTTTACAATGTAACAAAAATTCTAAACCATTAACATTTTTACTATCAAAGTATACTCCGTTAACATGTTTTCACTGTCTATCAAAATCGATGTCGTTTAATTTTATTTACTGTCTATCAAAGTCTTTGCAATTAATTATTTTACTGTCTATTACTATCTATGCGGTTAGACCATTTAAAAAACTATCCATCAAAGATTATACCGTAAACATTTTTACTGTCTATCAAAGTCTATGTCTTTAAACTATTTTTACTGTCTATCAAAGTCTAAGCCTTTAAACTATTTTTACTGTCTATCAAAGTCTATGTCTTTAAAATATTTTTTACTGTCTATCAAAGTCTATGTCTTTAAACTATTTTTACTGTCTATCAAAGTCTAAGCCTTTAAAACATTTTTACTGTCTATCAAAGTCTATGCCTTTAAAATATTTTTACTGTCTATCAAAGTCTATGCCTTTAAAATATTTTTACTGTCTATCAAGGTCTATGCCTTTAAAATATTTTTACTGTCTATCAAAGTCTATGCCTTTAAACTATTTTTACTGTCTATCAAAGTCTATGTCTTTAAAATATTTTTTACTGTCTATCAAAGTCTATGTCTTTAAACTATTTTTACTGTCTATCAAAGTCTATGTCTTTAAAATATTTTTTACTGTCTATCAAAGTATGTCTTTAAAACATTTTTACTCTCTATCAAAGTCTATGCCTTTAAAATATTTTTACTGTCTATCAAAGTCTATGCCTTTAAACTATTTTGACTGTCTATCAAAGTCTATGTCTTTAAAATATTTTTTACTGTCTATCAAAGTCTATGTCTTTAAACTATTTTTACTGTCTATCAAAGTCTAAGCCTTTAAAACATTTTTACTGTCTATCAAAGTCTATGCCTTTAAAATATTTTTACTGTCTATCAAAGTCTATGCCTTTAAAATATTTTTACTGTCTATCAAAGTCTATGCCTTTAAACTATTTTTACTGTCTATCAAAGTCTAAGCCTTTAAAACATTATTACTGTCTATCAAAGTATATGCCTTTAAAACATTTTTACTGTCTATCAAAGTCTATGCCTTTAAACTATTTTTACTGTCTATCAAAGTATATGCCTTTAAAATATTTTTTACTGTCTGTCAAAGTCTATGTCTTTAAACTATTTTGCTGTCTATCAAAGTCTAAGCCTTCAAAACATTTTTACTGTCTATCAAAGTCTATGCCTTTAAAATATTTTTACTGTCTATCAAAGTCTATGCCTTTAAAACATTTTTACTGTCTATCAAAGTCTATGTCTTTAAGCTATTTTTACTGTCTATCAAAGTCTAAGCCTGTAAAACATTTTTACTGTCTATCAAAGTCTAAGCCTTTAAAATATTTTTACTGTCTATCAAAGTCTATGCCTTTAAAATATTTTTGCTGTCTATCAAAGTCTATGCCTTTAAACTATTTTTACTGTCTATCAAAGTCTATGCCTTTAAAACATTTTTACTGTCTATCAAAGTATATGCCTTTAAAACATTTTTACTGTCTATCAAAGTCTATGCCTTTAAAATATTTTTACTGTCTATCAAAGTCTATGCCTTTAAAATATTTGTACTATCAAAGTCTAAGCCTTTAAAACATTTTTACTGTCTATCAAAGTCTAAGCCTTTAAAACATTTTTACTGTCTATCAAAGTCTATGCCTTTTAAACATTTTTGTTGTCTATCAAAATCTATGCCTTTAAAACGTTTTTACTGTCTATCAAAGTCTATGCCTTTAAAATATTTGTACTGTCTATCAAAGTCTATGTCTTTAAACTATTTTTTACTGTCTATCAAAGTCTATGCCTTTAAAATAGTTTTACTGTCTATCAAAGTCTATGCCTTTAAAATATTTTTACTATCAAAGTCTATGCCTTTAAAATATTTGTACTGTCTATCAAAGTCTATGTCTTTAAACTATTTTTACTGTCTGTCAAAGTCTAAGCCTTTAAAACTTTTTACTGTCTATCAAAGTCTATGCCTTTAAAATATTTGTGCTGCTATCAAAGTCTATGCCTTTAAAATAGTTTTACTGCTATCAAAGGCTATGCCGTTAACAATATATCAGAGGCTGGGTAATTATGAAGATATTTGAAAACAAATTCCAATATTATATAGCCTTACCCAAATGTTGTATCAGTTGTTTTTTCCAAACACTGGGAAGATAGAGATAATCTTGACCTCAACTCTTAAAGGTTTAACTTGACCTTGTTCCACGATATGTCCTAAAAATATGACACAAGTACGGCAAACCTCACTTTTACCTAAATAAATTGTCAGATTTATATCACTAAATCGATCAAAGAATTTCCGAATTGTTTCCAAATGATCTTTCCAGATATCGTTCTAGATTATGACGTCATCGATGTGTTCAATTCAGGCTGATAAAGTCAATCAGGATTTGCAAATGCCAAAATTTCGTTTGTTCTTTCCGAAAGTGGAATATGCCAGAATCGTTTCAAAAGATCATGCATAGTGACATATTTTGCATTTCAAAATTTGTTGATGCAATCATCTATTCTTGAAATTCGAAATGAATTAGTTTTTGGTGACACTTTAAACTTTTCTATAGTCAGTGCACATACAGAATGTAGTACCTGATTTAGGCACAAAAATACATAATGAATTACAGCTATGTTTAGTTGATTCTATAAAAAAAATCGTTCTCCAGTAAATACTGAATTTCATTTTCAAACATTCTTGCTTGAGTGGATTCATTCTGTAATCACGATGCTCCACATGTGTAGAATCTACAATCTCATCATAATGCTTATTTGTTCGTTTTGAAACATCACTAAACAAGTACTCATATTCACACAATAGCTGCTTTAATTCACTTTCTTCCTGTGTTTGTATATGTGAAAGCTTCTGGTCCAGATTGTTTAATATTTCTGAATTCCTAAAATTGGTTAAACCATAGTCACTACAGTCAGATTCATTTCCATACCTTAAATCCTCACTGTGTAGGACATGAACACCTAATCTACCAAAATACTCATGTAACAAATATCATATATCACAAAGTTTTTTCTGTTTCCGCTTTCCAGAAGTGTTAATGATGTAATTTAAATCATGTACTTTCTTTTCAACTGTATAAGTGCCACGAAATTTAGGCCGAAGAGGATTTTGTAAGTACGGACAAGAGAGCCAGAACTCTATAAACAGGCTGAAAACTCATTTCTTTTGTATTTCTGTCATATCTTAACTTCATATGTGAAGACTGGTTCTTAATGCTTCAGGAACCTTTGACAACTTATATTTAAAATCAGGGACATATCTATAAGCTTAATCTTCGAAATCTCACTGAAAGAAGTTTCCATTTTAATAACTTCAACGGTCCGCAGACAGTGTGTCCAAAATCCGGTTCAAAAGGACTACAATCTAATGAATCTTGAACTGATTCCTTAACAGTAAACAACATTAGATTAACACCCTCATTCCAAACCTTTCCTGTATCAAAGCAATATTCTTCCAGGTCAAATGAGATCCTTCCAAAAATCCCTTGGCTGTCAGGGTGATAGGCTGAAGAATTAAACTGTTAGATGACTAATTCATGCATAATTTGTTGAAAATCCCAGGCATAAAGTCTAATCCTTTGTCGGACTGGATAGATTTGTGGATGTCAAAAAACCCGTTAAAAATCTTCATCAAAGCTTTTATTATGGTTTTATTTTTAATATTTCTCAAAGGGATTGCCGCTGAAAAACTTGTTTACGCACACATTATAGACTACAATTATTGGTTGGCTGACTTTATCTTAGGTAAGGGACCGACACAGTTTACCCTTATTCTGTTAAATGGTTCATCAAATGCAGGATTTTGGGTGCAGATGAGCCTTAGGTATCCTTTAAGTGTTTCTTTATAACATTTGACAAGTATTCGGTCAATATAAATTTTCAAGATCTTGTGATAAATCTTATTGTTTCCTAAATGACCAGCCAATGGAGTTTCGTGAGCTACACTAAGAATTCCTGTATATATGACTTCAGAAAGACAATTTAGTAGTACACTGGCCACTTATCACAAGCGGGTACATCACGTGGTCTCCATTTCTCATAAGGACCCCATTTTCCACAAAGTAACAAATTCTGGCTTGGGTGGCTTCAGTTTCACTAATAGCCCTCTGAAACAAAGAGTGGGTTCTTGCTCTGTTTGACATATTTTGATTTTGTTCCTGATCAACAATGAGTGATCGCCTTTAGTTATGCTGATTAGAATGAAGAGAATAAGTAGTAAAAAGAGGATAACTGTAATCAGTATAGTGAGCAAAAGCAAAATGACCAAAAACGTTTCAGCATAAGGAATAATTTGCTGCTCAACATCATTCTCATGAACTCTTTTTGCCATAGCTTTAGTAACTGCACAAGCAGGAAATATCAGGGATTTGATTCCCAATATGATCAATTTTTGGATCCAAACAGGTTTATAATTACAAGTTTATTAACCACGACCTAAACGTCAGCTAGGTCACTGCCTTGTAATAAACGAATACCTTCACTAGGTAAAGAAGTATGTCACTGAATGATGTACACTCAGTGTTTTCTTATTGTATCTGATCTAAAACGTGTTTGGATTTTGTTTCCGTTTTATATATTTTATATTATTGAAAAATTATGAGTTCAGTTAACCCCTTGCTGCATGAGTAAAGTGCTTGAAATGAAACATAAAACAATATTCATTGAGTTCACTGACCATGGATTGCACCATAGCCAGGGCGCTGATATACTCGAGGTAGACAGCAACTTTACAACTTGAAAGGTATTGTCAGGGAACTGTCCACATTACGGGAGCAAGATCTTCAGCTGTAGAGGTACGGAAAATTATAATATTTTATTCTTTTCACTATCTCTTTTATGTAATAGAACTGTATGATATATTGGATTTTCCCGTATTTATTCTAAATTTTACAGACAGAACATAGACATATGACACCATGTTATTACATGATATAGGGCCTGTTTTCAAAATGCTATTTAATAACTAACGTAATAACTAAATTAATTTAAATGTTGCATGTGTTAATGATAAAACAAAATGTTCTAGTGCTGAAAGTTCTGTAATATCCTTTTGATTGGATACTGACTAGCATATGAACCTGGTTATTATCATAATAATCTTGTACAGTAGTTTCCATGAAATGATTTAGTATGCAATGCCAAATGTGCATCGTTGTATTTGTTTATGACTGTGTCGCATGTTCTACATGGCTTTAATCCTTACATTTTTAGCTGTGGTGTTTAGAGGTGTGGCCATGTGTCTGAGTTTAGAGGTGTGATTTTAACCGTAGAGTTAATAGCTTGGATGCAGAATTGTGCTACTTGGTAAGTTGTTTTATAACCTATGCTGCTGCTGGCGATGACCAAATATTTGGGACCAATGTATCTGCAGTGAATAAGAACGGCTCCTAAGGGATTCTTCAGCTAACTGAGAGGAACGGGTCGTGCATGCGAACCAGGTGGGACAACAGATAAGTTGTGTTGTTAACCGGATGCCACGAGTTATATTTTCATGGGGGAGGTTTGGGGGTTGTTGTTTATAAATGTATTCAGTATATCACTATTTGAATGAAAACAAAAAGTTACACAGCATTGTTATATATATATTTGTACAACTTCCATACTTTATTCAGCCTTTCTGAATAATCATCATGTATTCATAGTTGTATACATTCATACTTTGATAGCCTTGATGGTAGATGCAATACTGTTCGTTTTGTGTTATTTTATAAACATTGATTATCTATTGTCATAGCTCATGGTCAATCATATTTTGTTTATAATTTGTATTGGTTAATTGTTCATTACTGGTGAGAGTTGCATGTTATGTTCCATTTCATTCCAGTTAGAAACAATATTAATTTTTCTTTTATCAGTTTCTCTCGGTGTGCATCATTGTTGTTAAATCCATTAGTTAGATGTCGGATTTAATTTTTCAATCACAATATAAATACACATCTTGTTCAATAAATGCTTTTCTGTCTTCCCTGTAACCTGAACCAAAACCATACTCATCCAGTTACAAAGTCATTGTTCCAACTGACACGGATCCTGAGACTAAGTCTGGTGCCAAATTGTCACAATGGAGAGGAACAATACGAAAGCAGCACTCTACCTCCTGAAATAAGAACATTTTTACTCGAAGACGTGCATGATAACAAAACACTGAGACGCTCCTGTGTCCCTTAATGGTTTAATAGGAACAGACAGAAGAATTACCAATAAGTGATACACAACCTTTCGACATAAATGGTCCATAATTCTCCATAATAAAATCAGACAGCGTTTCCTCTGACCTCACTAATGTATTGATTTAATAAAATACCGTGACAATGACCTCTTTGAAATATGAGCAATTGGAATTACTCAGTCTTCATTTTATTGCTTATGTTTCAATCCGTAGCATCATAAATACAATGCTCTTTCTTTGTATAATAAGTACGCGTAGGGAGTGATAAGGATTTCTGATCAGTCTTATCAAGTATTTGACTTTTAAAAGTTGTGCCAGATTAAGATTTGGAAGTACTCATTTGAGAATGAGATGATTTGTTTAAACCAAGACGAAGGCTTCTTGAAAAATGATACTTTATGACTCGATGAATAATTGTCAGCTGTACGAGCAACATTTTGAAACGTTCCCACCTTTTTGCCCATCAAGAAGGGCCTTGACATCACTATCGATGCAATTCTTGAGCTCTTGAATTAAGGTGAGCTTTCGTAATCTTTATCAACCTTCTTGGCTTAGCACCAACTATCAAATATTTTTTTACCTTTGCAAATTCGACATAGACTGGTTTGTTTCATTTCTACAGTTCCTAAACCTATGTCGATATGCCTAAAGTACCACCTCATAACCCTTCAAAATACATTACGTCATACATCATAACCAGCATTTGGTTTTTTTTTTTAACCGTGAATTATTGACTTTCCAAGCTTTGACAATAAGTACACATGTAATAATAAAATCCAACGCTTTCTTGGCAATTTCAAGTTTTCAGTCAGTTTCTCAAAGTAATTAAAGTATTTATCCAATTCTTTTTCTCTAAAAAGGGGTACTAACCTAATATTTCTAGCAAACTTGTGCGTAAATAAGGGAATATAGTCTGCCAGCCAGTTATAACTATTTTAATCTGTATTGCATTTCCCTTTTTTCTTTTTCTCTCTGTTTCTCTTCATTTCCTTCTCTTCTCTCTGCATTTGCATTTGCCTCCCCATCTCTCTCTCTCTCTCTCTCTCTCTCTCTTGCGTCTCTTTACCTCTTTCAATTGCATTTCCATTATTTCTTTCTGTAGCTGAAGCTTTCTTAATTCCCATTCCATTTAGTTTTCTGACTATAATTCCTATAAGCTCCTATCAAAACCAAGGACAGATTTACCAATCAAATTCAATGAACTATCATCCAAATTTCCTGTACCACCTATACTGAATCAAAATATTCTATTCTTGAAACATAGTTCACGACATTAGATGCCAATTTGAATAATTGCTTGTTTCAATAAAGATTTCTCAAATGTGTGAAATTAAAATCTTTACCATGGTCAATGAAAATTCTAAAACAAATGCCAATTTAAAGCTTAAAGACAATTTGTAATACCTCTGAAATATTTTAAAGACATTCAAATTCCGTACGAGGCCCCCAACACGACTCTAGGTCTTAAACTAAGTAACAGTAAAATAGCAAAGTGAACAAATATATTAAAACCAAAAAATAATTTAGCTCTATATGTTACCAAGTCTAATTTAAAGAGACACTATTGAATTCCAATAATACTGAATGGCCTGATGTATGACAATGATACAATCAAGAATGTCTTTGAATGAGTTTTTAATAATCCCACTGTAGTGTTTTAATCAAAGAAGTCATTAAATACTTGGCAATTCCACTGAATAATTTAAATAAATAATTCTTCTGGAATTGTATCTGAACACAACTATAAAATCTGATCATAGACTCTCAAAGACTTATATGAACCAAGAATAATTTGTTTATCAAGTTCCCTATATAAACAAATTTCACTTAACATGTGACTCATTATGTATGTATGTATGTATGTATGTATGTGTGTGGGGGGAGTGCGTGCGTGCGTGCATGCATGCATGTATGTATGTATGTATGTGTGTGTATATGTGTGTGTGTATGTGTGTATGTATGTAACGTTCGTACGTATATATGTATATATGTAAGAAACCGTGTATTGGCATCTGTGTATGCAAAGATGCATATGTTTATGTGCATGTATATACATATACATATATTGCTTCATAGACTGTAATGGCAGCATTATTGTATCATATATTTGTATCTCCTATACATATCCTGCATTATTTATTCTTCAGATTCATTTTTTTTTTCTCGTCTCCTTTTACCATTTTCTTTTTTCCTTTTCTGGATTTGATTCCGGTCTTTGTATAGTCCAAAATGTTGGTGCTTGGAACCTTTATAGAGACAACAAGTGGGAGAATAAAAAGACATTGTAATGTCCATGGAATGACTCCCCGACCAATGAATACCTACGTTAGGGTAGTGTTAAAATAAAAAGAAGACGCAATGCAGCTATCGGTACACATTTGAGGTAGGATTGTTCTGAAGTTACGAGTGCTCAAGGACAAGGCTATTGGTGGTTCTCAATGTGCTTGGTGTTATGGCGGGAAAAACTGCTCAAGCTTTATTCTAGTGTCATCAGCAGTGTGCGCCTATCTCGCCAACGGACATCCTGGAACATACAAGAAAGTAAACTTCGCGTCTGGGCGAAAATACTAAACAGGTCGCCCAAAGACTGCCCCGAATTCGCAGTACATTCATGTTAATGAATATCAATTTGTTAAAAGTGATTTTGAAAACGCCCATGAAAACAGATTATTGTTATTTTGTTCCTTTTCAAGCACTATGAAATAAATAATAACTGTAATAATAATAAGGGCTTTGTATAGCGCCTAATCTTTAGAAGCTCTAAGCGTCCATTAATTCATTGAAGTGTTAATTCATTTAAAGTTTCTAATGCTTTAATACAAATACAAAACACATAATTTCTAAGTAAACCAGAGGGTAAACACAAGGTTCGTGTTTCTTTGTTTGCATTAACAAACCTTTATCACTTTACTCAGTAAACCATAATCTGTGATATGCAACACGTCCATTATCAGTTATACCGTAGGCCCCTACAACAAAATGAATACACATCACCAATATGTTCGGGGAAACAGGTGCAGACGATAACGGCTGCCGTTTGACCCAAAGACCAATCATGGAACTGGAAGAAACCGGAATGTGCTTGGCAAGTCATGTGGCATCTTCAAATTTTGTAATTATATCATAATAATCTATCGAAGGTAAAAAAATAAAATGTTTGATATCATTAATCCGACGCCCTTTTGTCTGACTACTGTTTCCATACAAAGGAATCAGTGGGGATTATTCACTTGATGCCTAATGAAATTCGCGAGTCTTTCTTAAGACAATTGGGTTTATCAGATTGTTTGGTTTTGTACAGTTAGAGCTGGATGACTCAGATTGTCGGATAAACATATACGAACTCAAGTTGATAATAATTTTATCGTACTCACGAATTTCGTGGAATAAAAGCCGTAAGCGGACAAACTTAAACACTGGATAGACCAAAATAAACGATAATTGTTCACTTCTCAATGGCGACTAATTTCATGTAAGGTTTATTTCACGACCCGACTGAAATCACCGAGTGATGTTCTGGTCGTTTTAAGGACATGTCCACGGGATACACAAAACTAAACTATTGTCTTCATTACCGTTGACGGTTTGAATTTCTATTACTTATTGCTCGATCTTCAATCTCCACAGGTAGAGGATGATCAACATTGATTTTGGTAAATGAACTGCAAAAATTATTTATGATTCTTTGAACACTCAAGATACACACGTATACTATTTTAGAACAAAACTTTAAGCAGAATCCATTCAGGATTTATAAACGATATATGTTTTCAGATGTTAGATTATACGTTCAGGAACTAATGGTATTATTTATGTGGTAACCCGAGATAAATAATGATAATATTAAATTGATTCCAGTCTTTTAATTTAATGTTCTTAATTTGCCCTGGATGTGTGTCAGGCAAACGCCATTCTGTTTAAGAGGCATTAGTTTTGACCACAAATGTTGACGTTAGGCAGTGTGGCATGCCGGGTCATAGGTCAGCTTCCTCCAAATACTTACATCAATACATACAACTCTCTTCATTTAAAAGTAATACTTATAATGGATACTGATGTTTGGTTGCTTTCTTGCTCTCTGTCCACATGTAGGTTAGTTCGCGTTGTTGTTGTTGACTATGTAGGTATAGTACTTTGCATTCAGCTGTTTGATAGGTGGCATGCCATATACAATAACGGTTTTAATTCCGTCGTATGCGTTCATTTGTTTATTTGTGCTTTCTTTTATTTTATTATTTCTGTCGAATCAATCGATTGACAAGTTTTCACCATTACTTTGAGCTATAGAGGTATGCTCTGCAAGTATGATTAACTCGTAAGAAGGCGTGACCAGAAGTAGCCCAAGAGATAATGGAATTTTATAAAACCTACTTAGGAAGAAAATAACATTAAAGTCCAGACCATAATTTTGTTAGCACACATTTATATATAATTATATTTGCTAAAAAAATACAAGGTCCGTATGACTTTATATTCCCAATGCATTGATGTTCAGGGATATACCTATCTTCCACAGTGTGTGTGTGTGTGTGTGTGTGTGTGTGTGTGTGTGTGTGTTTAGTCCATAAAGTATCATCGGATAGTATATATAACATATCTGAAACATATGTAGCCCTACAAGTTTATAAACCTTTGGGATATTTTAAGATTATCCTGGATTTTGTTTTGTTGTTTAAGAGTGTAGGCTTAGATATCACAGAGGTAAAGCGTTCTATTCGCACCTCTTTGGTACTATGGCACGTGCAAGTTTATGAGCCGATTTTTTCAAAATGCAGTGGTTTCTTCATCTCGCATGCCAGCTAATACCAAACTATTGCCATTAAAAATACGTGTGATGTGTAAAAGCTAGTTGCAAAATAAAGTTCAAACTCCAAAACAGTACATCAATCAATCAATCAGTCAATCAATGAATACGCAACTAAATATAAATGCTTATATGGACCTTCTTAGTAAGTAACTTCACCTTCATTTTTGCGATTTATTATTAATTTGAGAGCACCTAACAGTTTAATAGTTTAAAATCTCCTTAAGTTATAATTGCTAATAGTGCGTATTTTTCAAAAGAAATGGAGGTAAAGTGTAAAATAAAAGTACCCTTTATTGAGATGAGCTTCCACTTTCTTCCGTGACATGTCGTAGATTCCTTGTTGCGACGATCCCTATTGTACCGGAAACACGTGAAGTATTTGATTTGATAGTGACGAATAAAGATGTCGTTTTTTATCAAAAACAAGAAAAGAAAGCAAGACGGAAGGATAGAAGCGGTCTGCATGTTATGTTTATCAATAATTTAGTATACTCCGCCGCGGATAAATCGTATTATCCATTCACATTGAAATATGCACACAATTATTTAATATTTTATAAGTGTAACATATTTTCGACGCTGGCATTATTTTAACTCTCCTAGAAAAAGACTGGGTCATACTTTGTTTACAGTTGCTATTTCATCGAAATGCCGTTTCTAGAGTTAAAAACGTTGCATTGCTTATTCTTTTTCGTTTAATGTATTATGAAGCACGCAGTCAATAAAACAGTTAAAATGTTTTATCTAGTGTTGTAACCATTTGGTTACTTAAATACTTGGTCCTCTAATTAAAGTGTATAGGTATCACATGGTTATTAATTCAAAGAAAGGTTAATTAGTGCATTTACAATAACACTATACAGGTTTATGTTTATGTATTTCCTACATGTAAGAGGTAGAATCTGTTATTTCTGTTTTAGTGCTGTCTTACTACCCAAGTAATGGCTTTGTATAGCGTGTTGGAACGAGTAGTCAAAGTTTCAGGAATATCTCACACACTTGGCAGTCCATATGGACACTTCCACAAATTGATATCTAATTAATATACTTACTGTGCTGTTTTTATCCTGGTTGAATCAAAATATTACCCTTTTAAATGGACGCATTTTCATGTTCCATTGACTGACATACATTTGAATTTGTTGAAAAGCGACAGTAGTGGAGGTATGCTGGAGTTTGTTCAAGTAGGTTCATGTGCGGGATATATTTCTTGAAACGTTGCTTATGATTCCAATAGGCATAATATATTTGTATATGTTTAGTTAAATAATAGTATTTCAACTAACCTGATTTAAAAATTCCTGGCTTCTATCGCTTTCCAGCCAACTAAAATGTAGGCCAATGAAACTTGAAAACAGGTCTATTTCTTTTGTGAGAATTTGAATTTATTAGAGAAAAGATTTCAGAGTAAGTAAAGTCTGACTAAAACATTATGACTTTATTTTGTTGAAAAGCATCATTATTGGTTGCCAGTTGTGTGAGATATTCCTGAAAATTTGACTTTTGTTACAATGTTAGTCAACATCACAACACACTACACAGCGCAGTTAGTTAGGCAGTAAGATCCTGATGCCCAAAACATAAATATAAGCGCCGAGGTCTTACATGTAGGACTAGTATTTCCAGATGCTTTTAAAGGAACACAGAAATAGTATAAATAGTACAGAAAGTATGTTATGTTAATTTCAAATAGGTAAAAGTATTGTACAAATTGACAATATTTTTTGTTGGTTTTGAAATCTTCCCAAAAATTTAAGAACAGTTGTAGCTACTAGTAGTAATTTTGATAGCTTTAGCTGATAGAGAATGGGCAAAAATCCATTGCCAGATAGTCTGGGACAATTCAATTCCATTGCCAGATGTCTGGGACAATTCAAAACTAATGCTGGGCTACTACTTTTCTAGTGTGAAAGCCCAGTTGTGCAACTTGAAATATAATAGTAAAAAAATTGCCACATAAAAGTGTAATAGAAATTATCTTTTTCTAGCAAGAAACATTTGTTCCTCTGGGTATCTTTAGCAGAGTTCTTGAATTTTCTCTATGTTGAATGTTGGTAAGAAGCAAACAATAATCCGCATAAGTTGGCTACCGGTATTTGTTTTTGTTATCTGATTATTTAATTGCTGTCGACACTACTAACTCCTCATGGTGAATCCTTAAAGAAACAAGACCAGCAAATGCCCATCTTTTGTCAACAAACCCACCTATGGTAGTGGTCTTTTTCATCTTTGACTCGAAACACTGAATGCCTGTGATATAGTATTATGCTTTCCCATTTGCCGGTGGAAAACATGAGCACATGCTGTAGAGCATGTGATACTTGTTTCATTTTGTCTAGCTTTAGTTATAGGACTGCAGTAAATTACTGTTGTTGCATACTACATTGGCTTGTAGGGTAACAACTAAAAAAAGAACCACATGGAGGTTTGCATTTACGGAGATGTTTCCAGGACATGTGATTGCGTGAATAATGCAAAATTTGTACAAATTCATGCACTTGAAGACCAGCGATGCATGATAACTTTTTCACATTTAAAGTCCTGCATATGAAAATGTCCTCTTCACATTATGCAATTTTAATTCAACCATTCACCCGTAAAGTGCTTGTTGCAACTTAAGTCACGGTGTTTGAGGTATTGTAGCACTTGTCACAATATGTCTTAATTTACAAATGTTGACATGTCCAGTTTCACTGCTCTGATATCCTAGTGATTAGAGCATCCACCTCAGATGTGGGAGGTCACATTTTCAAACCCTGGCATAGTCATATCAAAGACTTACAAAAATGGTACATGCAGCTGCCTCGCTTGGCACTCATAGTTGGGACTTTATGTTAGGACTGGTCAGCCTGTTGTCGGGATAATGTGACTGGGTGGGACATGATGTTACATGTCTGCAACTTGATGCCCCAGCACTAGACATCACTCTAAACTTTTGCACTGCTTACATCGTAGCGATATGACTGAAAATTTATGAAAAGCTACATCAAAAATCCAAAAACACCCACCCACATTCACATATCTGGTTTCTTCATCTTGTAACGAATGGATGTTCAACTAAATTTGATTGGCACATTGGACCCAGAGCAAGCATTGTCATAATTTAGAACCTTATGTTACAACACCATGGTCTTAAAATATGTAATAAGAAAGAGTGAAAGCCAGCAACTTTTGTATAATTGAAAATAAAATTTATTTTCCTAAAATACAAAGTGAAAAAAGTAAAAATAACTTAGAGTGTGGTGAATGAAATCCTAAGTCCTACATGTTCTATACATTCCAAAAGTATCAACTTATTGAGATAAGTTCCAGAGGTATTCTGAATGATGCCCTGCATCAACAGTAAAGAAGATTCCCCATAATATACTCCCAAAATGTCTTTAAATGAATTCACAGTAATTCCATGACAGCTATTATCCAGATGTCTTAAGTGAATTCAAAGAATTTCCAGGACAAGTATTATTGCATTTAATCATAATGTTTCAAGTACTGTAATTTCAACAAATGATTAAATTAAATAAATGAATTAATCATCTCATAGTAACTGAATTACTTCTGTGACTGGTAGTACTACTAAGAATACCTGATTCTTCATTATAATTCTTGTAGGTTCAGAAACAAATAATGAAAGATGCATATTGCTGCTAGCATGATTTCAACTAGTAAACAAGATCAGTGTTAACCAATCATCAGAAATTAGGTATCCCGACCTTTTCAAGAACTTGTGTCCTTGTTGGATCACATGATGTTTACTTGAACATCAGTGCACCTCAACCTTAGAACTTTATGAATAAAACTACACACTTAATATATGACTGATCTTGAAAGAGCAAATTGTATGATTGATAAGAAATTTAGTATTTAAAATATTATCAGGAAGTTTTACAAATGTGCGTTCACAATATGTTCTACCTAGAAAACCCCAAATAGCTGATTCACAATGGTTCATCATTAAATGATGAAGTTGTTTGTCAAATACTGGCTGATGATAGTTAGGAAGAGAATTTTTTAAGTTATGAAGTATATCAAATTATTGGAGCTGGGAAAGGGTTAATGGAGATACCTTTATGTAATTTTTAACTCAAAAACGGTGCTAAATATGAGTCCAATGTATATGCTTGATGGAAAAAATATGGCATGAATGTCCCCCCCCTCCATTTCAGCCGAATTTCAAAATGAAATGTAGAAAAGACAAACTAAACACAAGCTGAATTAAAATACAGACAATTTAAAGACATAGTGCAGTTTTCATTTCTTTTCTCAAACAGTTTAGCCCTACAGAATCTTTTAGTACAAAACCATATATCCCTATAAAGGTTAAGAGAAATTTACTAAATAAGAATCTAAAAACTAAATTAGGAAGTAAAGATAATTATTTAATCAAAATACCTCTTTCTGAACAAGTAACCTATGGCATTAATGGACTTGAAACCCTATTACAGCATTATGGAACAGATAGTAAAATTAGGCATAGTGGTCATCAAAGCACTGATTCAAAAAAGTGAAACATTGGCGAGGCTTATCTTAGGGAAATAGCTTATCCAAAAGAAAGTACCTGCAAGCTGTGGGAATATGTACATAACAACCATAAAGAATAGTTTTCAGAGTTCTTCAAGCTGGCTAAGCTAGCTGTGTGTATGCCCCTTCAGATGGCAGACTGTGAAAGGGGATTCTCAGCACAGAAAAATATTCATACACAGATGAGGATAAGATTAAGCTCAGGAAAAATCTACAGATTAATGCTTACACAACTAACGGTGACATATTTTGAAGGTTTGGGTTTTAATAGGGCTTGAACAGTTGAGCAGGAAGAAAGAGATATGGATAATGAAGTATAAAGTAAATACTGAACTATGGCTGTTTTCCCCACCTTTTTGTTCTGCAAATCCCCCTTATTTCCGTGACAAGCTCTCCCTTAGATAAAATTATGGCAGCATCTTTGCATTTACCATACAGTTTAAATACAGAAATAGTAGTATTAATATTAACAGTAACATAACAATGTTGCTGAAGATTGAAAAATTACGATTGAAGCAATAGTACTGTCTTAGTATCTTTGCAGAATGGTTATATAAAGAAATAGAGCAGTTTGTTATCATTTTCCTTCATATTAAAACAATTTCCTTTTTCAGAATACTTTTCTATCTCAGAAATTAACTTTCTATATAGACCACTCTGGTGGCCTAGTGGTTAGAATGTCCACCTCGGATGCGGAAGGTTGTGTGTTCAATCACTGGTCGATTCATACCAAAGACTTACAAAAATGGTACTAACAGCTACCTCGCTTGACGCTCAGCATTAAGATGTCAGTGTTAGGACTGGTCAGCCTGGTGTCGGGATAATGTGACTGGGTGGGACATCATGCTACATATCTGCGGCATGATTCCCCAGTGCTAGACATCACTATAAACTGTTACACTGCAGACATCATAGTGATATGAATGAAAAATTGTTAAAGCTACATTAAAAATCCAAATCATTATTATAAGGGTTACACTGCAGACATTGTATTGATACAACTGGAAAATTGTTAAAGCTACGTTAAAAATCAAAAGCACACACACACACAAATTTTCTATATATATATTCCCTTATAAGTCAAGTCAAATTGCAAAAAAAACAGATTCTGATCTGCCATATCATAATGCAACTGACATATCGGTGTCTATCTTGTTCTGCTGATTTCTCCTAACAAACTGCACAGACCCAGATCTGCTGGTGCATTGTGCAACTGCCAATCTGAAGCTGTGCAGTTTGCAGTTGGACTCTTAAGGTGGCGCTATACAGTTTCGCATTTTGCATAGGGTTAGGATTTTAAAGAAAAAGAATTTCCCCGACTTTCCTCACTGGTTATACTGGCTATTTAAAAAAGACCTTGTATATCTTAGGTATAATGCAAAGAACCTTTAATTCCCTTTATTTTGATGTATGATTGATGGGTGTACTATGGGTTATAGAGTATACAGCTTGGCCTTACTTCAAATGTGCACCTTTCAAAAAAGTGCTAGCTCTACTTGGTCATTTTCACTTCCTGAACTTCAGAGGTAAATTGTATAAAAAAAGAGCTGATAACTTTTTTTTACATTTTATATATTTGGTAATTCATTCATTGCACTTTCAGAAGCTGGTATTGTCTAGTCTGGCAAAATTCATTTTCCCAATTTTAATAGCTGCTATGTATAGTGTACTTTAGACTAATTCAGACTGATTTTTTAACACAAGGGAGCAGTCATTTTAGTTAGCAGTGTGCTTAAATCATGTAAAATTTCCCAAAGTGCAATATTCAAAAGAAATATCATCCACATTACATTAATGTAGCATAGAGGTATGCAAACATTCTCTCCACTGTGCATGTTTTAAATGCGAACTATTTCACCTTTCATACGTCACTCTCTCAAAAGTACATATTATCTGGTGAGCGCCACCTAAGTGAGTATATACGTTATAACTATGCATCCAATTTTTAAAGCTTTATTTTGTTTACAGAACAAAGGGAAAAAAACAGGTTTGAGAAAGTTTGGAGGAGAAACAGCAGTTGTAAAAAAAAGGAGATCCAAGTTTGATGATGAAGAAATCGAAAGTGGCTCAGATCTAGAAAAGTTAGTATTAGAGCTGGTTATTGCAGTTACTTCTGTGTCATATGTATTATGTTAATTGCACTCAGTATGATATGTATTGTGACAGTAAATGAGACCCTTTACAGTTTGGTGCCTTACGGTTATCAGTTGTTGATATGGTCTACTAAATATGAAAATAAAGGCATGACTGAAGGAAACACAACATGTGCTGATGTAATTTCCCTGCCAAAATATACACTTTTATTGACCTTAGTTGTAGGAAACCTCTGCTGTAATTAATTACCATTGAGAACTATATTCTTAACTACTTTTGTTCACATGACAATAGAAGAATATGGTGGTGGAAGGCGACAAAGTCGCAATCAGAACATCTGCTGTCTATGCTGTGGTAGCATTTGGTACACCTTGACAGAGGCAAGTCATAACACATGATGTTGGTGTACATTCCTATTGCTACTTCTGAGGTCATTTCATGACTTGACATGAATGGGCCAGGGATCTTCTGATCACTGCAATGTTTTGTTTTGTGTTGAACTTGATTGTCATAGGAATTTTTATGTTAAAAATGGACATTTTTAGTTTGTAGATTATGCTTTCTTAATAATATTATATATATCTAAGTAAAATGGTATGCACTTGCTGATATTTAAAGGGGAGGTGTGCATTTACTTAAGCCAAACATGTGAAGAACTTTTAATGGGAGTAGATTATTAATTAACCTGTGTATGCAGTAAACAAAACTAATGCAAGTGGGACAAATAATTACCAAACTAATTAAAACATTGATATATATTTTTACCAGTTATATTCAGGTATTAATAACTGTTGTCTTGTGATAGATAAAGTTCTTTGAATTTTACAGAAAGTGTATTGTGCTGTTATTGGCTTGTTTGAACAGTATTTATTCAAGAAAACATTTTCATGTATCATATATAATGATATAATCTGTATGGGGCAATGTTTCCCTTTACCCTCATTTACGCTTCAGAGACCCCCAAATTTTTAATTTGACCCCCAGTTTTTATACCAAAGTTTGTTTTTATACTCAGTCTGACCCCCAGTTTTGACACCAAGGAGATTTTTTACTCTCAGCCTTGCACACCTAGGGGATATACTGGTATGAGGATTCAGTAGTAAGCTTGTTGAACACGGACTATAACCCCTAATACAGAGTTAATTTAAGAATCAGTAATTGTCTACCGATTTCAAGTAGATAAATAATGTATAATTATAAAGTAAACTTGAACATTTCTAGCACATGCCATTGTTTCATTGGTCATTTAATGGTTAAAAAAAGATACAATTGTGTGGTTGTGACCTGTGTATTAAAATCATTTTGATAATTTTATGAAGGTTTGCACTGCCATAAATATTTGCATGTTAATTTCATTGGAATAAATCAGATTTTTGAATAATGTCCTAATTGTAAGTAGGGGATAACACAATGACAATTTTTATAATTTTTATATCAAACTCTTTGTCTACAGGTGCACTACCAATTATTAGAAATAAATTTTTATTTGTGCTACAGCATATGGTTCTTAGTCTCATATCCACCCCATCACCAACAATATAATATGAAAGAATTTTATGTTTGTCCTGATTAAGGTAAGTTTACAATTGGCAACATATTCCACAGTTGAATTGTGGAAGGCAGAAATGATTTTCAATAAAGTGGCATTCAGCACAAAAGAGGTTGAATATTATTCGATGATAGATTGGTGTATGTATCATTTTAACAACAAGAGGTTGAATAGTTTTCAATGATAGATTGGTGTATGTATCATTTTAACAACAAGAGGTTGAATAGTATTTGATGGTAGATTGGTGTATATATCATTTTAACAACAAGAGGTTGAATAGTATTCAATGATAGATTGGTGTATGTATCATTTTAACAACAAGAGGTTGAATAGTATTCGATGGTAGATTGGTGTAGGTGTCATTTTAACAAGAGGTTGATTAGTATTCAATGATAGATTGGTGGAGGTGTCATTTTAACAACAAGAGGTTGATTAGTATTCGATGATAGATTGGTGTATGTATCATTTTAACAAGAAGAGGTTGAATAGTATTCGATGGTAGATTGGTGTAGGTGTCATTTTAACAACAAGAGGTTGATTAGTGTTCGATGATAGATTGGTGTAGGTATCATTTTAACAGCAAGAGGTTGATTAGTATTCGATGATAGATTGGTGTAGGTGTCATTTTAACAACAAGAGGTTGATTAGTATTCAATGATAGATTGGTGTAGGTGTCATTTTAACAACAAGAGGTTGATTAGTATTCGATGATAGATTGGTGTAGGTGTCATTTTAACAACAAGAGGTTGATTAGTATTCAATGATAGATTGGTGGAGGTATCGTTTTAACAACAAGAGGTTGATTAGTATTCAGTGATAGATTGGTGTAGGTATCATTTTAACAACAAGAGGTTGATTAGTATTCGATGATAGATTGGTGTAGGTGTCATTTTAACAACAAGAGATTGAATAGTATTCGATGATAGATTGGTGTAGGTGTCATTTTAACAACAAGAGATTGAATATTATTTGATGATAGATTGGTGTAGGTGTCATTTTAACAACAAGAGGTTGAATAGTATTTGATGATAGATTGGTGTAGGTATCATTTTAACAAGAGATTGAATTGTATTTGATGATAGATTGGTGTAGGTATCATTTTAACAACAAGAGATTGAATATTATTCGATGATAGATTGGTGCAGGTATCATTTTAACAACAAGAGGTTGATTAGTATTCGATGATAGATTGGTGCAGGTATCATTTTAACAACAAGAGGTTGAATAGTATTCGATGATAGATTGGTGTAGGTATCATTTTAACAACAAGAGGTTGATTAGTATTCGATGATAGATTGGTGTAGGTATCATTTTAACAACAAGAGGTTGAATAGTATTCGATGATAGATTGGTGGAGGTATCGTTTTAATAACAAGAGGTTGATTAGTATTCAATGATAGATTGGTGGAGGTATCATTTTAACAACAAGAGGTTGAATAGTATTCGATGATAGATTGGTGTAGGTATCATTTTAACAACAACAGGTTGAATAGTATTCGATGATAGATTGGTGTAGGTATCATTTTAACAACAAAAGGTTGATTAGTATTCGATGATAGATTGGTGTAGGTATCATTTTAACAACAAAAGGTTGATTAGTATTCGATGATAGATTGGTGTAGGTGTCATTTTAACAACAAGAGGTTGATTAGTATTCGATGATAGATTGGTGTAGGTGTCATTTTAACAACAAGAGGTTGAATAGTATTCAATGATAGATTGGTGTAGGTGTCATTTTAACAACAAGAGGTTGAATAGTATTCAATGATAGATTGGTGTAGGTGTCATTTTAACAACAAGAGATTGAATATTATTTGATGATAGATTGGTGTAGGTGTCATTTTAACAACAAGAGGTTGAATAGTATTTGATGATAGATTGGTGTAGGTATCATTTTAACAACAAGAGATTGAATAGTATTCGATGATAGATTGGTGTAGGTATCATTTTAACAACAAGAGATTGAATATTATTCGATGATAGATTGGTGCAGGTGTCATTTTAACAACAAGAGGTTGAATAGTATTCGATGATGGATTGGTGTAGGTATCAATTTAACAACAAGAGGTTGAATAGTATTCGATGATGGATTGGTGTATGTATCATTTTAACAAGAAGCTAAATTATATCTTGTATGCAATTTGGAGCCAAAGCATGGTACATTTTGAACAGCTGAATTAATTTATGCTTATAGCATCGATGATTCAGGCTATCCCATCTGTTTTCCTCATACAGTAATGCCTGAGGCACCTGTTACTATTCCCATAGCCTCCAAGTTTATTTTTCCAGTGATTCTCTTTCTTGCATAGTACAGTTATCCTGATACAATCAGCATAATCAAATGTGCGAAGTATAACAGATGTCTATATTCTTTCCAAGGACAAGCGATCCACCCTATAGTTTAAACGTTTTTAAATATTTACTTTCTCATAGGCCTTTTCAGACAAATGCTTGACATGAGCTTGCTATGCGGCATCACAAGACAGTATAATACTGATGTTCTTTCGCTGGAATAATTCTTGAATATCTTTACTGGACATCTGAAGTTTAGGATGGTTATTTGAATTTTGCTTTTGTGTTGTGAGCATTTACTCCGTTTTATTTGTTTTAAATGAGGGGACCAATCCTGTAATTTGTTAATGTCCAATTTTAGGATTTGGCTAGCCTCGTTTGGATTTTGAAAGATTATATATAGTATAGTCTCACCCACAGATAGTGATGATTGTATATCATTTACGATGTCATTTATATATACTAAAAATATAAATGTTCCAACTATAGATCCTTGTGGGACTCTTGCATTTATAATTGAAAATCGGAAAATCGGGAACTCAAGGCAACTCTTGATTTCTTAATGATAAATAATGTTAGGATGATAGCAGATTGCCTCAAATGCTGATCTTCTTAAGTTTAAAAAGTAATCCGGAATGCAAAATTTGATTCGGAGCTTTACTAATACCAAAGAAAACAGTTCTTTTGCTGAAACAATACACATATCCATACAACATGGAGAATTGATACAAAACGATACTTACCGTATGCATGTTATTTTAGTCTTTAACAGTCATGACTAATTATTATTAGTGTTATTCTGTAAAAATTATAATCCATCTGAAACAGCATTTGCAGTCACAGGCACTCATGTTTATTAATAAATACGAGAAAGATTATTTGAGAATACCCACTCGCCATTTGCAAGATAACACAAAGTGACATGGTTTGTAATCTGTCCCCCCCCCCCCCCAATTTATGCTAATTATCTTAACCCAGAAGTATGTTCAGCACACACTGTACATTCCATACATGATTCACGTGTTTAATTAAGTTTCTACTTTGAATTGTATCTTGACTTCTTTGGTTGATTTGAAAACTACACTACTGGTGTGACCGCTCCGATGGCCTAGTGGTTAGAGCATCCGCCTTGGATGCGGGAGGTCATTGGTTTGATCCCTGGCTGAGTCATACCAAAGACTTACAAAATGGTACTAACAGCTGCCTCACTTGGCGCTCAGCATTAAGAGGTTAGTGTTAGGACTGGTCGGCCTGGTGTCAGGATAATGTGACTGGGTGGGACATTATGCTATATGTCTGCGGCATGATATCCCAGTGCTAGACATCACTATAAACTGTTACACTGCAGACATCATAGCAGTATGAATGAAAAATTGTTGAAGCTACGTTAAAAATCCAAATCATACACACACACACACACACTACCTGTGTGTTGCATGTTGAAATATGTTACATTGAATTCTCATTTGTTGTTATTGCTTGTTCCGCTTCAGGTTAAACAATAACCACCAACATAAATCAATGTAGCTTATTCTCTGTGTGACAAACAGGAAGTATTGCCAGAGCAAAAGAGAGACTTTGATCTAAAAGTCTTTAGATATGTCAAGTACTTAAATGGAGATGAAATGCGGTCAGGGTGTGCCATTGCACAAAGCGTTCAAAAAATTCGCACTCTTGGAGAAAGTTTTACAAATGTGTGTTTAAAATATGGGCTACCTAGAAAAACCCAAATGTCTGATTCTTGGTGTGGTTCATTACAATTTCGTACGGCAAATCAGATTATTGGAGCGGGAAAAGCTTTAATGAAGACACCAGTGAGTGATTTGGAGCCCATAATGGTGTTAAATATGAGTCATTTGTACATGCTGGATGGGCAAAAAAAAAAAGACTCCATGACCCTTTCAGTGATATTTCAAAATATGTATAAAGGGCAGAATACTGAGCCTAATTTAAATAGACAATTTAAAAGTATAATGCAATTTTAATTTTTTAATTAATCAAATTCGCGCTGTAGATCATATGCTACATACCCGATAAACTGAATAAAACAAGGGTTAAAAAATGCAATTAAGAAGTACATATATTTATTTTAATACCTCTGTCTGCACAAGCATTGGTGGACTAAATACACTTACACAGCATTATGGAACAGATAAGAAATTTGGCATAGTAGTCACTAAACTATTGATTTAACAAAGGAGGTTTATGTTAGTGAGAAATCCTATTTTGGAGCAGATGTATCCAAAAGATAATATCTGTGATCTTTGGAAAATTGTATATAACAGTCACAAAGATTAGTTTCCAAACATATTTAAGCTGACAAAGCTAGATATGTATATACCCCATCAGAAAGAAGCACAGAACAACACTGATACCAAGAAAAGGAGCTGAGTATGCTGAGAATTAATTAACAGATTAATGCTGATACAACTAGAGGTGACATCTGTCAAAGATGTTGATTTTAGTAGAGCTATAAGAAAGTGGAGCAGGAAGAAAGAGAGACATATATTGAAGTTTAGATAAATAATGACCTATGACCATTTCTTCCTCCCTTTCTTTGATAAAGGGGAGGTCTCCCTTAAGATAAAATCCTCTCATCATCTCCTTAAATTGTACATGGGAAACAAATTTGGAATTTCTCTTTTTTATGCAGATATATTTAACCAGTGAATGAAATCGGCATATAATGAGCAATGGGGCAAATTTCAAACTTCTCATGTTTATCACCTTATGTAAGCTAAAAGAAAATTGTAGAATAGGACAAAGTGCAGTCAGTAATTTTCCTTCACTAACAAATTCAAGTACATGTGACTGCAACATTCTTTTCCATCTGCAGGAAATAAAATGGAAATAAAAAGATTTTGTTGGTATTAAACCTTTTTCCCAATGCCCAAATTTGTTCTAGATGAGATTTTCTTTGCATGAGGAAATTTCATTATTTCTTCTGTTTTGAAAATAACATCTTAATGTCTTCCAAGTGTAACTGAGATACTAAATTGGTAATCATCTGTTTTCAAATCATTCATGTTGTACAAAACAAAGGGAATTAAATGGATCCACCAATAAATCACCTAAATCGTTAGATAAAACTCACTGCAACCAACAGAGTCTGTTTGAAAGTATTGTAGATTTCTTCTCATCAGTGAGAATTGCATATCAATATATGATAACTATATGTCTATCTGTAGTCTGCATACTGGAAATACAACCGAGAATGTCAGCATACATGAAAGGGCACCACCTACCTTCCAAAGATGGAAAGACTGTCAAGTTCATATGTGTATTGATATGTATCATATCGCAGGCTGCATATCATGAGTCGTAGCGATATGTGGCACAGGTGTATCATTTCACCCCTACCAATAATTGATTTGTTGTAGAGTCGCTTGGTGTAAAACCTGTTTGGTTTGGTGAGATCAGGTTATGTTGAACACTACAATTACATGTATGCAGATATTTGTGGAAACATTTTTCAAACTCCTTAGACAAAAGCAAAGCAGTGATATTGGGCATAGTTTGAGACATTTGATATACAGTCTTTCTTAATCACTGGTACTACATTTGCTAATTTCCAAGAATCTGGGGGTATTAAGAGAAATGTTAAAGATCCGACACAGTGGATACTTAATTGAAAATACAATTCTTTTAAGTAATATGGGATGCATTAAGTCTAGACCACCTGCCTTAGCTTGATTTAAACCAATAACAACACGTTTACGTTGTCTTCACTAATGTTGATGCAAGAGATAGGGGGCTATTTCAAAAGAAATCATTAAATATTTTAGCTTTGTCTCCATCGTCTGTCACATGTGCCCATTTATAATCGGTGAATCACAAAATTTCTTCATGGACTTTCCTTGCATTTCTTTAACAAGTTTTCACCACTCTTTAGAACAACCTGTACAAGTTTTAATTTTGTTAGCCAACTGCTGATAATGGAAAGATTTAACTTCACATTTTTCATTAATAACTTGATTTCTTTTGTGATGATAACATCCAGTGTTGTGGGTTTTCTGTGCAGTTTGCTTGATTGTAAAGCCACATTCTTTGTCCAATGAGAGGGTGTTTCTTTAGCACATATAATAACCATCTTGTGTGGCACATTTTTTACTTAACTGCATCCTAAAGTAGTTTTGTAAAGTTAGTAATGACATCATTAATATCGTTATTTTAAAATATTTCAGTTCATAGAAAATTCTGCATAAGTGAATTTAACAAAGTATAATCTCCTTTATCATATAACGGTATCAGTTTCTTAATGCTTCAAGTTTTGGGATAGTAAATTTTAAGGTGGCATATACTGTGCCAGTTTATTGTGATGTCTAGCACTGGGACATCGTGTCACAGACATGTAGCTTGATGTCCCACCCAGTCACATTATCCTGACGCCAGGCTGACCAGTTCTAACACTAACCTCTTAATGCTGAGCATCTAGTGAGGCAGCTGTTAGTGTCATTTTATAAGCCTTTGGTATGACTTAGCCAAGGTTTGAAGATGCGACTTCTCATAGCTGATGCGGACACTTTAACCGCTAGACCACCAGAGCGGTCCAAAAATATATTGTGGGTAGAAAGACAGTCTGTAAGTATGTCATTGGGCTCTTCAGGGGTTATTTTTCATTGGATTTTTGTTGTATGTCCATGCCAGTATCCTTTTGCATGTTCTAAAGAGTGGTCAGGAAAATTATGAGTATGACCTGTTGAACATTTGAACAAATTTCATCATTGGTATGAACGTCTACATCAGAAAGCCAGAAGTTATTGTTGGATGGAACAGTTTTTCCTCATAGTCTTTCTGTTTTCAAGACTGTTCTGATATTAACAGGAGCTAAATCCCAAAATGAATCAACATTCTTGATGAAAATCAACTTGCACTGCCAACATTTTGAAGATAAGCCAAGTCTGGTCACATAATGATACAAAATTTGGTTGCATCTAAAACACATGATTGGGACAGTCCAAACTACAGTTGCAAATGTTTAACAAAATTAGACTTGAAGCTGTGCATCATTGCCAATATGGGCTGACAGCTGTGTGATTCTTGAATGTTTTAATTTTTTTTCTACTAGTTTGCTGGTTGAAGCAGTTGGACCATAGCTCCACTCCACTTAGCATAATGACAGTAAGGTGGTCTTGGCACCCCCCCCCCCCCTTATTAAATTATGTTGACATCTTTTGTTGGATTACTATCATTTAGTCAGATCTTGATCTACACTGCTTTCTTCTTTTTGATGAATATGAAGATAAATATAAGCACTACTGATAGTAATGGTCGTTCATTATGCTTGACGTTGAGCTTTATGTTGTTATTCCTTCAAAATAGAACAGGTCTGTTCATGATGTTTTTTGAGACTCATTCCAGTTATGCTCTCATGTGAGAGAGAAGTTACAAACTTTCAGTGCTGTTTTAAAGCTTATGGATCAACATGGGAGTAAGTGACTCCGTTTTTACAGGCAAGATGTTTTACTGTGCATCACTCTTTTTATTGTCCTTAGTTAACATAATTTAAGCTGTGTTAATTATATGCTTTCAGTGAGGAGGAGGTTGATGTGAAGCAGACAGCATATTCTTCTGAGGAGGAGGACCTTGAGACACCCCAGGAGAAGAAATTACGTCTTGCTAAACAGTACCTGGCACAAATTGAAACAGAGGGTAAACCCTGGGTTAATTTTTGCTTGCATGCAAATCCTAGGAAAGATACAGCTATTAATTATCCCATGTCATAGCTGTATCATTTTCTGCCAGCATCATAAATAACGGCAAGGTGTTATGGTTAGGTTTTTGAAAGTCGTCACATACATTCTTTATCAGTTGTAACATTGGGATTGTATTCATAACTGCCAACCCTCACGAATTTGGTGTGAATTTCACGACTTTTTCAGTGATTCACGGATTCACACCGTAAGCCAAAAATTTACGAATTTTCCAATCCTCAATTATTTTAAATCTTTAATAAAATAACCGATTTCCCGTTGAGCGCTAGTCGTGATATTCATAGTTGCTGAAATGGTTCCGGTACTGCTGGTCACGATATTAGTAGATCTACCGCCGATTAGTACAGTTGGCCTGGTAGCAAGAATTTTAGCCTGTTTTAATCTATATGTAATAGAGTAGTTTTACAAATGCTGTTAAGAGAAACTGGGGCCTAACCGGAAATTTGCTCCGTGCATGCGTCAAAACACTGATTTGAGTTACCATTCAGCATCGCATGTAAGATCTTGAAAATGTCTTCACCACCAAGGAAAAAGAAATGTATTACTCAAAAAGTGAAGTTTAATTTGGAATATATCAAAAATTGGCCGTGCATTCTGCCATTAAACATTGATATTCATTCATGCTTTTTGCACTCAGTGTGCCATCGCAGAGACGCTGTGAGGAAGAATGTCAGTTGCAAGAAACATGTAGAAGTTGGGAAAATTAAGAATTCACAGATTTCAGCTGTGGAATATTTTAAACCATTGGCGGAAGACCTGCAGGCTACCAAAGCTGAAGCATTATTTGTGAGTTTTCTTGTTGAACACAATCTACCTTTATCAGCTGGAGACCATGCTAAACATTTGTTCTGACAAATGTTCCCGGACTCGAAAATCACTTCCAAATTTTCCTGTGGAAGAACCAAAATTGCTGCAGCTCCTGTGCATTCCTCACAGCAACAGTGTCAGCGAAAGAGTATTTTCTTTAGTGAGAAAACATAATACAGACTTTAAGGCCTCCTTAGCTGCAGAAAATTTGTCAGTAATTTTAGTCCCCAAGATCAACCAGCAGGCAAGAAGTCAGAACTGTTTAGAAAACAAATTTACGATCAAGCAGTTGATAAAGTTCAAGTCTGCCACAGTATCATGTCTTGATAAATAAATATTTCTGCATATATGTAGTGTTTTATTTTTATTTTGCAAACTTGATTTAGTGTAGTATTGACGGTCAGAGTGGATGGAGTTATTGTCATGGCATTTTTCACGAATTCATGTCCAAATTCACGACTTTTTATCCCTATTTTCACTAATTGTGAGCCTGGAAGGTTGGCAGCTATGTGTATTGCTATATACCCAAAAAGTTCCTTTTTTCAGACATGATTTTTCTCTGTTTTAAAGCAGAATTCCGCTTTTCTTCTGACTTGAATCAAATTTTTCTTGATATAGTCTGTTTTTTTATATCATGTCCGATCCATTTTTTAAAAAACTGTCCGATCACATTCCGCAATGACCTTTGTAAAGTATTCATTCCAGATTTGTCAAAGTTTTAATTCATCCAATGAATAATTGTGTAATGGAAACTGATGGCAATGGAAAGAAGCATGCTTGCAAAACATGGTGTCCCGAGTTGTTCAGAGATACCATGACACAAAAAGTTTAGATAAATGTTTAAAAAATGTATGGAAATGGGAATGGCTGGAGCAAAAAGTAGATGGACATTTAGTTGGTCAGTTTATAAGAAAACTGAACACTAGAGGACTAGCATTTTGTGACCTCTGCAAGAAAGATATGAATTATGCTAATCACATTTGGAAGAGCACCTACAAAAGAAGCTGCATACGAAAAATTAAAGCTTAAAAGGCATCTAGAAAAAATGCAATTAATTACTATAAGAAGAAAGATTTCTTGCATGAGAGAACAGATGTAGCCCTCTGTCAGAATATGCATACTGCATGTTGCCAGTACAAGCACCTGCTTGAAAGGAAAACCCGTCCTTAAAATTTTTTCAGCTTTTTTTATGAAAGACCAAAATCATGTCTGTTTTATGTACCATGTTTTGATTGTGTAACCAGAATAATGCTGGTATCACATTCTACAAGGCCAACATCCTGTGTTGGCATCACTCTTAACAAGGTTGATGTGCAGTATTTTGCCAGTGTAACCAGAATAATGCTGGCAACAATGCTGACATGCTGTGTTTTGAATGTTTAAACTGAATAATGCTGGTATTGGTTTTAACAAGGTTGTGTGGTGTTTTGAGGTGTTTTTTTTGCCAGTGTAATCAGAATAATAAGGCATCACTATTGACAAGGCTGACTTGCTGAGATTTTGATTGTCTAACTAGAATAATGCTGGCATCACTATCAACATGACTGACATGCAGTGTTCAGGTTTTTTTGAAAGTCACATATCTTTATTATTGGTTGATGTATTCATCTTAGTACAATATATATTATATCCAGTGTTTGTAAATTGACATACTTGATATTCCTGTTTTGCATGTTGGAAGCAGAAAACTCTATTCACAACTGGGATACCATGCTCTGTTAAACCTTTATTGTCATTGAATACAACATTCAGTTATGTATATTTGATTTGATTTAATTGTTTGTTTTTAGTTTTATTTTTTTACATTTTCTTCCTTTACATGCTATTGTAATGTAACTTTATTTACTGAATTTTACATTTTCCAGAAATTCAGTTCAGTTTGACCTGACTGTTTTTCATAAACACTAATAAAGAAACTTTGTATCCAATACTGACCTAGTTCCTGACCTTGATTTGGAAATCAGTGAGAGTTGAAGTAAACAAGTTTTGATTTAAAAAAATAATTTTGTTCCCATTGTAAGATTCATAAAGTGAAATTGAGACTATACTTGGAACATGTGACAAATAACTTATATCAGTTAGGTTTTTCCAGTGGACTGACCCACACCCATGCATGTATTGCACCGTAGCGAGGTTTATTATTGATGTTTTGAAAAAGAATGGTCATTGTGTGTTTTAACACTGGAGAAGTCCAAGTGTTTTATGTTGTGACCAGTTTTTTTGGCTAATTATTTTGTTTTTTTTTCTTCAAATTATTTGGATTCCATGATATTATTTTTCCCTGGAAATACTTGTGCTCTAAATTATTTCTTGGACAAGGACAGTTATCAAAATTTACAAAGAATTCAAACACTGGAATATTATTTTCTGTGTTTCAACAAAGAACTGTTGAAACATCAGTACGACGCTGACCACAGCATACGTCATCGCCTTCCATTTTGGATTTCATTGGGATTCGAACTCAGTTTCATTAGGACAATCTCTTAATAGGACTTCTGTTTTTTAATTCTTGGATTAATTTTGGATTTGATTTGTACAACCGTAAGTCCTTTTTCTCATTTTAACCTTGTTTTTCCGGGGAAAGAAATTATTTGTTAAATTTTACAACGCTTGTTGTCTTCACTCTTTTCTTGTTACATTTTATAAGAGCCTAAACGTAACAATTCACAACTGGGACTCATTACTCTGTTAAACCCTTATTGTGATTGAAAACAACATTCACAACTTGAAGACCATGCTCCGTCAAACCCTTATTGTCTTGTTGGCAAAGACATTGGGATGTTTATGCTCCATGTCTCTGACACTGTTACATGCACCGTTATAAAACTTGACAGATGCATTCATCTCTGGTGCTACTGTTCTTTGCAAATGTAGGTTATATTTGTCTAGGTTTTAAGATTAGGGCAAAAGCACAGGTCAGTGATCACACAGTTATCCAGTTTTAAGTCTAAGGAAAAGGCAAGGGTTACTGATGACACAGTTTTCTAGGTTTTAAGACAATGGCAAAAGTAAGGGTTACTGATCATAGAGCTAAATAGGTTTTAAGGCTAAGGCAAAAGCATGAGTTAGTGACCACACAGTTTTCTAGGTTTTAAGATAAGGGCAAAAGTAAGGGTTACTGATCACAAAGCTAAATAGGTTTTAATTCTAGGGCAGAAGTAAGGGTTACTGATCACAGAGCTAAATAGGTTTTAAGGCTAAGGCAAAAGCTTGGGTTAGTGATCACACAGTTTTATAGGTTTTAAGACAAGGGCAAAAGTAAGGGTTAGTGATCACAGAGCTAATTAGGTTTTACTGCTAGGGCAAAAGCAAGGGTTACTGATCACAGTTATCTAGGTTTTAAGGCTAGGGCAGAAGTAAGGGTTACTGATCACGGAGCTCAATAGGTTTTAAGGCTTTGGCAAAGGTTACTGATCACACAGTTATCTAGGGTTTAAGGCTATGGCAAAAGTAAGGGTTAGTGATCACATGGCTGTGAAGTAGGTGAGACATGACATTTTTTAAGATTCCTTGTTTTTACTTAAATGCTACTGTAAAAACTCTCAGGGCTGCTGTGATTGGCACAGTCTGTCCATGTGTATGTTACACTATCCATTCCTACAGCTTGATACTTCATAAACTCTGTTGCAATAAATTCCCTGATGATGTAAAGCGATGCAACACATATTTTAGAAAGCACTGTATACTTAAAGATTGTTTTTCAGTATGCCATGGTTTTCCATTCTTGCTTATAGTAATGAATAGTGGTGGCACTATTATGATTTTTCTGCTGGCCAGTTTTTTTTTTCTCCCTCTTAATCCAACCACATAAACATTTCATTATCTCTTCAGCTCAGAGCTGGAAATTTTTTCTGGTTTTAGTTGAAAATCCTTTTTTTTTTTGTTAAAACGCAGATCAATTTTACTTTTTTGTGTGAAATTTCCAGTGTACTTTTTTTTCTTCTTTTTGCCAAAATATTTGTTCTTGGATGTTATTCGTGTAGGAAAGATGGCACTGAAACACTGCATATCAAAAGTTAATTGTGCAGGTGGGAATTGTTCTGTTTTAGTTGTAAACTATGCAGTTTCGAGTAATGTCTCACACTCAGATCTTTTCGTGGCTTCTACAAATTTAAATCTGTAGAAAGAGGAAAATGTATGGCTGTAACTCAATTTAATTAGTCAGTAAAAAACCAGTTCAGATGGCTAGTAAAAGATCACAATAAGGAGTTTTTCTCGGAAATTGGAGTAACCTGGACTTTCCTGGTGCATGAGGTACAAAGACAAAATTAATTATGGATCAGCTGGCAAAATGTCCTCCCTAACCATGGTAAAACTCCCTATCCATGGCAAAACTCCCTAACCTTGGTAAAGTAGAGAAGAAAAGATCTAGTTAAATATGCAGAAGTTTCCACTAGTTTTTTCACCGCTCCGTTGGCCTAGTGGTTAGAGCGTCCGCCTCGGATGCGGGAGGTCGTGGGTTCAATCCCCGGCCGAGTCATACCAGAGACTTAAAAAATGGTACTAACAGCTGCCTCGCTTGGCGTTCAGCATTAAGAGGTTAGTGTTAGGACTGGTCAGCCTGGTGTCAGGATAACGTGACTGGGTGGGACATCATGCTACATGTCTGCGGCATGATGCCCCGGTGCTAGACATCACTATAAAAACTGCCACATTGCAGACATCGTAGCAATATGACTGAAAAATTGTTAAAGCTACATTAAAAATCAAAAATCACATCTCACTAGTTTTTCAGTCAATTTCATCTTTAAAATGGCAGTTAACCACCTTTAGTCCAATTGAAAATATTTCTGGTCAGCCAACCATCCCAGTTTTTCATTGCTGACCCTTGCGCCTTTTTCACTCCATGGGAAGAAAAAAAAATCCCAAAATTGATATGCGCATTTAATTGAGCTGGTTTAGACCAGTACTTTAAATGTTTAGTACATCATCTATACTAATCATTATATATAATGATAAAACACAAAAACAAACCTACCTACCCTAATTTTAAAACCAGTGCAATAGGAAACATACATTTTTTTCCCCAACTCATAGTAGGCGCCCCTGACTGTCCAGAAAAAGTTTCATACAAGCTGAAAGAAAGGGTATCAGCAGTTCTTCACAATCAACTTGTCAAAACAATGAAAGAGTATTCTAGTTAATAAATGGTAATAACGGTTAATCTTTTCATGCATATTGTGATGATTTTTTTTGAAAGTGTTGTGTCTGTTTTCTGTTACCTCCACACTTTACATGTGCCCTGGAAATGCATGAAATTTTTTTAATTTTTTTTTTTTAAGGCAGTTTTTGTCCTTGTCAAATTGTGAGGGAAAAAATGAATCTAACCAGAATACTGTTGGTCTTTTGAATGTTAGGGTCAGTTTGGTCTTTGTATGCAAGGGTCAGTGGTTTTTATAGTAAATCGTTATTTTGTGCTGATTTCGTTTAGATCCAACATCATGTCAACAAAAACTGTTAAGATGGATCAATATATAAAACTTAATGTGTTTTGTTATGAATCGGTGGATATAAAGAGTTTGATATGGTGTAGGTATGCATTGAGGATGTTAGGCTGATACTTGTTCATAAGCCATGTAAAATGAGTTCTTTCCCTTGACTCAGAACAAAACATGAAGGTGGTTTTGCATTTATCATGTTCCCATCCGTATATGCTTTTAAAATCTTTTTAGCTTTAATGTGTGAATGAAATTGAAAACAAATATTTGATTCATTGCATCCAAAATATCAATGCATGATCATCATCAAAGATACCAAAGTAGTTCCCATATGTGTGTGTCATACAGAAATACAAACTGAACATCTGTATTGAATGTGAAATATACCATGACAAATTAAATGGGTGGTACAGAAATAAAAATTGAACATCTGTATTGAATGGCAGATATACCATGACAAATTAAATTGGGTGATACGGAAATACAGGTTGAACATCTGTATTGAATGACAGATATACCATGACAAATTAAAGAGTGATATGGAAATACAGGTTGAACATCCGTATTGAATCCCAGATATACCATGACAAATTAAAGGGTGATACGGAAATAGAGGTTGAACATCTATATTGAATTCCAGATATACCATGACAAATTAATGGGTGATATGGAAATATAGACTAAACATCTGTATTGAATGGCAGATATACCATGACAAATTAAATTTGGTGATACGGAAATACAGGTTGAACATCCGTATTGAATTCCAGATATACCATGACAAATTAATGGGTGATATGGAAATATAGACTAAACATCTGTATTGAATGGCAGATATACCATGACAAATTAAATTTGGTGATACGGAAATACAGGTTGAACATCTGTATTGAATTCCAGATATACCATGACAAATTAAAGGGTGATATGGAAATACAGGTTGAACATCTGAATTGAATGACAGATATACCATGACAAATTAAATTGGGTGATACGGAAATACAGGTTGAACATCTGTATTGAATGACAGATATACCATGACAAATTAAAGAGTGATATGGAAATACAGGTTGAACATCCGTATTGAATTCCAGATATACCATGACAAATTAAATTGGGTGATACGGAAATGCAGGTTGGACATCTGTATTGAATGACAGATATACCATGACAGATTAAAGGGTGATACGGAAATACAGGTTTAACATCTGTATTGAATTCCAGATATACCATGACAAATTAAAGGGTGATATGGAAATACAGGTCGAACATCCGTATTGAATGACAGATGTACCATGACAAATTAAATTGGGTGATATGGAAATACAGGTTGAACATCTGTATTGAACTCCAGATATACCATGACAGATTAAAAGGGTATGTTATTTTCTACTTTTTAACTGCTCGAGGATTGCTGTAAAACTTTACACACACATTTATCCAAGGGGATACTTGGTCTAAACGAAAATAGTGCTGTTTGGACATCTAATATGGCAGCCACAGTGGCCATCTTGAAAATCTTGTTATTGCTACCAATGAACATGGGCATTTCTTGTACAGACTTCATATGATGTCTAGTTGGGCCTGAATGAAAATTGTGATTTTCAGAAATGGCCACCATGGCAGCTATCTTGAAAATCTTTATGTCACTTTTTCTTCTGAAAGGAAAGTCACATCGACATGGAGTTTGCTTCAGAAGACTCATTATCATGTCTAGTTGGTCCTAAATGAAATTGGTGCCACATGGACATCCACCTTGAAAATCTTGTTATTATTGCTTCTGGAAGGTAATATCACCATGTTTTTGTTTTTTACTATTATACTTCTTCTCTCTTATCCTAAATAAACATATAGATTGATTTGTCTGTAGAATATAATATCCATCTAAAATACATTTTTATACAAACTATTCATTCATGAGCCATTTTTTCTTGACATTGTTTACCTTTTCACGAAACATAACTGATTCTTCATTATGAGAGATGCAAAATTATATCATAATATTATCACAGTTTGCAATTATTTACAAGTGAATTCAGCATTTATGAACATAATTTTTCATGCATTTTTATGGAAATTTGTTTTACAACAGAGTCAGAGAAATGGGACAAGGAAGAGGACTCGCAAAAAGATGTCATTTCACAGAGATTAAAACATGACCTGGTATGAGAGGACAATAAATTATTCTGATTGGAAATTAGTTCATGCTTACAGTTTCAAGTAAAGTTTGAAATACAGAAAATGTTATACAAAAATGATGCATAATGATAATATTCCTTAAATTATTAATTATTAATCAAACTATTGGCTGTTTGTTTGGTTGACTAATTAAATAAATAGATTTGTGAATTGATTTTCATTGAAAGATGAACGAATGAATACTTATATAGATAAGCTTATACCCAAGCATATCATCAATTGATACACAATTCACATGATTGTTTTATGGATGGATGGGGAAATGAACTGATATTTACATAACCAATTGCATATGTTAGGAGTTAATCAAATAATAAAGATTATATTTCCTTAACTTTTGTAACACATTTCTGTCTCTGTCAGGGTCCAAGAACTATTAACATTATTTTATTCAAGAACTCCCATTATGCATATATATGCATCCAGATATCATAAAATTGAACTTTTTTTACAAAATTGTGTATATGTTAAGAATGGGTCGCTCATAGAAGTAATATGGTTCTCTCTTGGGAGTAATATGGTAATGTAAGTTAATTAAATTAACCCTAGGTAGCATGGATTTCTCATGGGAGTAATTTGGTAGTGTAAGCTGTTTACTAAATTAACCTTGGGTAACATGGGTCTGACATGGTAGTAATGTGGTAATGTAAGTTAATTAAATTAACCTTAGAAAACCTTGGCTCTATGATGTGATTAATATATTAATGTAGCCTATAGATTTTTAATTAAACTTAGCATGGGTCTGTCATGGGAGTAATTTGGTAATGTAGGTTGGTAATTATTAGTGATTTTAGATTATGTCAGATTGGTTATTTTTCAGTATTATTTATGATTGTTTTATGGATGAATTTAATTCTTGAAAATGCTTTGTATGAAGAGCATATAACACAAATAATCTATGTATATTAAGGACAGGGATGGATGTTAAGGGATGATTAACTAAGTTGTGTCATATTTCTCTGGTTTTTGGCAGTTAAAAGATTGGAAGGTCTGGATCCACCCCCTTTTCCATAATAAACTGGCCTTGTTTGAAATCCTGTCATGAAATAGTGTCAGTGATCCAGGTGGTTGTAGAGTGTGACCCTTAAGTTGAATAAACCAGAGAATCCATGGGAAAACTCAAGCTATTAATGGGAAGTCATTAATTCTGACACTAGTTAGAGTTTAGATTGAACATGGGACTGGAATTGTACTGTTTGCACCCATTAATATGATGCATATAAAATGATAAAGCTATTACATGCGCATTTAATATTTTCTCTTAGTTACAGTTATTTAGTTGCTTCCTTGATCATTATTTTTGTTTGTCTTGGTAAACAAATATTTTTTAGGATGCTTAATTGAATGACAAAATATTTAATTTTATTCCCAGTTGGAACAGACAGGGAGATTACAGAAAGAAGTTGCTGATAATGTGAGTATGCATGTATTTTATTTATGCAATTTTATTTATTCAGTCATGATTTTGATATGACACTATCGATCACACAATTTGTTCACAATTATATGAAATGAAAAAAAAAAACATCAGCCAGTTTGGTTGATTTTGCATCAGATCAATTTTACTATAGACTGTGTCCAATTTTTTAATGTTGCAGATGTAGATTTTGAAAATATATCATGCTTATCATCAATGATAAAGAAGTAGGTCCAGAAGATTATTTAGTTGTTATGATACTGTATTGACTGAGCAAATGTGTTAAAATTGTATTGCTGGACTTGTTCTAAAATGGTAATGCATGTTTTTCCTCTGTAGTATGTCCAGCCATCAACTGAGGATATTTTGATACTAAGGGGACATCACTTGGCCATTACTTGTCTGGTAATCTCCCATGATGACAGATATGTTTTCACTGGTTCTAAAGATTGCTCAGTAATAAAATGTAAGTATATTTATATCTAGATCTTTATTTTTTCTCTCATTGTTTGTGAAAGTTAGGTATAAAAAGCTGTGTGTGATATCATGTATGCTGTAAAGGAGTTGGTCAGATTAACAGTACTATGCTTCTTCTTCAAATACGTTACCCAGTCATAATACCTTATGAGAACTACTTCTAACTTGCAAATTCAATTCTCCCAGATACTACTTTTAGCTGAAGATAGCTTAAAGTTATCTGCCTGCCTATGTGATGGTCGGGCAGAGTGATCTCCCTTAGGTATAAGAATTGGTGGCCAAGTCAAATATCCTTGAAGTTACTACTTCCACATGCTTGAAGAAGCACACTATTGTCACGAGAGACCTCACAAAACCAGAATCTATGTGGAAGATATACCATTTCACCTCTAAGGAAAGGATATTCCACCTATATTTTTCTCTTCCTATGCTGACACTGTCCTGCCTTTACAGTTTGCTAACATTTTGTTGCAATGTGACACATTTAGGTAATTGCACAGGAGCTTTAGTGACTTCACATTCAGTTTGGGCTATAATTTATGTAGTGCAGATCTCTAACGAGGGTACATGAGAAAGCTTGCCAGTAGCTTTTCGTGGGTCGGTGGTTCTTCCTGGGCTTTTTCAGGGTTCTTCCTCCCAGTTTTACTGGTCGCCATGTATGGCCTATCTTGTGCTGAAAAATGGCGTTAAACCCTATACATAACATTCTTCGTACTTTATTTTTTGGGTCAAAGGATATTCACTGTTTAAATCTCCAGTAGTACATTTAATTCAGTGTCACATCTTCATCACATGATGAATTATTAGTCCAAACATGCATTCAGCATTCACTTACAACTTGGTTATGCCAATTTTATATCAGTTTGTTGTGGTCTTTAAAGTCTAGTGATTTATTTTGCTTTTGTATGATTCCATTAAGGCTGACAAATTATTGCATCATGTGCAGTTTTCTTTAATGTTAATATTCCGTCTTGCAGTTTAAATTTGATGTCTAGGAAACACTTCAGTGAATGGACAGCATTGTAATTTATTATGATGCCTGATTATGTTACTGGTAACTAAGGAAACCAAATTCAGATTGATTACAGCTTTTACAAAAATAGGTTTCGGAAAACTTAACAAAGGAAAGAATATGTTTTGAGTCAGCAAACAAAAGAATATATGGTCAGTTGGGAAACAGAATATGGTCAGTTGGGAAACACAGAATATGGTCAGTTGGGAAACAGAGAATATGGTCAGTTGGGAAACAGAGAATATGGTCAGTTGGGAAACAGAATATGGTTATTATTTGGGGTGTCTTAAATAAGAATATACCTTTCTCAGATATTCTGACATGTAATCACAAAGTCTGCTTTGCATACACTTGCTTATAAGTGAAGTCCAATTGCAAACAACATAGACCCTGATCTGCTGTTGCATAATGTGCAAGGAGATTGGGATCTGTGTTGTTTTGTTTAACTATTGCTCCAAACAAATAGCACAGAGCCAGATCTACTGATGCATCATGTGAGGGCAGATCTGGTTCAAATTGTCTGCCATTCATAGAATCATGGGATTCAGCTAAAAATTACAAGGAACTAAATCAGACTGTAGATGGATACCACAGGTACCAGTCTGTGGACAGGTAGTTCAGTATTGTTCCATAACTTTTGGCAACAATTTGGATGCCAGAAAAGTCAATTGACACTTGCAGAGTATGACACAGGTACCTGGGCAATTGGGCCTTTTGTGTTGAAAAATAATGTTTATAACACTCTCTTGACAGTTTGAAGCATGAAACATTTTGTAGCCTCTGCTCTTTTTTTATCCAAACTACTTTACTTTTTCTTAAGTCGGGTTCAAAAAGTAAATCCATATTTTTTAATTATGATAATCTCATTATGATTAAGAAGTCTAATTTTAATCAGCTGTTAACAAATCTATGACCCACCTGCACATATCAAAATATTCAGAACATTTCCAAATGAATGTTGCCTTCATTTGCAGACAAGAAACTCTACAAATATTTTACTTGTAGAAGACAAAGACATTCAGTAGAAGCTATCTAACTCCCATGTCTCTCCTATGGAGGATTTGTGTGTTAGTGAGTGACAATGAAAAAATTGTTACATATGGAGTGTATATTTCATCAGCAATTTTTATAATGCAAACAAGCAGCCAAAATATAAATACTTGGTATATTAAAATAGTTGTTGCATTTTTTAGCTTTACTGGTGGCAAGTTTGATGTTGCTATTTGTTCTAAACTAAATGGATGATTGCCATGATATTTTACACACACATTTATCGAGATCTAATTGGTCCTAAATGTAAATGATGCCATTTTGATATCCAGTATGGACACTATAGTGGCCATCTTGAAAATCTTATCACTACTCCTCCTGAATGAATGGCCATTATTAACATGTGGTTTTCATGAAAGGACTTCTTAGGATGTCTAGTTGGTCTAAAGGAAAATAGTGCCAATTTGACATTCAGTGTCATCACATAGGTGGCCATCTTGAATATCTTGTTTATGCTACTAATCATGTTGACATGGGTTTCACCAGAAGACTTCTTATTATTCCTAGTTGGTTTTAAGCGAAAATGGTACCAATCTGACCACCAGTATAGTGGCCAGTCTGAAAATATTGTTATCACAGCCCTACCTAAATAGAAAGACATATCAGCATGAGAATTTCATCAGATGACTTAATGGTTTTTGTTGTTCACAAAGATGTTGACAATATGTCTCCTATATGACTGCTATGGGGCCGTCCTGAAACTTTTATTATCACTACTCCTCCCTAAACAGGAAGTCATATCAACATGGGTATTTCACCAGAAGACTTCTTACGATGTCTGGTTGGTCATAAATGAAAATGGTGGCAATCTCACAGATTGAAATATGTTATCACTACTTCTACAGGGATGATCACATTGACATGGGGCTTTCACCAAAACACTAGTGATGTCTCATTGATCCTAAATTAAAATGTTGCTTTGAGCTCCGTATTGACTATAATGGCAGCCAGTTTCTCGTAATTGTACAAGAGTATAAGATATTGTTTCAACACTTGGCAGTTACAAAGGAGAATCAGTTCTATTTTGGATTCCTGGAAATTCTTTTTGGATAGTGCATTATCATTACCTTTTGAGAGACTTTTATATTTGATATACATTGACAGCTTTTTAAGCCCCCTAATCATCTGAAAGTTACTTTTATTTTAGAGGTTACAAGCAGTAATTTCTACTGAAATAAGTATGGCTTATATTTCCCCCTTTTTGAAGTCTAAATATTGACAATTTATCTGCCAAAACTCACTAACATATTTAATATTAGTCTTTTTTATGTTTTTACATTCTAGGGGACTTGAAGGAGAAAAAAAGAGTACACTCCATACATGGTGGTAGAAAGGGAACAGAAAATAAACACATTGGCCATACATCTCATGTTCTTTGCCTTGCAGTCTCATCAGATGGCCAGTATCTGGTATGTCCAGTCTTGTATTATATCGAAATATGAAAACTGGGGTGTGAATATTCAGAGGAAATCCAGATTAGTTAGGAAACTGACTGCTATTTGTTTTAAACCAAAACAAATTCTCCAAATTGTTGAATCTCAGAGCTGAAATGAGAAATTGTCATCCCTTGTATTATATATTAAAAAACTATTCGAGCCTCTGTATCAGTGCAGGTTCAGGTACTGGTTTAACGAAATATAAGAAGACAAGTTGATTTTACAGAAAATTTGGTCCTTGTTTATGCATCAGTATCTAATTTTGAAGGTCTTTTGTCAAAATTGAAATCAACCCTTTTTAAAAGGCTACTTAAATGATGGATTTTTAACCAGATTGTCTTAAGGATATTAGGTTGTTTGAAAAATCTTGTTTGGGATTTTATTAGCACAGATAAATTCAGGGTTAAACTCTCTTCCTTACAAGACAAGATTCTAATTATTTGCTTTTGTTTGTTTTTTTTAATATACTGTAATAGGAAATTTTTACTTTATATAAGATGCATATATATATATATATATATATATATATATATATATATATATATATATATATATATATTGCTATAGAATTCTTAAGAATTAAAGGTTATAAAGGAAACAAAACTAATTTATGTTCATTATGTTGTTCCCACTTAGCAACATAATGCAGGTTAGCAAAATAAAGTTTGAATTTTTATTTTGTACATTGAAATGTCTTTACATTCCAATTTATAGGAATATAATCAAACTTGTTTCGTGTGATACATTTTGTGGCTTTGTACAAGACCTTTTTTGGCTTAGATGTTTTGGAGTCTTGAAAGAGAACCATCTTTAGATTTAGAAAATGCATGTTTTATGATCTAAAATGTTCTTTAAATCCATTCAGTAATGGTCATATGTAAACCTTGAAAAAATTAATTTTATCCTGGAAAAACCCTGGGAATGACCTAGAAATTTATCTTTAAAACAGCGTGGGAACCATGTATATCGTAATTTGCTTGAGTTCACTGTTTTCCGTGCATGTGCCAACACCACTAATCATTCAATATTCGATGTTTCATCTTCTAGATAAATACCATTTAGTAATTAAGCTACACTGCAGTTAAAATGTTTTCACCTAAAAAGGAAAAAGATTTGTATTCCACAATAAGTGAAGTATACATTGGAGTACACCAAAGTTTGGCCTAGCGTTCAGCCATCAGACATCGATGTACATTATGCTTTTTGCACAGTAGTGTGCCAAGAATGTTACATTTGGGAATGTGCACAATGGCTGGTATTGTTGCTTATAATTTACTTGTCATATTTGTACCATGTAGTAATATTATAAGTACATGTATGAAAGATAAATTGTAAGCAACGAAATGAGCCATTGGAGGTATGTGGCAGAACAATGTGAAAGAGCAGACTGCCATAGCACCCCCAGCAGATTTAAGTTTTGGAGTACTTTAAGCCACCTACTCAAGTCCTGCATGCTGCCAGTGCTGAAGCATTGCTTTCTTGTTGAACATAGCTTGTCTTTCTCAGCTGAAGATCACCAACAGTGACAGTGAAAGATTATTTCCTATGGTGAGGAAAAATAAGACAAACTTTAGGTACTGGAAAATTGCAGCAATTTTAGTCACCAAAATTAACTAGCAGGCAAGAAGACTAATCCATTTTGAAAACAATTTTACCATAGCCTGATTGAGGAAGTTCAAGACTGCCACAGCATTATATCATGTGACAAATAGCGTGAAGTTTGTGTATATCAGTAAATTTGGCTGCAAATAAAGTAGTATACTGTACAGGTAATCAGTGTAAATAATGTGTTTTATTTTTATTTTGGGATTTTCATATAATGCAGTACTGACCATTGATACAATTTTTCACTAATTGTCTTTGTAACAGAATTGTAATCAAGTGGCTTTTGGATTAAATGAATAACGCAAACACAAAGTGATGGACGATGGAAATTTATAATATAAAGTAATACAAATGTATATATATTATAAATACAATGATTCTCTTACGCTCTCAATATACAATTGATCCAATCACTACACAAACATTCACAAATTGAAAAACGAAAATATGATTCATGTAATCTTGTGTAAGGAAAGTGAGATGTAAATAACCTCATGGACTGCAAATGTTTCAAATAATATTATGCAGTGTAAGAGAGATTCACATAATCTCACATGTGGAATATGATTCAAATAATCTCAAGGAAATCAAATATGTTTCAAATAATATGCGCTGTAAGTGAGCTTTGACATAATCTCCTATAATACAAATAAGATTCAGAATAGTCTCATGTAATTGAAAAAGTACTCGGTTGAAACATCAATTTGAACAAACATGACTCTTGACACTTGTACAGTCGTTTGATTCATTAACTGATTATTTTGTTATATATTATGATCATAAGTTTTCACCAGGAGAAGTTTTCTTATGATTGTAAAATGCATTTTTGGCTAAATAGCCCTGTGGACACCTGGATCAGGGGCGCTGCTCCTCGATACCCCATTGGGGGAGGACCCCCAAACCCCTTTCGAATTTTCAGCTTTTTTTTGTGGAATACCAAAATAATGTCTGAGTACTGAAACTTATATAGGACCAATCCCATAATTAATTACTGTATTTACCGCATATGTTGGGATACGATAAAATAATTATTTTTTTTCCTGTCCCAGAACTTATGGTGAAACATTTTTTCACTTTGGTCACATGTCCCAAGACTTAAGAACGAAATAAATTGATATTGCATTTGTGCCCCCACCAACTGCACGTCGCAATAAAATAGATAAATAAAACGCTTAATTGATTATAAAAAGAAAGAAACTAACCTTGTGTTGTTATCATTTATTCCTTTTTTTCAACATGAGCATTAAAGAATAAAACATTTCCACGAAATCTGTGTAAGTAGCGTAGGCTTCCATAATGTAGCATGTATCAATTATGTCCGATACCACACACCATGTTGTTCATTGACATGAACACTGAGAAACAATTGTGTGTGGTTGTGCTCAAAGGTTTGAACATGTTATCCGACTGAAAACTGGAGCCAACAAAATCGCATACAAGAGGGAAATAGTCAACTGATATCTTGAAGACGCCATTCATGCATGACAGGCGTTGGGTGCAAAATAATCAAGATTGAATTATATCCAGGTCTACTGTATGACAATATCTCACCAAAAAAAATCATCATTTGAAAACACATTCACTTGAGTTCAAGTGACAGTCTTTTCACCAGCTAGGGTTACATAATTATCCTTACTATAACAAGCACACATAAGCCCTGGTGGTGAATAAACATGACTGGCAGCAAGCAGTTAACTCCTTCTTTGAACCTACCAACAGGACATCAAAGACAAAAGGTTATTTTAATTACAAAGCAGGCGATCTCAGAAGCCGACCCCTGTTGTAAAGGATACCAATACAAAGGTTATTTTATTGCAAAGCAAGCCGACATCGGAAGTTGACTATGGAGTCTGTGAAGTGAGCCGATTTTTTATTTTATTTTTTAATATACAAAGACGGCCGAGATATGGAAGCATGCTTGGGTTCCTTTTCAACTGTATTCACGGGAATTTTGAAAATAAATTGAAACAATGGAACAAATTTCAAAGTGACACAATATAATGCTTTGTGCAAAGATGTCGATGACCCAGCGTCACCCAGAATATTTGGAGAAAATAAAATCATGTGATGAATTCATTAAGGCCAGAAGAGAACTATACTGTATGCCAGTATCTTGTAAATAAAAATCATTATTTTAAAACACATTCACTTGAGTGCAAATGACAATCTTTTCGCCTGCGTGGGTTACATAAGTATCATTAATATTTATCCGCAGACATCAGTGCACCTTTGTATTAATTATTACTAAAGATGCCAAGCACATATAAGCCCTGGTGGTAAATAAACACAACAGGCAGCCAGCAGTAAACTTCTTTGAACTTGCCGACAGGACATCAAAGACAAAGGTTATTTTTATTACAAAGCAAGCAGACGTTGGAAGTTGACTTTGGACTCGGAAGCCGATTTTTTTTAAAGGATATCAATACAATGGTTATTTTATTGCAAAGAAGCTGACCTCAGATGCCGACTACTGGATTCTTTTAAGTGTGCCAATTTATTTTTTTAGCTTTGAATATACAAAGACGACCAAGATATGGAAGTTAACTTTGGTTCCTTTTCAACAGTATTCACAAAAAGTTGGACAATAAAGTAAAACAATGGAACAGTTTTTAAAGTTGCACAATATAGTGCTTCGTGCGTGAACATTGATGACCCAGCATCATGCAGAAGATTTGGAGAAAATAAAATCACGTGATGAATTCATGATGGCCAGAAGAGAAACAGATCATTTCGCCGACAATATGATCATTAACATGGATGAAACTCTAGTGTACTTTGATCGCATTCCTGGATGGACTGACGATAAGATGGGCATCAAAAGTGTGAGAATTAGCAAGACTAGTGCAGATTTGAAAAAATCTTCCTTTTGTTCTTGCAGTTTCCACTTCAGGTGGTGTGTTACCTCCAGAAATTTTTCACGGTATGAGAAAGTTAAAAACAAGTATTCATGTACCAAAATCATAGACCATACATGTGCAGGAGAAGGGTTGTGTTGATGAGATGCTGCTGCAGTAGATTAAAGAGTTTTATCTCAAGTACAGTTTTATATTTAAAAAATAAAATTTCAGTTGGATTGCAATTTCCGACATGTAATTTTCGAATGATTTAAAAGGTGTCCCACAACTTACGACTCGAAAAAAACGATGTGTCCCAGAACATACAGTGCACAAAAAGATTACTTTTAAAATTAATTTATGGTGTCCCAACAAATATGGTGTCCCAACATATGCGGTAAATATGGTACATTGCGATACTTGTAAATTTATAGTAATGTATATAAATGTATGAAATAAGAATCCATTGGCATACATTTCCACGCTTTTTGAAGAAAGGACATATGGTGTTTTTTGCCGATGTGTGTGTAATGTAGTGCATTTCCCCCAAGATTGCTCAGAATAGAGTTCAAACCCTGGGAAATGATAAAAGGTGGACTATAAAAGTTTGCATTTTTTAAAGTTTGAAACAGCATTCAGGCACGGGGTTTAGAGGGATTGGGTTATTTTACCTTTTTGTCCAGGCTGTGTTGCACCTTGGATCCAAAGGGACATCCTTCAAATTAGGGAGACAAAAAACAAACATTTGAAAAGGACGAAGGAAAATCGTAGATAGTGTTTAATACACTATAAGTGCTAAAATATATGGGATAATCTTATTTGCCTTGCCAGTTTTGCCACCTTAACTTTATTATCTGCACAGTACATTATTTTTTGCTTTGACACTTAACATTTTTTAGCAAACATTTTATCAAGTGCAGTAGTAACTCATTTATATATTTACTTGTTTAAATATCAGATTCATGTGAAATGAGTTGCTGGAATTTTCCATTGTAGAGTTTGCTCTCATTTAACGGTACTTTTCACTTGTTATCTAGCAGCATTTATTATGGTAATTCCCACTTTTTGGAAATACTTTATATACAGTGAAACCCATCTGTAGCATGCCGCCTCATAACATTAATTTGGACATAGCTTAAATGTGGCATGGAATTTCTTGATGTACTGCAAATTTCTCTGTCAAAATGAACTTTGATCTAATAATTTGGCAAAGTGTATTCTTCAACATAAAAGTTTACAAGCATTGCATCTTTCATTATAAGAATAAAGACATAATCATGTTTCTATTTTGTGAATGTTATTTCAGCTGTGTCAAAAGTCAATCACTTAGTTTATTTTAGAAAGATGTCAACTCATTAAAAAGCTGATTATTATTATTGAACCATGACCAATTACGTCCAGTTATCTTCTCAGTGTTTGTCTTCAGTGCATTATGTGTGCAAGTGTTATTCCAACAATAGCCAACAGATGTTTGCCCCTTCAGCTAGCATACACAACCAAGAGCCAGACAATATGATGCTTGAATAAAGATTCTTAGTTGAATTGATAATTCAGCTAATCATCAAAGTCAGTTTCCCAGCGAAAGGTTGTTCAACACAAAAGATGCCAAGATGCTCATGCGACTTTGTAATGTTTTCAGACAATCATGCGGTCAATTGACCAGTGAATAATAGCATCCGATCCCTATAAAAATGACCCCAAAGTTAATTAAAAATTGTTCTTGCTGTAGTCATTTAAACAAACAGGTGTCAAAGTGTTAATTAGTATTTAAAATTGATAAAATTCCAGGAAATCATAAAGCTTTTGTATTAAAGAGACGCTTGAAGCCTGTACAGAATTACCAGTATTAAGTGCAGTTGGCAAGAGATTTAGAGACTTAGGTGTTCACAATTCAACCATCTAAGGATGGAGGCAGGATAAAGCCAAACAATGAGCATGGTTAGAAGTGAACCTCAGAAACCTTGAAAAACCTAACATTTCAAAATTTTGCCCCATTTAACCTAAAAAAAGACCTTAAAAATATGAGGAAAGGGTCAACCCCGACTCCACAAAAATACCTTTTTTGCACATGGTTTTTCATTAGGCTAGCATAGGGGTTGAGAAAACATGCAGATTATGCAAATTAAAGACATCCAGTCATTTTAATTATTTACTAATTTTTACTTTAGTTTCATTTTTATTTAGAAACAAACTCGAAGCATGCTGTCTTGAACCTCAAAAAATTTAAACTTTGAAAGAAAGAAAAAATGTTAAAAATCCCAGAAATTATAAAATGTAATTTCACTTCTAACCCTGTAAGCGCGATAGTGATGGATATGCATGAAAGTGAAGGACTGAAGGGAAAGAAATCAAGACTAGCAGGAGACATGCAGCATGTTACTGGGTTTTCTTTAGGGCTGAAAGAGTGCCTATTACAATGTGACAATGACTTACACGAGTCACATTCCAGATGCAATGTGGATAACGAGACCATTTTAAGGATCGACATGGGATTAGCCAATGTAGTTTTGAGTCTAATCATTATTGACTATGTATGTATCATTAAGCTTTATTTTTCCATGTTTATTTGCATTATACTGTATAATTCCTGCCTTAATTATGATGTGGACTCCTTACTTCAAGATCAGATTGGAGATTTTAGCACATATGCACTGTTGTTGGTGGAATTATATCATATATTTTGAATTGCGTAGGGAAGTGTAGATAAAGAATGACCGTTATATGTTATTGTGAAAGTCACGTGGACAATCAGTTATTGTTACTATTCTAGAGTTTGTGATCTTTGGCTTATTTTTGTCAGGTATCTGGTGACAGGAGCAAGCTTATCCATTTGTGGGATGCAAACACCTGCCAATATTTACACACATTCAGAGGCCATAGGGATGCAGTATCTGTGAGTACATGTTTGTTTTGGTGTGGGCAAGATTTTACATAAAATCTGTATATAATGATCACCAAAGGAACTGAAGGACAAAAATTAAACTTTATATTCTAAATATGAGAGTACAGATCAGGAAGTACATAATGGTCAGCATGAGAACTGGCAAAATAAATTACATTTATATGTTGCATTTATATACAGGAAAGGATAGCACAGATAGGAAGTGAAAAGAGTATTGAGAGTCTGAAGTTATAGACAGGAACCTAAATGTATTTTGGGGATCACTTATTGCGACTTCTTATTACGTGGAACATTTGTCTGCTGAGTTTGAAATAATGAATAGGTAACATTGTTGTGAAATTGATTGTTAATACAGTTGTGTATTTCAGTATCATAGAATGTTCATACATGAAATTTGTATGCATAATTCGACCTTGCTTACACTTAATTCATGACAGTGAAGAAGAATGTTGCAATAGTCACATGACACCTCTTAAAACAAAGTATCGTGTTGAAATATTTATTCTCATAGTAAAACATGAATGCTTTAAAGTAATATCGGTGAAAGGTAATTGTTATGTAAATAGGTCACATGTCTTTTTTTTATGGTTTTGCAACTATTGTGTCAGCAGTTGCTGTTTTAAACTTCTCATTTGACCTAATTTGACACCCTGGCATGAATAGCTTACAAATGCTGGATCTGCCATCAGATATGGCTGCCAATTATGAATAATAGTAAAACCCCTTGAAATTACTTTTGAGAAACTATTGAATAGAATATGGTCATGTTTGATAAGATCATCCTGGAAAGAGTTTCTTTAAATTGTGACAGTCCACTTTCAGATGTGGCCACTTGTTATTAAAAGTGGAAAAGTCACTGTTAGTATTAAAAAAAACACCTTTTAAATGACTTTTCTAGAACTGTTGAATAGAATTTGATCAGTTTTGGCAGAAAACATACTGGTAACGGTATGGCAGAAAACATCCTGGTAACAGTATGGCAGAAAACATCCTGGTAACGGTATGAAGACTTCTCAGGTTCTATTAAATTAATGCCAGTACCCCATCAAATAAGGTTGCCATTACTAGCAATAGAAAAACCTTTATTTGACCTAATAAATACTGCTGAATAGAAATTGACTAAACTGAACACAAATCATAGAGAGTTATCAAATTTGTACAACTGATTCTGATTCTCCTTATGTGTTTGCTGGTACTAAAACTAGAAAAACTGTAAAGGCTTCTAAAAACCAAACAGAATTTCACTAAATTTGATAGAAAACATTCTGGTGTGGAGGACTGTTTGCTAATGTGCACAAAAAAATAACTTTACATGATTGCCTAATAAATGTATTGAATATAATTTAACCACATGTGACAGAAAGTATCCTGGCATGAAAGCCTTTCAAATTTGTACAGGTATGCTGATCCAGCATAAAATGTGACTGCTGTTAGTAAAATAAATAAATAGATAATCCTTTAAATGACTTCTCTAGATCTGCTTAATACAATTTGACTAATCTTGATAACAGGTATCCAGGAATGAATACCTTTCAGATTTATGCAAATTATACTGAACTATAATCTGATAATTTACCGCTACTAAAATTGAGAAACATTTAAACTGCTTTTTCCAAACACCACTCAGCCAAATTTTTATCATATGAGAGAGTATTCTGGCACAGAGTGCTTTAAAATTTATACAAATAATTCCAATCCACCTCTAAATGTGGAAAAACGTTTGCACAGCTTTGTCTAAAAATAGAATATGACCAGCTTTGGCATAGTGTCCTGGCAAAGAGGTCTTTCAGATTTGGACAAAGGATACTGCTCTGCCATCAATTATTGATGAAGATTTTTGAAAAGCTTCAGAAGCCTTGAAATTATTGTTTTAATAACATAGGCAATGAACATAACTGGATAAAGTTTCAACAGAAATCACCCTAATGACCCATATTTTCTTAGCCAGTTGCTCAAGTGTTTGACTATTAACCAGATGTCAACAGCTGAGCAATCTCAAGTGTACTTGGGCTTCTTGTTACACTAATGGAAAATATATTTATGATTTAAAATTGGATGAGAGTAAGAAATTTATATATCAGACATGTATTCAGGAGGGTTTGTTGTGTTACCCAAGTCCATCTGTCTGGTCATATTACATCATGTCTCTTCCTGTCTTCTTTTCTTGCAATTGGATTGTACCATGGTGAATATGCAAGGTTTTGGGATTGTACCATGGTGAATATGAAAGGTTTTGGGATTGTACAATGGTGAATATGCAAGGTTTTTGGATTGTACCATGGTGAATATACAAGGTTTTGGGATTGTACCATGGTGAATATGCAAGGTTTTGGGATTGTACCATGGTGAATATGCAAGGTTTTGGGATTGTACCATGGTGATATGCAAGGTTTTGGGATTGTACAATGGTGAATATGCACGATTTTTGGATTATGCCATTGTTGAGCAGGCGAAACATAGCACTCTGCAGAATTTTTGTTCTTTAACTGGAGAAGAGAGAAACACAACTCACCCATAAATATGAAAACAAAATATGTTCTAGAATATTTTAACTCTAAAAGTTTTTATATCCAGGTGGCTAGACTTTGTTGTTAAGTGCAGTACACTTAAAAAAATACTTAAATAAATTGGCACTAATTATCCTCATTTCTTTTGCAGGGTCTTGCATTTAGAAAAGGAACACATCAGCTGTTTAGTGCTTCCCATGACAGAACAGTTAAGATTTGGAATGTGGATGAAAGAGCATATATAGAAACATTGTAAGTCAAAAGATAGAATTTTGTTGGCATCTGTGTTGATTCCACAGGAAGTCAAAATATATTATTTCATTGGTTTCTGTGATCATTCCATAGTAAGTCAAAATATATTATTTCATTGGTTTCTGTGTTCTTTCCACAGTAAGGCAAAATATTTTATTTCATTGGTTTCTCTGTTCATTTCACAGTAAGTCAGAATATATTATTTCATTGGTTACTGCGGTGATTCACAAATAGATCTCACATAAGAGAGTCACTATTTATTTTGTACCATATATACTCACAAGTTGAGTCCAAGTGCAGACTGCATAGACCCAGATCTGCAATCACATAATGCACAAGCCTATGTGGGTCATTGCAGTTTGTTGCAGGTAATCAGTAGAACTGATGATATAGTCATTAACCTGCTTGCACATTAGGATTCAATGTGGCAACTGGGGCAGACCCTCTACATCATCTGTAAATGAAATATGGCAACATGGGCAGACCCTCTACATCTACTGTAAATGAAAGTGTGGCAACTGGGGCAAACCCTCTACATCTGCTATAAATGAAATGTGGCAACTGGGGAAGACCCTCTACATCTGTTGTAAATGAAATGTAGCAACTGGGGCAGACCTTCTACATCTACTGTAAATGAAATGTGGCAACTGGGGCAGACCCTCTGCATCTACTGTAAATGAAATGTAGCAACATGGGCAGACCCTCTACATCTGTTGTAAATGAAATGTGGCAACATGGGCAGACCCTGTACATCTACTGTAAATGAAATGTGCCAACTGGAGCAGACCCTCTACATCTACTGTAAATGAAATGTGGCAACTGGGGCAGACCCTCTACATCTACTGTAAATGAAATGTGGCAACATGGGCAGACCCTCTACATCTACTGTAAATGAAATTTGGCAACTGGGGCAGACCCTCTACATCTATTGTAAATGAAATGTGGCAACTGGGGCAGACCCTCTACATCTTCTGTAAATGAAATGTGGCAACTGGGGCAGACCCTCTATATCTTTCGTAAATGAAATTCTGCATAAAGGTTACCATGAAAATCTGTGTAAATGTAACTCAGCATGGTCTTAAAGTTTGCCCTTGAGTAAAAACAAAACAAAAATATATATAGTAGGCATGGTACAATCATGATTTTAATTGTCTTGATAGCTAAAGTAATAGTGTATTTCACTGCTAGATGGGAGAGTAGAAGATTGGTACTAAATATTACTAACAGAATGAATGAAACAATCCTGGTCTGTGTGGTCTGGTACTGAAACTTGGACAAGAATAATAACTGCATTCAAATACTGATACATTCTTAACAAAACAGGAAAGGCATGAAATAAGGCTCTATTATTTGTTAGGTCTCTTAAAAGGGGACTGCTCCTGTGGCCTCGTGGTTAGAGCATCCGCCTCACAGGTTCAAACCCCGGCCAAATAATACCAAAGAATTATAAAAATGGTGCTAACAGCTGCCTCGCTGGGCACTCAGCATTAAGAAGTTAGTGTTAGGACTGGTCAGCCTGATGTCGGGATAATGTGACTGGGTGGGACATCATGCTACATGTCTGCAGCATGATGCCCTAGTGCTGGACATCACTATAAACTGTCACAATGCAGACATTGTAGCGGTATGACTGAAAAATTGTTAAAGCTACAAAAAAAATCCAAATCACACTCCCACTCTTAAAAGGGTCAAATTTCGAAGCATAATTTTGAAAAATTCACTTTTGGATATTTAGAGTAAATTAATTTGTGGTATTTAAATCTGTGTCAGTCTTGAGTTTGGCAAGTACTTTTGTCTAACGTGCCTGTAAAGTATAGGCAAGTCGGATCACTTTTTGATGTTGATGAAATAATTGGTGTCACTATTCAGTTTTTGCATTTTGCTCAGTTTCTCTAACTTCACTGTATATACATTCATGAAACTTTGATTTATTCATCCTGGAGTATACTACTCACCACATGCAAAAGTAGGTCGCTGTGATCAACTTTTTATGTACCATTGGTTGTGTGACATTTTTGCATTTAGCTGCATTTCTTTTGACCCTGTTATATCTACAGGTCACATAAACCTACATTTTCACTCCAGGAATTATATATTTTTGCATTTACCTCAATTTCTCTCATACTGTTACCTGGACAGTCATGAAACTTTATATGTGTATTCCTACTGCTTACTGTGGGCATATAGGTTGCCATGACCTACTTTTCTTAGTCCAGCAATTACATTAATTTTTGTATTTAGCTCAGTTCCTTTGAAACTGTTGGCTGTAGTCATCAAATCTGATACATGTATTTTTATATTAGGAATAATAAAGGAGTAATGCACCAGAAATTTTCAGAAATCATACTTTAGACGTTAACTATGTGCAATATGGTCAAGTGGTCAAAAGTGCTCACCTTTACCAGACACTGCATTCTCACCTCTTTCTCTCTGGGTTTGTGTCTTGGGCTTGGCCAATGTGGATATGTGAGAAAGCTGCCAGTAGCTTCCTGTGAGTCAGTGGCTCCTACCAGGGTTTTCCCTGGGTTCTTCCTCCACCATTAATAATGGGCAGCATATATAGCCTATCTTGCACTGAGAAATTGTGTTAGACCCAAAAACAACAACAACAACAAATGGTAAGTAGGCCGCATGAGATTATGATGATGCTTTTACATATTTTTCTCTGAGAATAAAAAACTATTTACTGTTGTCACAGATTGAAAGAAATAATATGTTTATGCAAAGAAATGTGTTCTTTTTGGAGTAAAATAGTTTTGATACATAAAGTGTTTCTTTTGCATTTTATGAAACATGGCCATATTAGTAGGTTTCTTTTGTGTGTTATAAAATATAGTAATTTAAATGTGATTTCTTTTGCATATTATAAAATATAGCTATACAAGTCTTATCGTTTATGTGTTATAAAATAATGGCCTTGTAAGTCTGTCATTTGCATATTTTAAAATATGGCCATACAAGTATGATTTCTTCTGTATATTTTACAGACCTGCCAACTCTTATGATTTTGCCATAAGTCTTACGAAATTTACCCGAAAATACAAACTTACAGCATACAAGCAAAAACTGTGGAAAAATGATCATTGCTGGAAAACTCCGGAAAATTTGTTCATCCGTGTTTGATTTGGATCTGTGTTTCATATTAGAAGTAGTGAAATTGGTCAGGGAACCAGACTAACTTTACAGCAGCATGTCAGATGCTTTAAACTGCACATATTTGTTCATGTGAAGCGTCTACATGAGCAAACTGTTGATCATTGATTTTTTTTTTTAAATGGTGTCCAGCAAACAAAGCATGTTTAAGACAAAAGGGGAAATAAGCCTCTTGAAAAGTGTTAAAAGGAATACTCAGTTGGTGTGAATAAAAGCTGGAAGGGACACAATTACGTTTATTGGACATCACATGCGAATTTGAATATGACTCATGGCGGGAAATATGATTGTCATCATCTTGTGAAATGGAAAAAAAGAATTTCCAAGAATTACATCAAGTTGAGAGATAGCAACAAGCCATTGAGCTCCATAGGGTTTGGAACTGGTAAATAAAGTCTACGCATAGTTTACAAACTTTTCAGTTGAACATAATGTTTATCATTGCTGTATGTTCCGAATACCGAACTTTCAATTACATTTTCCAGCTTTACAATAACAGTTTATGGTATTTTGTTACACATTACTGAAAACTGGTCAAACTTACGGAAAAAAATCAACTGCCTTACTGAGACGGACTTGTCAGGGTTGGCAGGTCTGTATATTATTCTAAAGTAATCATGTGCTGACACTCTTAGGCTAAAGGACAGTATTATATGACCCAGGGGCAGTCGTTAAATTTAGGGTTTTTTATAAGTCCAGGAAATAAGCTTGCACACCTTTTCTCTTGTGTTTTGAGGCTTGAAAGTGTTTAAACATTTGGGAAAACATAATGACCAAACATGCTCCATTTGTTCCATTTGCTGAGTATGTTTGCATAACAATCAGTGCTTCAAAGGTATTCCATTTCCTTTGAAATTCCAGCAAACAGTTGTATCTGGGTGCATTTTTAAAAAGGAATTGGCCATCGTTTGGACTATTCTAGTTACTGTCCATCCATGCCTATTGAATAAACCAATAAGTAAGATGTATTTTATTTTATTTTTTTTTATTTTTTTTTACATTTGTGGTAGCAGTGTGATGCATGCATGCATCTGAAAATTAACAAAGGGTCAACGGACAATAGAGATGCATGTGTTCTGGTCTGATGACAGGGATTATTACAGAAAATGTGAATGTTCTGAAGGATTTAATTCTGAGTGAAAAGAAGAGGAATTTTACTTACCATCCACATACAGATGTCAGTCTTTGTAAATATATTAATTACTACCGAGCGGTCAAAATCCGATGAAAGATAGATTACAAGATAATGCCTCGTGTGGTTGATCTCTGTTACCAGAAATGTCAACATCAAAAAGGCAGATATTTCACAACATACAGTACTTGTGCTAGATGTTAAGATAAGTGGATTATGATATAACAATGCACTGTTTAGATGGTTGTCAATATGGACAAAGAATTTGTTTATGTAACAATAGATAAATTTCAGTGCATTTTATATCCAGTTTGCGTCTTTCTTTCATGGGACCTCTGAATTTCTGCACTCCAAACCAATGGTTGTATATAAAAGTTTAAACAGCCAACAATGTCGCCAATAAAAAAAAATCGCCACATGGTATATCTTGCTGCCAATAAGGAAAAACAATCCAGGTTTGTGATATTGGAGAAGACTTACATGATCGCAGAATAAACTTTTTATGCGTTATTTTTTGTACTTTTAAGCAGAAAAAAACTACTTTTTGTGTACAAGAAAAATACATATAAAATTTCAGGAGCCACACCACAATTGTCTTGTATTATTCATACGTGATCTCTTCCCTAAAATGATAATAAACTTTTTACGTTTTTTTCCCGTACTTTTAAGAAAGATTTTTTTTTGTACAAGAAAAATACATGTATATGAAATTTCGGGAGTCACACCACAACTATGTTATATCCGAATTCGTGTTATCATGGAGCTTGCTATAGCAGGATCACACTATATATAACAGGCATTTAACTGGCTGCTGGCTGCTAAAAACATCATTTTGATGTCATTGTCTCCTGCCAGCATGCAGTGCCTACATCACATGACAAAACAGGTTTTATAAACCTCTTGGTGAAATGTTGAACCATTGCGTCAGCACCCAGTTAGTTCCCTCTGATTAGTTTAAACAATAACAAAACTGTTTGGTAACCAGAAGTGACCTGACCATTATCGCAGAAAATGGAAGGAAATGCTTCTATCTTCCTTCAAGCATCTTCATCTGGGATAGGCATTACACAGTTTGTGACTTACTGACAAAAGTGATCCCAAACAAAAGTTTGTGTTCATTTTTGAGCAATGAACATAGGAAGAAGATAAAATCTGACTCAGTCACAGTATAGTGCCTGAAGAATATTTCATCTATTGATTTGGCAACCTTCTACGTTTATGCACTGGAACAGTTTTCATGAAGAGTAGCCACATCATAGAACAAACATACTCAGACTGGGCTAGCACATGAGACTTTTACTCAGCTATACCATTTTAAATTTGTCTTTCTTGTACTTAGAGCAGTTTAAAATCAGATTGTTTCATGGCCTATGTGTTTATGAACTAAGCAGCATATTGTTTTTTTGTATAACCTGTTATATGAACAAGAAATCAATTGTATGTGTCCTTGCATTATAATGTGCAAAAGAAATCAGTCTTGTGTGGCTCTACTTTCTAATATGCAAAGGAAATCAAAATGCTATGGCTTCATTTTATAATATTAAAAGGAAATCCGACTTTTATGGCCATTCTTTATGATGTGCAAAAATGAATATTCCTGTCAAAAGTAGGAAAACTTTGAGTCAAAAGATGGCAGACATCTTTACCTTTCCTGACAGGAAATAAATTAATTCATCGTATCTGTTGTAATTTGCAAACATAAACCAGTCTTTTTTTCAGATTGCTTTTCAGTAAAAGTTAAACAATTTGGGCTGTAAAAAAGTAAGAGAAATATTTCTTGATGAGGGCCTTTAATGTTTTTTTATATCATCAGAATGTGTTGAAAAACATGTAGTGCCTTGGAAAAATATTGCTAATGTTCTCAAAAGCTTTGTACATCCCCTCAATTAATTTGGGATTCAAGTCTGAGAGGTCAAACTTGCAGAATTAATTGAGATATGCCATAGTTGTGATTAAATGCCCTTCTCACATTGCAGATATGGTCATCAAGACTGTATAACAGGCATTGACAGCTTGACAAGGGATCGAGCTATCACTTCTGGAGGTAGAGATGGAAGTGTACGTATCTGGAAAGTGGTTGAAGAGTCACAGCTGGTTTTTCATGGACATGTGTAAGCCAAGTTTTTTATTTTTAAATTTATATTAAATATTAATTAACTTTCTTTGCATGAATGGACTGCACATCAAAAGAAGCACATAATCTGCCTTTCCATCAGCCCATTCACGCTTGCAACCTCCATAGTTCTGCAATCCTTGCACATAATTAAATGCCATGTGATAGGTGAATTACTATAACATGTACTTTTTAAGTTTTCATAGTTTCAAGTCCAATTTTGACTGATTTAAAGTAATTGTAATAGCCGACATTAGCTCAGGTACTTGCAACATATTACGGTGCAATTTGGTTTGTACATTGTCTCGTATCTTGATGTGCCTTTCTTAGGTTTTGTCTTGTCAACTCCATTTTAGGTAGAGTAGCCCTTGACATGTCTTTATGTGGAATTTTGCTTGTAACTGGTATAGCTCAAGAACCATTGGACTTGTTCCGATGGGATTTGGCATGAATATTGTCTAACAGATTTTGCATGCAACTTTTATGATTTTGTCTTCTACTCCATTCAGGACAGCGTTAGGTGCCTTGTCAAGCAAATTCTTGTCTTTACACTTGGAATGTTGCTCGCAATTAGTGAGCGAAAAACCCTTTAAACATATTCTGGTGGAGTTTCATGTGAACTTTGTTTCATAGACCTATATGTGCCTTTTATGGCTTTCGTCACAAGTCTGTTTTGGAAAGAGTTATTGCCCCTTTTAATCAACTTGATATATTTTTCATGGATGTTGCTCTTTTTTTATAAAGCATGGAGGAAGTTGAATTTCAAGTATTCAACATCATTATTTAGAGGAAACATGGCCACTAAAGGCCTCTCTTATCGAGACTTGGTTTCCCAATACAAGTTCCGTTGTTTAAGGCCCTTTTGGAGCAAATAATGATGAGCAGAGCAGTCTGTGATGAACCCATTGCAGATAGAGTTTTCATATGGTTGGCATAAATATTGTATATGTGCAATTAAATAAATATAAGTTAAATGTTTTAGAAAATTTGATGTAAGAACATTAAACACTGCTTCCATGTTTGCCCCCTCTCCCAGTCGTGAAATTTAGCAGCCACAAAAAAAAATCCTTGATTTCCAGTACTTCAATACTTTTTGCTGACTGAAATATTGTATGACCTGTATTGTTTATGACATAAGAATAGGGGTCGTTTGTAACTTTGATATTCTCTCTACTTTAGGGGTTCTGTTGACTGTGTAGCACTGATCAATGAGAGTAACTTTTTGTCTGGGGCTGATGACAAGTAAGTACAGATAAAACTTTTAAGCGCAATGTAAAAAATGCAGCAGAGATTTTTGATCAGGTTTCATGTTCATGAAATTCATATTCATGAAGTCACGAAGCTTAAAATTGCATACACAAGTCATTCATTTATAGTAATTGATTTCAAAGCTTGAAATTGCTTACATATGAAAGTCATTCATGTATAGTATGTAATTGATTTTAAAGCTTTTAATTATTTGCATATGAGGTCATTCGTGTATAGTGTGTAATTGATTTTAAAGTTTGAAATTGATTACATATGAAAGTCATTCATGTTTAGTAAGTAATTGATTTTGAAGCTTCAGATTATTTACATATGACGGTCATTCATGATTGATGTGTAATTGACTTTAAAGCTTGAAATTGATTACACATGATGGCTATTCATGTATAGCGTGTAATTGATTTTGAAGTTTCATGGCTTCATGATTCTAGTAAGAAATGAAGTTCAGTCATTACAGTTACACATATTTATAGAAGTAATAAGGACTCTGAAAAAAATAAAGAGAAATAGATTTTAACCATTGTTTAACATTTTGTCGATATACACATGAAAAGCGAATGAATATTTAAGTATTTCCTTTCTAATAACTTTGAGTTTTCTGTGTCACATATGATTTTAACCAATCTAAATACTTGTTATGGTAAGAATTTGCAATTTTATATGTGTAAATCATAAAACAGCCTGCACAGCCTTGAAAAGCCTTTGAATTCATAGGGTTGCCTTGAAAAGTCCTAGGATTTCAAAAGAGTTTTGTTTTTGAAAAGTGTTTGAATTTCTGAAAAACCACTTGAAAGTCTGTATAACCTTAATGAATTTAATCAGAATCATATTAACGATATTGTTGAAATGCAGTTTTAAAGAGAAAGTTCCTTTTAAAAAAAATTGAAAAAAAGAGTATCAGATGATAACATTGGCTTGGTGAATGATGCTACAAGTTCTTGGAATGAGTTTTATTCCTTTGCATAGGTGGCATTGTAATTGGACTGATAATGCAAATGCCAGATGGAAATGTTACCCACTTAATAGCCATTGTATAAAGTCTTGAAGGGAGCCAAGAAAAAGGTGACCTGTAAGGAGTGTGACAAGATATTGGATGATCAAGCATGGGGAAAAAGTGCTCTCTGGTCTCAAGAAAAGCAAGACACAAAAGAAATGCAAGTTTGTCTGCTATCACATTGCATTCGTTGTATGGGGCTGTGATGAAAAGTGAGGCCTCTTGATCTTGACCCACTGTGTTGTGTGAAAGGTTCACTGCCCCTGCCACCATTTTATCACTGATGCTCTGCCATCAGGTGTTATTAATAGTTCAGCAAAGGATGATGTTAAAAAAAAGAATCAGCAATATCATGAATTTAAGAACTGTGACTATTCACTGGAACCAAAACAGTCTAGTTGTTCCTAACAGTTTTTCTAGATAGTGATACAGCTTGGAATGTTGGTATCTTATTCTGGGAAAATACTCTTTGAAAAACTGGTAAGATGCTTGAAAAGTCCTTAAAATAAAACTTGAGCAAATTTGGCAAGGAGACAGAATTTTAATAAATATCTTTTTTTCAGCAAATATTACATGATGAAGTATTAAGTGTTGCAGATCAACGTAATCATTGAAAATTGATTGATACTAAAATGTATGGATTTATGGTAACTGAACTAATGAAAAGAAACAATATTTGAGTTGCAATGTACATTCAGGTTTTGGAGTTATATGAAACTAATCTGAGTGCACACTGAAATTAGACTTATTATACTATGTAGGGAAGAACTAGTTTAAATTTGGGAAATTTTAAAGATGTGATTATTTGCATACGGAAAGTTGCAAAATATAGACAGTCATTGTGTGACAATACCATGAGTATGATGTAATCCAAGGAATGAAACTTTATTTCACTGTGTACTCAAGTTGATGAGTTTTATGAGCAAGGGTCTGGATTTAAAGCAGAAAATGTTAATGTAATGTGTTTGTCTAATGGCAATTCATAAAACAAATCTCTACCCATGGGTCTTTGAGAATGGCATCAGATCCCTCAGAGCTCTTGAAAGTAAAAACAGTAGAAATACATATATTCCTCTAGTCCAGAGGTGGGCAAACTTTCCAGTGCAAGTGCCGCATCCACAAATTTACACCTTGTCAAAAGTTTTTTCTAAATAACATCATAATTAATTTTCAGTTGTTAATATGTTAATATTTGAAAACTTAAACTTCAAAAGAAGCACATTTATTTGATAAACAGAGTCAGTGCGAATGATGACTTGTTCCTAGGCCACATGAAAACCCTTGGCGGGCTGCATGTGGCCCACAGGCCATAGTTTGCCCACCCCTGCTCAAGTCTGTTAACACTGAATTGAGAAAAGATAATCTGAAATTTATTCATTCCTTGCTTTACACCTTGCCAAGTTTCAAGATAGTATGGTGTGTCATTGTCAATCTGGGCAGTTGCATGTCTGTTTTGTTTCTGGATGATAAATATGTTGAATGATTTCAACAAAAATTGCGTGGTTTTGTTAGTTAAAGACCCCCCCCCCCAATAATTGGAAGGTCAATAGCTTGAATGTTAACTTCATGATACTGAAAAAAGATTTTGCCTTTGCATTTAAGACTTGTATAATGGCTTGTGTTCTTGTAGTTTGATTTCAACAAAAATTGGTAATGTATTTGTCTCATCCAAAAGAATAATATCAGTTGGGTGTCATAATTTTCAAGGTCACAGTATAACCAGCAGTGAAATTTGCTTTTGCATTTCATGTAATTTGCACACAAAAATCAAAAGTTCTACAAGATGGATTTCAGCATATCTTGTTACATTTGTTCCTCTGTGCCAAAGGAAGAACTCTTTAATTAGTAATCTATAGTTTTAATGTGTCTATCATTTTTACAAAGAATATAATTTGTCCTTGCACTTCATTTCCATGCAGAAATATAATTTGTATTGGGTATAATTTAGCCAAATTGTTGTCCACCATTAGGCATAGCATATCATGTTATAAGATCCATTGCTCTGTTTCCTATTTTGTTTCCACACTATACTTCTCCACCATCTGCCTTTACCAAGATTTCTAAATAGCTTGCAATTAGAGTTAGGGTGAAGCCTGTTGATATTGGGGGTAACAAGGTCAGATGTCAAGGTCATTTTGACTGAAAGAAGAAAAATGTTTTATGCTCAGTAATGTTTGTTATACATCACAGACCATGATCAAACTTTGCTGATGGTTTGCATTTGAGGTGAGAAGAGTCCTGTTGAATGTGGGGTCAAAAAGTCAAGTTCAGTATGACAAAATAAAATGGTTCCATGCAGTAACTTTAGTTCTACATAATCACCATGGACATAGACTTTGTGGCTGGATTGCTCTTGGAGTAAGGTACAAGCATACTGATATCGAAGTCAAAAGCTCTAATGTCAGGGTGGCTGAAAAATGCAACTTGTTTCATCCATACAAATCTCAGTTCTCAACCATGTACTGTCATCAAAGTTTGTTGATGGTTTTCATATTGAATAAGAAAAAGCCTGTTGATTTAGTTGTCATGAGTCAAGGTCACTGACTGGAAGAAGAAATTCAGTTTTTGCATGGTAAATGCTTTTCTGGACCACATGACTGTTGTTTGTGGAGGGCTCGTAAATAAGGCATGAAAGAGGCCTATTGGTTATTTTGATGTCAAGGCTATTGTGGCTGCACACAATCCCAGTTCTCGAATATGTGCCTTCACCAAAGTTTGCTGATGGTTTTCACACTGGGCAAGAAAAAGTTTTGTTTTTGTAGTTCTTTTTATAGTTTAAAGAAATTCCAGGGTCAGTGTCACTGACTAAACAAAGAAACATGGTTTTTGCAATGTAACTTTACCTTTTCTAGACCAAGACCAGAGACCATGACTTGTTATTTGTGGGGGTTATTCATGTACGGTGAGGAATAGGCATATTAATTTTCAGGTCCAAAGATGAAAGGACAGAGTTATTTGTGAATCAAAGAAAATTATATTCTGTATAAGAGCTTTTGTTCGAGTTAAGTTCTTTGACCAAACTTTGTGGATGACTTTCTCTTTGAGTAAAAAAGAAACAGATTTCAGGTCTAAACATGAAAACTCAAGGTCGCGATGAGTATAATAAATAAAAAAAGGTTTCTGACAAGTTTTATTCAAGACTATACAACTTGGCAAAAGATCAAGGTCATTGTGACTTTATGACTTGGTCAGAAGACTCTAGAGTCAAGTCAACCATTCTCTTCTAGGACTATTAAACATGGGGCAAACATATAATGTACTCCTCATGGTACTCAAGCATAAACTGTGAATCAGTCTTATGCATATCACCTTTCTTGTATTTTGTGTTTGCAACAAACCATGATCATAAAGATACAAAGAGCAATGATCCTACCATGGGACAATGCCAGATCCATGGACTTAATTACAATGGGGCAAAGCCAGATCCATGGAATTTTAATTACCATGGGAAAATGCCAGATCCACTGACCTTTTAATTACCGTGGGACAATGCCAGATCCATGGACTTCTTAATTACAATGGGACAATGCTAGACCCATGGAATGTTTAATTACCATGGGACTTAGCCAGATCCATTGACTTTTTAATTACCATGGGACAATGCCAGATACATGTACTTTATAATTACCATGGGACAATGCCAGATACATGGACTTTTTAATTACCATGGAACAATGCTAGACCCATGGACTTCTTAATTACAATGGGACAGTGCTGGACCCATGGACTTTTTAATTACCATGGGACAATGCCAGATCCATTGACTTGTTAATTACCTTGGGACAATGACAGATCCATTGACTTGTTAATTACCATGGAACAATGCCAGATACATGGACTTTTTAATTACCATGGGACAATGCTAGACCCATTAATTACCAGCAAACTATCAGTTTCACAAAGCCACAACAATTTATATTTTCTGAAAATAAATGATGTGGTCATGTTTACACAAGGAAAAACCCATTGGATTTGTTTTAAGCTTGCAGGTCAGCAGTCAGGGTCAACTTTAGTGTTGCATTTTGTTTTTGCAGATAATTGTATCTGTATGCATACTCAGAGTATGCAGAGAATACATTTGAACAACTAATGTTATGTTGGGTATGTGTATCATGTACTGTTTTTTTTATAATATCTTCTTAAGCTGGTTTTATTGAAGCAGTCTGTTTTATTTATGTGGATGTATATTTCAGTTCCATAGCAGTGTGGAGTGTCTTTAAAAAAAAGCCTCTTGCACTTGTGAAAAATGCACATGGAGAATCAGAAAATCCCAGTTTGGAGGAAAACTGGATCTCAGCTGTTGCGTCGCTACAACACACGGATCTTCTTGCTTCAGGTATGAACAGTGGTATAGAATTGTATCAAAATGTCATATTTATCTGTGCATATTACACAGCTGATGACCAATAGCTGCAGTCCAGATCTTCCTTTGCATAATGCAATACAGATCAGAGTCCACATAGTTCGTTCTTTGATTGATTCACGTCCGCAGATTTAATAGGCATAGGGATGCATAGTGGCCATCAGGAAGAGACTGTCAGAAGAGTTTTTTCTCCAAACTTTTACAAAACATGAATACAGTTTTATATTTATTATATAGCCCATTTATTAGCTTTCCAAATATTTTCGTCTATTCGGTATCAATGAAATTAAAAAAGAGTAATAATACTTATGTAGTTCCAGTTTGTGTGTATGTTAATGTGGGTGTTGGTGATAATACTTATGTAGTTCCAATTTGATTGAATGTTAATGTGGGTGTTGGTGATATTACTTTTGTAGTTCCAGTTTGTGTGAATGTTAATGTGGGTGTTGGTGATATTACTTTTGTAGTTCCAGTTTGTGTGAATGTTAATGTGGGTGTTGGTGATAATACTTATGTAGTTCCAGTTTGTGTGTATGTTAATGTGGGTGTTGGTGATAATACTTATGTAGTTCCAATTTGATTGAATGTTAATGTGGGTGTTGGTGATATTACTTATGTAGTTCCAGTTTGTGTGTATGTTAATGTGGGTGTTGGTGATAATACTTATGTAGTTCCAGTTTGTGTGAATGTTAATGTGGGTGTTGGTGATATTACTTATGTAGTTCCAGTTTGTGTGAATGTTAATGTGGGTGTTGGTGATAATACTTATGTAGTTCCAGTTTGTGTGAATGTTAATGTGGGTGTTGGTGATAATACTTATGTAGTTCCAGTTTGTGTGAATGTTAATGTGGGTGTTGGTGATAATACTTATGTAGTTCCAGTTTGTGTGTATGTTAATGTGGGTGTTGGTGATATTACTTATGTAGTTCCAGTTTGTGTGTATGTTAATGTGGGTGTTGGTGATAATACTTATGTAGTTCCAGTTCGGTATCAATGAAATTAAAAAAGAGTAATAATACTTATGTAGTTCCAGTTTGTGTGTATGTTAATGTGGGTGTTGGTGATATTACTTATGTAGTTCCAGTTTGTGTGTATGTTAATGTGGGTGTTGGTGATATTACTTATGTAGTTCCAGTTTGTGTGTATGTTAATGTGGGTGTTGGTGATATTACTTATGTAGTTCCAGTTTGTGTGAATGTTAATGTGGGTGTTGGTGATAATACTTATGTAGTTCCAGTTTGTGTGAATGTTAATGTGGGTGTTGGTGATAATACTTATGTAGTTCCAGTTTGTGTGTATGTTAATGTGGGTGTTGGTGATATTACTTATGTAGTTCCAGTTTGTGTGTATGTTAATGTGGGTGTTGGTGATATTACTTATGTAGTTCCAGTTTGTGTGAATGTTAATGTGGGTGTTGGTGATAATACTTATGTAGTTCCAGTTTGTGTGTATGTTAATGTGGGTGTTGGTGATATTACTTATGTAGTTCCAGTTTGTGTGTATGTTAATGTGGGTGTTGGTGATATTACTTATGTAGTTCCAGTTTGTGTGTATGTTAATGTGGGTGTTGGTGATAATACTTATGTAGTTCCAGTTTGTGTGAATGTTAATGTGGGTGTTGGTGATAATACTTATGTAGTTCCAGTTTGTGTGTATGTTAATGTGGGTGTTGGTGATAATACTTATGTAGTTCCAATTTGATTGAATGTTAATGTGGGTGTTGGTGATATTACTTATGTAGTTCCAGTTTGTGTGTATGTTAATGTGGGTGTTGGTGATAATACTTATGTAGTTCCAGTTTGTGTGAATGTTAATGTGGGTGTTGGTGATATTACTTATGTAGTTCCAGTTTGTGTGAATGTTAATGTGGGTGTTGGTGATAATACTTATGTAGTTCCAGTTTGTGTGTATGTTAATGTGGGCGTTGGTGATATTACTTATGTAGTTCCAGTTTGTGTGTATGTTAATGTGGGTGTTGGTGATAATACTTATGTAGTTCCAGTTCGGTATCAATGAAATTAAAAAAGAGTAATAATACTTATGTAGTTCCAGTTTGTGTGTATGTTAATGTGGGTGTTGGTGATATTACTTATGTAGTTCCAGTTTGTGTGTATGTTAATGTGGGTGTTGGTGATATTACTTATGTAGTTCCAGTTTGTGTGTATGTTAATGTGGGTGTTGGTGATATTACTTATGTAGTTCCAGTTTGTGTGAATGTTAATGTGGGTGTTGGTGATAATACTTATGTAGTTCCAGTTTGTGTGTATGTTAATGTGGGTGTTGGTGATAATACTTATGTAGTTCCAGTTTGTGTGTATGTTAATGTGGGTGTTGGTGATATTACTTATGTAGTTCCAGTTTGTGTGAATGTTAATGTGGGTGTTGGTGATATTACTTATGTAGTTCCAGTTTGTGTGAATGTTAATGTGGGTGTTGGTGATAATACTTATGTAGTTCCAGTTTGTGTGTATGTTAATGTGGGTGTTGGTGATAATACTTATGTAGTTCCAGTTTGTGTGTATGTTAATGTGGGTGTTGGTGATATTACTTATGTAGTTCCAGTTTGTGTGAATGTTAATGTGGGTGTTGGTGATAATACTTATGTAGTTCCAGTTTGTGTGAATGTTAATGTGGGTGTTGGTGATATTACTTATGTAGTTCCAGTTTGTGTGAATGTTAATGTGGGTGTTGGTGATAATACTTATGTAGTTCCAGTTTGTGTGAATGTTAATGTGGGTGTTGGTGATAATACTTATGTAGTTCCAGTTTGTGTGTATGTTAATGTGGGTGTTGGTGATAATACTTATGTAGTTCCAGTTTGTGTGTATGTTAATGTGGGTGTTGGTGATAATACTTATGTAGTTCCAGTTTGTGTGTATGTTAATGTGGGTGTTGGTGATAATACTTATGTAGTTCCAGTTTGTGTGTATGTTAATGTGGGTGTTGGTGATAATACTTATGTAGTTCCAGTTTGTGTGTATGTTAATGTGGGTGTTGGTGATATTACTTATGTAGTTCCAGTTTGTGTGTATGTTAATGTGGGTGTTGGTGATATTACTTATGTAGTTCCAGTTTGTGTGAATGTTAATGTGGGTGTTGGTGATAATACTTATGTAGTTCCAGTTTGTGTGAATGTTAATGTGGGTGTTGGTGATAATACTTATGTAGTTCCAGTTTGTGTGTATGTTAATGTGCGTGTTGGTGATATTACTTATGTAGTTCCAGTTTGTGTGAATGTTAATGTGGGTGTTGGTGATAATACTTATGTAGTTCCAGTTTGTGTGTATGTTAATGTGGGTGTTGGTGATATTACTTATGTAGTTCCAGTTTGTGTGAATGTTAATGTGGGTGTTGGTGATATTACTTATGTAGTTCCAGTTTGTGTGTATGTTAATGTGGGTGTTGGTGATAATACTTATGTAGTTCCAGTTCGGTATCAATGAAATTAAAAAAGAGTAATAATACTTATGTAGTTCCAGTTTGTGTGTATGTTAATGTGGGTGTTGGTGATATTACTTATGTAGTTCCAGTTTGTGTGAATGTTAATGTGGGTGTTGGTGATATTACTTATGTAGTTCCAGTTTGTGTGAATGTTAATGTGGGTGTTGGTGATAATACTTATGTAGTTCCAGTTTGTGTGAATGTTAATGTGGGTGTTGGTGATAATACTTATGTAGTTCCAGTTTGTGTGTATGTTAATGTGGGTGTTGGTGATATTACTTATGTAGTTCCAGTTTGTGTGTATGTTAATGTGGGTGTTGGTGATATTACTTATGTAGTTCCAGTTTGTGTGAATGTTAATGTGGGTGTTGGTGATATTACTTATGTAGTTCCAGTTTGTGTGAATGTTAATGTGGGTGTTGGTGATAATACTTATGTAGTTCCAGTTTGTGTGTATGTTAATGTGGGTGTTGGTGATATTACTTATGTAGTTCCAGTTTGTGTGAATGTTAATGTGGGTGTTGGTGATAATACTTATGTAGTTCCAGTTTGTGTGTATGTTAATGTGGGTGTTGGTGATATTACTTATGTAGTTCCAGTTCGGTATCAATGAAATTAAAAAAGAGTAATAATACTTATGTAGTTCCAGTTTGTGTGTATGTTAATGTGGGTGTTGGTGATATTACTTATGTAGTTCCAGTTTGTGTGAATGTTAATGTGGGTGTTGGTGATAATACTTATGTAGTTCCAGTTTGTGTGAATGTTAATGTGGGTGTTGGTGATATTACTTATGTAGTTCCAGTTTGTGTGAATGTTAATGTGGGTGTTGGTGATAATACTTATGTAGTTCCAGTTTGTGTGTATGTTAATGTGGGTGTTGGTGATATTACTTATGTAGTTCCAGTTTGTGTGAATGTTAATGTGGGTGTTGGTGATAATACTTATGTAGTTCCAGTTTGTGTGAATGTTAATGTGGGTGTTGGTGATAATACTTATGTAGTTCCAGTTTGTGTGTATGTTAATGTGGGTGTTGGTGATATTACTTATGTAGTTCCAGTTTGTGTGAATGTTAATGTGGGTGTTGGTGATATTACTTATGTAGTTCCAGTTTGTGTGTATGTTAATGTGGGTGTTGGTGATAATACTTATGTAGTTCCAGTTCGGTATCAATGAAATTAAAAAAGAGTAATAATACTTATGTAGTTCCAGTTTGTGTGAATGTTAATGTGGGTGTTGGTGATATTACTTGTGTAGTTCCAGTTTGTGTGAATGTTAATGTGGATGTTGGTGATATTACTTATGTAGTTCCAGTTTATGTGAATGTTAATGTGGATGTTGGTGATATTACTTATGTAGTTCCAGTTTGTGTGAATGTTAATGTGGGTGTTGGTGATAATACTTACGTAGTTCCAGTTTGTGTGTATGTTAATGTGGGTGTTGGTGATATTACTTATGTAGTTCCAGTTTGTGTGAATGTTAATGTGGGTGTTGGTGATATTACTTGTGAAGTTCCAGTTTGTGTGAATGTTAATGTGGGTGTTGGTGATATTACTTATGTAGTTCCAGTTTGTGTGAATGTTAATGTGGGTGTTGGTGATAATAATAATGTAATTCCAGTTTGTGTGTTTTTGGCAATATGGATTCAACATTAATATCATATGCAAGATCAATGTAAAATTAAATGTGTATCTTGTAAGGATAAATATATTACATATTATACAATTTCAGACTTTTGTTCAGGTGAATACACAGTTTAATGAACAGTAAAGCTCATATATGCCTATGTGAAGTCAAGGTCAATATAATATTACTCATAATATTCATCAAAACAAAAAGTCTTTACTTGTTCTTTTACATGATTTAGAGAAAAAATTTAAATTCAGTTTGTTTCAAAATTGCAAAGATGTCATTTCAAATGCCTGATGCTAAGAATGTATCATTATATGTCATGTAAAAGTGAAAGACATCATGACCACATGACGTAAACATAGACCATGTAATGTGAAGAAATGTAACACCATTGTGCAATACAGGAATTATGGAATATTTTTGGTCTGGTTAGCTATTACAAAATTTCATGTGAAAGCAAGATCTGGGCCATAGCTTACAAACATTAGCCTATGCTGTGGATGTTTTGCATGTTTTAAAATATGAGTACCATATCACACATAACATCTTGCCACGTCGAAAGAAACATCAGGGCTTTATTTTACATAACATTGGTTTATACTATTGACACTGTGCATGTAGCATGCTACATTGTGACATAGTACTTTGCTACTTTAAAAACAACATCAGATTTGTATGTTCTGTAACATTAGCATATAGAAGTGATGTTGTGCTTGTAATAATGATTGAAAACCACATTGTGACATAACACCTTACTACATCAGAAATTAAGTAATTGTTGCCATAAAGTCTTTGCAGTTTTGTGACATGGAGAATCTCAGCCAGGTTTTTATCACTCCTTTCCAGCATTTAATACTTTTGTTCATAAATTTCTAGTCTGATAAAGATGCCAAATACAGTATGGTCAGATCAGTGCAACAGTTCATTGAGTTAGAAATACAGTGCTATGAAATGATTATCTTTTTAAAATATTTTCCTTGTGCCTTGGCATTTTTTTCTTGCTTTTTTAATGCTTTTGAAGTATAAAGTACTTCAATGAAATCCCCAGTCTGAAGGAAACTTGGTCTGTTTGTTACTTGAAATAGTATAGTAAGCACTAGGCCTTATGAATAGACCCAAGCAACTGTTTTAAACACATCTTAAACAGCTTTTATTCAAATTCCTAAAGGCCAGTCCAGCACATGTACTCAGTTTTTGTCTTGCCTGCTATAGTATAAGGGCATTCATTTTACTTGTGGTGGATTATTATGATTATTATTATTATCATTATCAGTATTATTATTATTATTATTTGATATTGCCAGCAGGGTCCAAAGATGGCTTCATAAAATTGTGGAAGACTGGTTCCGATTTCAAGTCATTAAAGCCAGTGATGAAGATACCAGTGGTAAGAAAATCAATAATACCTAAATTGGCAACATTTTTCACAAGCTTCTGTTTCTCCATCAAATACATTCCCCAATCACATTGGGGTCCCAAGTGGCCGAGTGGTCTAAAGCACTCTCCGTTATGGATCACTGCCATCTCACCTCTGTCTGCGTGGGTTCGAGTCTAGGATTCGACCAATGTGGGAATGTGAGAAAGCTTGCCAGTAGCTTCTCGTGGGTCGGTGGTTCTTCCCGGGGTTTTCCCAGGTTCTTCCTCCACCTTTAATACTGGCCACCATACATAGCCTATCGTGTGCTGAAAAATGGCGTTAAACCCAACAACAACAACAACATAAATCCCCAATCACATTAACATTAGGGGATATAAGTCTGCTACCATGTGAATCCAGCCCTACTAAAAGATGAAATCATCTTTTCTTGTCTGTCTCATAGACAAAGGACAATACTCTTGCCGTTTACCTCCCCTTGACCCCCTACCACTGGGGTGGCCTAGTGGTTAGAGCATCCGTCTCGGGTTTGATCCCTGGCCGAGTCATACCAGACTGGTTGGCCTGGTGTCAGGATAATGTGACTGATGGGACATCATGCTACATGTCTGCAACATGATGCCCCAGTGCTAGGCATCACTATAAACTGCCATACTGCAGACATCAAAGTGATATGACTGAAAAATTGTTAAAGCTACGTTAAAAATCAAAATCACACACGCCCCTTGACCCCACCAGGTGTTGCTAGTTTTTAAGCTTCACTGCTGTACTGATATAATGAACATTATAGCTCAAACAATCCAAGCCATCTTAGAGTTAAAATTGAACCATCCAACTTTAAATTGGGATTTATTGTGTTGGTCAGTCATTTGTCCATTTCTAGACCCAGAAGCTTGGGCTATGAAACAGCTCCAGCACCAAACTCACCACCACAAGACTAGGCACTTTTGTAACTCCCTCAACCTTGCCTCCTCTGGGTCCAACTTGATTCCTCTTAAAGGTCACAGTGGCTATTGTTTTAAGGGTGTGGGACTGACCAAGATGCATATAATCATCTAGGTTAATAATTGTGGCATAAAGTGCTGGAGAAATAAACTAGAAACACAAAAAAAATTACAAGCCTGTGAAACAGGAAAAATGGATGACTGTGACCTACTTTTGCAGTGAATGTGGAGGACGTATCAAGTTGTTAGTACAGCATGAAATATGGGTCACAGTGATTTACTTTTTTATGGGGTTTAACCTGCATACCCGTGCCGAGTTCCATGATTCTAGGTATAAAGCTGTAGGTATACAGGGTGCATAAAATGTCTACTTGGTCAGTATAATATAAAATATTGGTTACAGTGACCTTTTGTTTAAGAGTATGGTATTAATAGAGATGCGTACAGACTTATAATTTGATGATTCTAGCTTGAACAGAACTTTAGTAATAAAAGTGAGCCATGAAATATGGGTCACATTGACCTACTCTTGAGATGTAGAACTTATTAAAATGCATCTCCTCACCTAATTTGATGATTCAAGGTATAACAGTATCTGTACAAGATCCCAGAAACCAGAAGTAAAAATGTAACCAATAGATTTAGAATGATATCATATGTTGGAAAAGATGAAATGCCAAAATTTTAACAAAAATTTGAAGCAAAGTTTCAGAAATCTTGGCTGTTTCAGTACAAATGGTTACAACACAAAACCAGGACAGGAGGTATGCTGTTTAATATGTGCAAAAAAGTTGGGGAAAACAATTACCCTTTTATTTTGGGAATCTGCTGTGTGAATTTTAGAATGTAAATTCTTACATGACACAGTCACCAGATGCATTTTGGAGTAGAGGTATCCATGAGACAATACATGTAAACTGGAAAATTATACAAAATATCCATGAAAAATGGTTTCACAACTTTTTGAAGCTAGCTATGCATATTCCCCTTCAGACTGTATACAGCAAAGAACATTATTCAAACAGATAAAGAACAGATTAAGCTCAGAAACAGTCAACCAATAGAGAGTAAACAGAGTTGTGCAGGAAGAAAAAGACGAGTAATTTAGTGTTTTGGGTAAATAATGAACTGCAGCAATCCTGCTCGTTACTTTTTGGATGAAAAGGAGAAGAGATCCCCCTTAGATAAAATCCAGGCGGCATAGCTACAATTGCTCTTGTCCATTTCATAGATTGACTTAAAAAATGTCTTTATATCTCAGCAACATTTAGCATTATGTATAATCTTCAGACACGTGTGAAGTCCAGTTACTATACAACTGTGCTTTTTGTTCTTTCAGATGTTTTTTTTCTGTTCATTCTTTCAGAATGGTTTTGTGAATTGTCTCCAGTTCTCCAAGGATGGGTCATTCTTAGTGGCAGGAGTGGGTCAGGAACACAGACTGGGAAGATGGTGGAAACTAAAACATGCCAAGAACTCTTTAGTTATTATCCAGTTGAAACAGAAATCAGAAACTTAAATCAAACCAAAATTCTAGTGAAGTGATTTTTTATTTATACTTTTGATAAGTGTTAAATAAAAATGCACAGATCATTAGATAAATAACAAGATCATTATATATGTACTATGTATACTTTATTCATTGCTCATGGAATAAAAGAATTGTTAATATTTTGGCTTCATTACTGCTTTATTTATCTCATCTTCACTGGCTTATAAGACATGGGTTCTCCTTTTCTTATGCTGTTGTTAATAGTGTTAAGATTTGTCTCACCCTATCCTATCTGTGGGCTTCATTGGTTCACTTCATACAAGACCTGCTTTGTACTCGCACTGAAGATGGCATGCAGAATCAATGAGATGCATGCTTTATCATTTGACCTAAACTGCTTGCAGTTCTGACGAGATGAGATAGTAGATCTTGCGATGGCCTTTGCTTTCATTGCCACAAACAGGCTTCTTTTCATGGGGAATCAGACTATCATAGTGAAATACCCGTCTACTGTGGACACTTCATCTCAAGGCCATCCACAGAACCCCATGTAAGTTCTGAATTTTTACATACGAAGGACTGAGCAAGTACATAGAGGGAGTTAGCACCTCTTCCTATGGGAAAAGATGACATATCAGCACAGGTACTTCTGTCCTGGATGAAATGGGTTATTTGTTTTGCATATCAGAAAACAATTCCAAATTAAATGAATTTGCTACACATTTCAGCTCAAGAAGTTAGGGGAGTTGCCACAAGCATTGCATTTGAATAAAACTGTTACATAACTGACATTTATCCATGCTGTGGGATGAAGGTCGGAGTCCACTTGGTTCATCTTTATCACAGAGATCCTTCATCCCAAAAGACTCAGCTTGACAAGGTGGGACCTATATCCATGACACAACAGGTTACTTTCCTGGGTTATCTGACAGCTTCATAAGGACACAGCTTCACAACATCCATTGGAAAACTTTCAAACCTGCTCCCCAGTAGATGGAGTCTGTTCTCCAGTCGGGTTATCTAGAAGCAGTCTCACCTTAGGGGACTGGGGATGGCTTCACTGGGGTAGGAGAATGTAACTCCTTCAACCTCTTACCAATTCTGCTAAGGTATTACGATTGGGTAACATATTTTTTTGAAGAAACCAATTTTTTTATAGCAAATATATTTTTCTTCAATAATACTTACCCAATCATAGTACACATACACCTCAGCTCCTTAATTTAATCGATATAGAATGTGCCTCCTGCTCCAGTAGTAACTGAAGCATTCCTTGCATTATGAAGAGAGCACTCACTGCCATCTAGGTGGGCAGATAACTTTTTGCTTTTTAGCCACACTATATTAGCTTTGGAAGGCTGAGTTTGTGAGGTAGAAATAGTTTTTAAATTTAGTTCTCTGAGTAATTTATTAACAGCAACATGTTTGTGAATTTTACAAAGGCAATTTGACTAAAAATACATAAATATTTTTTCGTGCTTGCAAATTATGCAGAACAACATAGTTTTTAACATTTAGTCCAACACTGTCGGTGTAATGGTTCTGCTATGAGCAGAGTCCATGTTGTATGATAATGTGTTTGTTAAATATAAACTATGGTTGTCTTATTAGATCATGCCTTCTGGAGCAGGAGACTGGCCTTATAAAAGGGTTCGCCTTTCAAAAGGAGACTAACACAGATATGAGAAAATACATATAAACTAAAAACGAACTAATTTTAAAACATCATTTTCTCTTTTAAAATTATGTTATGAAATTAAGGAGATAAAACTTGTAATTTTTAAATAAATTATGAAAAACCATCAATCACAGACCTGCTAACCCTAACAAGACCTCAGTAAAGAGTTTTTTATATTTGTTTAAGACTATCTATTACCCAGCTTGAAAACATGCATTTATAAGTCCAGAAGTGTGATTCAAGAGTGATGGTAAACATTGTGTTAAACTAAAAGGTTGGTAATTATAGTTTTCAAAAACAACAGTTCCAAACACTGTGGAATTCAACAGCTTGCTCTCTCTCATCTTCACGTAATCCTTAATAAATATTTAAATTACACATGAGCCATGGTGATGGAAATCATCTTTCCTGCCATTTCAAATTCATACATAATGTCCAACTGTTGCTCTTTCTGCACTTCTACCCAAGAACCTAAATATTCTTCTGTACTATTAAAACTTTTAAAGAGGTTTATTGTCCCATTTGTCCTGAAAATGTATTGCCATGTCCTTTTTAGAAAATAAGCAACAGCTTGATCATGTTGACATTTTGTATCGGAAAATATTTGCAGTTCAAAGCATCTGAAGTAGTCCTGTAAAGTTAGTCTTGTTCCCTGACCAACTCCACTGAATCTAACATGAAACCTGGATCCAAATCAGATACAGACAAACCAGTACCTAAATTTTTCCACAATCTTAGTTTGGTAATATGTACTTTTACTCCGTAACATATTTCAAGGGTTTATTTCAGTAAGACCTAGGGCACAATTTTAAGTATTGTGAGGTCTGCAATCATGTTTCAAAACCACTTAAGAACCTTGCAACAACAAAAAAGTCATGGTAATAATAACTCTTCAAGTCAAGGTTACAATATTGTAGATATTTATCCATTCCATTTTCACACTGCTGCAGCATGTATATTCAATGTTTCAAGTTAATCTTTCTGACATCAGATTTTTCAGCAATGATCATACAACTCTTTGTTTGATCTAATTGCTTTCACTTTTCCTTCCAAAGTGAGAATATGTGAAGACACTGTTTATCTGCAACAATTTATTTCTCTTTTGGCAACCATACCACTCTCAAAACTAAACTGTAGCTATTACAGTAAATTCTTGTGTCTGCCCAACTATTACATAATGTTCTGTGTTTCCCAAGGAAGTGACCTTGTCAGGTGATTGACTTGTTATAGTAATATCCTTTCAAATACCCTCTAATGTACATCTCATAATCTAAAGGAGAGAAGTTATAATGGCTAATATGCCAGACATTGCACCTACCCAAGATGAACAATACCATGCTTCCCAGCAGTCATCTTTTTTTTAATCTTGATGATTATTGGTAGTATTAATAGCCTATAATTTTCATGGTAATAAATCCTGAAAGCCAAAGAACATAGCAGTAAGGATAAAATCCGATTACCTACCTCTACGAGTTAAAGTTCAGAACTTTATTGACATGTTAGAAAATACTGAATGTGATGAATTTGGATGTAAACAAATTTTCATGAAATTTCCATCTGTAAACATCGATATGTATCTGCCTGCAAGGGGTAAATTTGACATTTTATGCACTAATGTGCTGGCTGCCTAAGATGGGTGGCTTTCCAAGAGGGGTTACTTTTGAAAAGAAACTCTGGTACCAAAAGAAGTGGCTGGTTTCTGGGACCTTTCAAGACGTGGGACATTGAATGCAATGAGCTGACTGTATTTGATCACTGGGAGAACACTCGCGGACTGATGGAGCCATTTGATCAAATACATCCTGAACTTGATTCAAAACGGTGTGATTAACATGTTGATGATTAAGATTCAATCTTGTACTGCAAGCTTTTCTGTTATGGTGGTTATAAAATACCCCAAATGAATTTAACATGCAATTCATTTTAAACCAGAAAGTAAAATAACCAATTTATTAAATTGACCTGGTAAGACGAAGTATTCAGCAAACATTTATTTTTCAACATTTCTAAAGAAATTTAGATATACATTTGGCAACAGAAATTAACATGGTCATGGCTTTACAAACTTGGGATACAATCATGTTCATGATCAGTGCAACAAATAAACCCAAGACATGTCATACAAAAGACATATGATGCTGCTTTTAAAAATATGTACAAAATTCCTTGTTGTACCAAAATTGCATAATTATCTAACCTGAATAAAATGTCAAAATGCCGCGTTTACAGTAAGGTTTCATGTATGTAAAATTTGTGAAAAGACGTCTTATATGCAGTAATTTCTTTCAGATGTGGGCATCATTTGTTTGTTTTGTGAAAAAGATGACATTTTCATTTGCATGTAAAAATGTGTTGTTCATTAAAGGAGCCTTATCTGTTTATTAAAGGATTGTTGATGTTTGGATATATAAATTCAGGGTTTTTAGAAAAAATTATATCTGTAAATATTGGTACACAAAAAATGTATTGAATTCACAGCACCTCATTGTTTCCATGTTCTTGTTATCACCACGCTCACTAATGTAATTCATTAGTTTTTCATATATCTTTCTTCCCATACAACAACAGAATATGCAAACACATTTACAATGAAACAATCTGGGTTGTTCAAAAGGGCAAGTTTTATTCAATTTGCATTTGCGCTGGTAGGAGAGAAGGCATCTGCAGATTAAGATAGGGAATTCACAAATCCCAACAGATAAGCAACCCAGAGGCTTGTCACATAAAATCTGCAGTTCAACTAGCCCTACAGCTGTGATTAATCCTCTCATCTGTAAACCATACACTCATTACAGTGGTACCTCTCAGAGGACTGGTGCCACAAGGTGTGTAAATCCCACATTGTATAACTACCATTCAATAGGTCTTTCATTGCCTAAAACCGGTTCTTCCACTTATTAGTAACAAATATGTAATGAAAGTAGCATGCAAACCTTTTTAATAAAAAAATGGACAATGATACCCAAAAAGCTATCATTGGCATTTCACTTGTTTTTCTTCTCTCTCTCTTTCTCACACACACACACATTTAATGAGATAGTTCTTGTTTTGACATGTAAATTTACAAAATCTAAAGGAATCAAAAATGTGTCAGTATAATGTACTAAAACCTCTACAAACAACAAACCCTTCTGGGATTGTCTTTTCACTGATATTAATTCAATTACTGTTTCTTTCAATACAGCAACATCATTTTTTATTACAATTAAATTTCATTAATGTGAACATTTAGGTACTGCAGATACATGTGTTGCATCTTGGAAAATCATCAGATTGTAAGTACTACCACTGCTGGTTTATTTAAAACATGCTTCTTCCTTAATGAGATGCTCTATACTTCAAACTTCTGAAGTTCAGACCCCATTATACAAGAAAGTCGGCTTTTATGAAAGAATGTTTGACCATTGTTGTAAGTCATTTTGCAGGAGTTGGTGTCTGGAATTACATGGTATCAAAGAGTCACTATCTCTTTACTGGCGATTCTTGTAACTATAGCATCCAGTAGGGAGCAAACTTCCAGTTCTTCATCACGAATTTTGTATATCTGAAATGCCAAAGTGAGAAGATATGGCATTTAATTTAATTTTCATTTACAAAGAGAAACCTTATGTCTAATGCTGGAGTGGAGCAGGGTAAAATGTATTTAACCATTGATACTGTGGATTTCATTGTTAACAATGTTGATCCATAGCAGCATGGACCAGTAGATCAGGCTATATACTGTTCCCTCACTATAAAGCACCTCAGTATAAAACAGTAACTCATATAAGACGAGCATAGTCATGGATTCTATTAAACTACTGGATGATTTTCCATATAATGTACCTGATACAAGGTAATATCACCCACATCAGGGGCATCAAACCTTTTTTTGTGGGAAGCCAAAACAAAAAATGTTTAAGGTTGCTGGTGACAGGATAAAGAACAGTTGAATAATTCAAAATGAAAACCTAACACAATTATTACATGACAATAACATTTTTATCACATGGCTATAATAATAATAATGTTAAATATGAGTCACATATTGTGGTAGATATGTAAAACATCAAAAAGCAATACAGAAAAATGGAATACGTATTTATTAAAATGCATTTTTTTAAAAGGATGGCCTAAATGGTTGTTGTTGTTGTGGGGTTTAACGCCATTTTTCAGCACACGATAGGCTATACATGGCGGCCAGTATTAATGGTGAAGGAAGAACCCGGGAAAACCCCGGAAAGAACCACTGACCCTCGAGAAGCTACTGGCAAGCTTTCCTAAATGGTCATGGGCCATACAATGTAAAGGACTGTACTGCATGTGGCCAGTGGGCTGTCGGTTGAACATGTCTGACCTACATCATGGCACAATTTTATGGCTAACCTGGTCACTGTTTTAGTGACGGACTACTGTATGATGCCAAGACATTCCTATTAACATTTTCCATGCCCTTCATCATGTGACTGTTTCCAAAACTATGGGAATCCCCAGTCTGTTACCCCCTTTAGTAAAATTGGCCTTTCCCAAAAGTAAGACATGAACAGCTAAAACTGTTGTTATTGTTCTTCACCAGTATGAGGATTCAAGCTTTTAATCTACTCAGAATATAGTACTTTTATGCTAATGAGCCTCAAACTGTACCATTCAACAGTACATGCAGAAGTTTAAATGACAGCATGCTGGGAAGCAGGGATGCTAAACTCCAATATAAATGTCCAAACATCAAAATGAAATATATGGACAGTTGTGTATGGGCAACACTATATATATCCTTCATAAAATATATAGATGGAGAATAAAAAAAGGCAAACTATACCTTTTTGATGGCACTGGTATCTGCTTTGGACTGGAGGTCACTTAGTGGAAGTTGTCTCCCTTTGATAAGCTGCTGTAAAGCATTAAGTTTACTATTATCTTGATCATCTACTATCACCACCAGAATGCACTTGTCCTCATCCCCAAGACCAAACTTTCGGAAAGAATCAGAGATCTGAAATTATAAACTTTAGTCTTTGCAATGGAATAAAACAAAATCGAAGCCAAAACTAGCAATGTTCTGCATTATGCCTCAAATAATTACCTGCCTAATTACCTATAACCAGAAGTTTCTAAGTGGATTGATAATATCTGCAATGATTATTCTTTTCTTTGGTTTTATTGATGGTCTGATGTCAGCTATATTTGAATGTTAAATTTGAACACTGTATTGATATGATGTGTATGTAGCAAATCATGCTAATTTGTTTCCCAGAGGATAATATTCCCAAAACGGTGTTTGGATCGAAACAGTGCGTGCTTAGTTATTCCACATGAAGAATTATTTTCATAATGTATGGATTGGCTGAGATGGAATTGTTCTAAAGAGGAGGAATATCTGAGACCTCCAAGCAATTATAAAAAAAACATGACACAAGGTTTCTTTCTGTATCCACAGGAAGAAAACAACTCTATATTAATTTTATTTTCAACTCTATATTAATTTTATTTTCAAGAACATTCTTTTCTAGTGGTTTCACTTAGTCATAAAAATGTCATCTGATTTATATACTTTGTTTATGTGATTTTTTATCAGTTTGGGAAATAAAACTCTTTCATGCCAAAAATAAAAACTAAGAAGATTCTTCTTTGATGAAACTTCAAAAGCGTTCTTAAAACTCAACTATTCTGACTGCAAGAACAGACTTAAAGACCTAATAATGTTTCCTTACCTTAAATATTTTCAGCATGTTTTCTGTTTTCTAATTTCATGGTGGGTTTTTGTTGTTGTAATCATATCATTATATTGGTGCTGTCCAATGTTGTAAAGCGCTTAGAGCTTCTAAAGATTAGGTGCTATACAAAGTCATTATTATTATTTATTATTATTATTATTATTATTGTTATTATTATTATTATTATTTGTCTCTCTTCTCAAAGATGGACAAGCAGATTTTCTGGTATGTATAGATGGTAATTTACCTTTATCTGTATCTATGTATTTTACAAGAAACTGTGTAATACAGTTGCCAATTCCAAGTAGCATTTTGAAGGCAACATGTCTGGCTCCCCTTGCTTTATGGAGAATAATTTTCTACAGTAGTGTGTCAATTTGATGTTGACATTACTGTCTGGCATACTGGTACAGGCTGTTATGAACCAGTAATCAGACATTCTGGTTGTTTATGTTGTAGAATTTCATTTCACAGATGGATCTGAATGATAGCGGTGATATTGGACAGAACACAGACTGAAACTGTTCATTCAGTATGTTCACCTTTGTTTTTCTTGTATGTGTATGCAGTATTCAAAACTGACACTAATCTTAGAGCATTAAATTTGCATGCAGATCACTAAAATCCCTGCCCTAACAAATCTGTTTGATCAGGAAAAATATAAGTGAGGGACAAACGTAAGATGAAAAATGGTCTTGTGTCAGATGTATCTTATAAAACACTGGATGATAGTACTGGATGATATTACCTTTCAGAGTATTGCTCTGGCGGCCCAGTGGTGAGAGCATCCACCTCAGATGTGGGAGGTCGCGGGTTCAAACCCCAGCCAAGTCATATCAAAGACTTATAATTAATGGTACTAAAAGCTGCCTCACTAGGTGCTCAGCATTAAGAGGTTAGTGTTAGGATTGGTCAGCCTGATGTCAGGATAATGTGACTGGGTGGGACATCATACTAAATATATGTGGCATGATGCCACAGTGCTAGACATCACAGTAAACTGCCACACTGCAGAGATTGTAGCAACAAGACTGAATTGTTTTAAAGCTACATTAAAATACCATATCACAGACACACACCCCTTTCAAAGTTAATTGATCTGTTGACTGTGCTCAGTACTTACCAAACTCCTGCATCTAACAAAATACAATGAAAGGTCATGGTGGAAATGCCATGTGTTCTTCCAGGCATCAAAGTAAATAAGCATGCTAGTTGTCAAAACAGTTGCCACATAAGCAGAACTAGCTTGGTACCCTGACCCAATGCACCAATTTAACTCCTAAGTATACACATGATGTAGAGTGTCTAACTAGTGCCAAAACATAGCCAATCAGATTTTTTTATGGCTAACTCAACACAAATAATGCAGAATTATATAGAATAACAGTTTTATTTTTAGATCCATTGTTGGTAATCATTCAGTGCTTTGTGAGATGACAACTGGAAAGTTTAATAACTGAAATATGATGCAGAAAGGGATTCAATGTGCACATTCAGCACCGAGTATACAGAGAAATACAAAAATGACGAATCAGTGACATTTAGGCAAGATAAGTCAAAATGTTTTTATAGGGATCAGAGAAAAATCCTGCTTTCAAGTCCTGTGTATGTAATAATGTTCGTCTTCAGGGAAATCACTCCAATTAAATCCTGCTTAGAATCACTTGAAATAAAAAATAATTTTTGTTGGATAAATTTCTGGGACATGGTTCTGTCAGGATGTTTTGGGCTGGTCAAGCTTCTATCCTCTTTGTCACTGATTCCAAGTACAAATATGTCTTATATTTTTTTTCTTCATATGCCTGTCATCATTGTTTTCGAATATAATATTTCAACTTTGTGAATCCATTGTTGATCTTCTGATTTCCAAATGTTCTGGTATTTTTCATATACTAGTAGTCTACCTCACTTCTATCACAGCCTATGTAGTGTGCAATTGATCCAGGGGAGACGACTTTGGTCCTAGCTTGCCTGAAGATATGCTGATTTTTTTTTCACTACATAGGGCTGTTGTAAAGTTCTCTTCCTGAAGCTCTCCATTACTCATCATCTCACAAGTCCATCACAGCAGCTCATGATAATAGTATGTTATGATTTTTTTAGTTCCAATTAACTTTCTTGCATGGCGTACTTGTGTGGCTGATTTTGGTTTTTTTAAATGCATATGAATTCCTGGGACTGTTGATGTTTTATTAATGAGAGTGGGATTGGCTGAAGAAAAGATCAAAGATATTTCTGACCTATATTGGAAACAAATAATGTATTCAAATATCATGGAATTTTCTACAGAAAGCTGGATATTTTGAGCCTGACTTATTACTTAGGTTGGTTCAATCAAGATTTGGTAAGTCAAATTCTCCCAATAACTAGCTGTGGTGATTCATTTTAGATGGAAGTTCATCACAGCTTGTAGGATCATACACATATGATGTGAACCAAACCCTATCATTGATGGTTTAAAACATGAAAACATCATTGCCCAATTTTAGTCTGAAAATCTCATTAACACGAATTTCTGGTTTTAACCAAGTTTCAGTTCCTGCTAAAATATCTAGCTTTGAGAATTCATTCAGGTTTTCAAGTTTGTTTACTAATCACTGACTGGAAGATTAAAACTTTGTTTCAAAAGGTGGTGAATTCCCATAGCATTTTACTTTTGGTTTAATTTGAGGTGCAGTCACATCTGGCATGCTGGGAAGAGGCAATTTACTTGTGCTGTGGTTCTAAACCTATTGAATGTTAGATTTCTAAACGAGCTGCTGAATCAGTTTGTACATCTGCTTTAGTGCACTGCCATGAACACCTGGATATGCCAAGTTCATACAGGCTCGAATTAATATTTTCACACATTATTCCAATAGTTTATTTTTGTGCATATGACAGTATTAGCTGTTGGAAATATTTTGTTAGTGACCTAATTCTAAGTTAAACCACTGGTATGTTGACAAAAATGATTACCATATTTACTAGTCATATTAGTAGGACATATATTAAGGTACTTACATTTTTGGATGGTGATAAACAGAATAAGATCTCAGAGTGGACTGTCTTGGTTGTCATTCTTTCGTGCTTTTGGTTATGTACAGCTCTAGTTGCAGCTACTATCACCTGGAATTTATCCAAAATCTGCAAAATAAATTATTTATTTTTTTAACCATTATGAAAATAATTTTCTGTTTTCTTGCTTTTCAAACAGTTTGTAGATTGGAAAATTAAATAACCTCATATGGATGGGATGTATACCAGTTTCCAGTTCTCCCCTCCCTCTTCTAATGAAATGCTGAGGGTACATAGAAATACCAAAATGCACCAGCATTGAAAATTGTGCTTTTTGGTGACAGTTTCATTATATACCACAACTTTGATTTGAACATAAATATCTGGATTATTAAAGGCATAGCATACATTAGTTTAAAGTTAAAGCTATTAAGTTCAAAGTTTGGACAGAAATGAAACAAGCAATGTATGCTGCTGTTTTTAAATAGCTATTTGTCAAATTATGAATGAAATTTAATTATATGCTTAAACATTTCATAAAACACCTTTAAAACAATAATAATCTAGCAAAATAAATATACTCCAGTGTATATAATGTACATGTGTATTTGTTGATATAAAAAAAATTAATGATTTCTTATACTGATTATTATATTCTGATTATTAATTTAAATTTTTTTTATTTCAGGTTCTCTGAAGCATGAAGTTTGTGCAAAGCAGTAAGTAAAACTGCTGACCAGTGTAAGTGTAGCTATCACTGTAATGTGTAAGTGTAACTATCAGGAATTATGACCCAGCAACTATTTTAATTGTCTAAATACAAGGATACATGCAAAAATGGTATCTCAAATCATTTAATTCAGTCTTTACATCACCACAAAAACTGTACATGATTTGGAGTAGTTACATTGTCCATTGTCTGGATGCAGTTGGCATAGATAATATGACTATATTGGCATGTTTCTTTTGCTGCACTTAGGGCATATATAAGTACCATATCAGAATATGAATGTATGACAATGGCATCATGAACCAGTTGTGAATAAATACTTGTCATGATTCTATTATCTGAAAACAAGCCATGTAAACAACGGTCACTGTTTTTCATCGTATGTTATTTTGCTTTAAGTCATGACAAGAGTCATCATCAACCTAACAGTTTGTTTTTTAAATATGCAACGAACAAGACAGTGACTTAAAGGTAATTAAAAGATGGCATGGAAAACAATATAAGTACTTCATATGGTACTGACCTTTAACCCATCTAAATAATGTGAGTAACGACATTTGTATAATCTTGTCATACTGTACACTGACAGTTCTAAATCAAAGCACCAAATTATCTTGAGGTAAATGTGTAAGAATAATTGCCGTCTTTAAAATATTTCAAATTTGCTTTGATGTTGGGACAAAGAGGGTAAATTAAATGCAGTCATTATACATAATGACCCTAAAAGTATTGTACGATAAAATTTTTTTTTATTCAATTATGTTATCATTAATATTGATTTAATAATTATCAATTAAAACGTATGAGATCAATTAGGAATGGATTACTTAAATATATTCATTAAACCTAATATACCAAAAATACTGTAATATAAATTATGCGGGTGCATAGAAACACCGGAACGCACCGAAACGCCGGAACACAGTAGAGTAGAAACACCGGAACGCACATCAGTTATATCGTATATATACCATATCGTATATTAGTGGTGTATGTATAATTCATATTTGTGACATTTAACAGTAGTTATATAATAAATTAATATGTAATTTCTTTTCTGCAAGTGATGCAACATTAAACTAAAAAGAAGCTGGAAACTGCGCATTTTGGCGACAGTTCTTATAGTAACAAAATTTAATATTAACAGTGTGTAATGCAATTTATACATGAGTTTAATGCTTCAGCTCTTAATAATAAAAACATATTAATATTGATTTAATATTAATTTCTTAAGTTGATTATTATGTTGTGGTTTTTACTTATTAATTTTTTTTATTATCTTAAGTTCCAAGATGTGTGAGAATTGTGCAACCCAGCATGCAAAACAGCTGTATAGTTTGAGTGTAACTATCATGAATTATGCGTGCAAATGGTCTAAATGCAAAGAAACATGTGAGATTGACGTGTCAATTCATTTCCGTCATTCGTTGACCTTTTTTAAACCTCTTCTGCTATTTGAAGTGTATGGGATAGTGGTAGAAATGGGTTTAATAAACAAAGACAAGATTTGGATCATATTTCAAAATGTATTTGTTACATATAACACACAAATGTTTCAAAATTAATATACAAATAAGGCTTGCCCACTCAGAAATAAAATAATATTAAACGCAGCAACAACATGAATAAACACATACCAAGTTATATCAGTTATATTGATAAGACTTTGGCCTCAGCATACAGCCTCATTGCCAAAAAATGTATGAATTGTTGCGCAGTTTTACCTGATGAGCAGCATTAGCCAACATGGTGGCATATATATATATATATATATATATATATATATATATATATATATATATATATATACAGGGATCGTCCTGGGCTTCGCCAATGTCGCAAATTGCGATTTTTTTTCCTTATTGGCGACAAAAATATCCCATCTGGCGATTCTTTTGGCGACAGACTTTTTGGTTATTTAATTTGTACATACAATCATAGATTTGGACTGGATAAATTAAAAGGGAGAACGAAAGGAAGCCACAAACTTGACTAAGCAATGCATTGGAATCAATCCGTTACACAAACAATCCTTTGTTTGTATTGACAACCCCATCTTTACAGGGCATTGTTACATCATAATCTGCTTATGCTGACATCTGGGCTGAGTACTGTATGCTGTGATACAGTCAATCATGCTACCGAACTATACCTACAACTGACTGACTTCTGAAGACGCGAATAGAACAGATACAATTAATTGAATGGCTAAATCTTCTGTTGGTTTTTTTTTTTTTTTTTACATATACCAGTACAATAGTCTTGCTGAACCTTCATAGAAAACTGATAACCTTTGAAGTACCGACTACTGTGTATAAATACAAAGCAATGGAAAAATCTCAATCACAATTATGTCTGTCGCCAGTGCAGCATTTTACTCATTGATCTTTTCGTTTTGCCATCAATCCGTGTTACGGCTGCTGAGACTTAAACTCCGAAACAAGAAATAGCACAAAAAAAAACAACAACCAGTTTTGCATAATTAATAATAATTATTTATTTCTCAAAATACAAGAGTGAAAGAATCTCTAAATTGGGTGTAAATTTATGCTTATATATACGGTCCAATATTGCCAGGTGTTGACTCGTGTAAGTTTCATTCGTGGGAATGGAGATCCTATTTTGTTTGTCGAGAAAATTTATACAGCATTCAGTGATCATTCTTAGGATTTAGGAAGCAATTCACTACAAGCTTTGTGAAGCTAGCCATAAGGGGGGGGGGGCTGCTGATAGACTACTGGTGTCACCTGTCAGTGCTGTGGACTGTGAACGTGGATTCAGTAAGATGAACCTCATAAAAACTGACATCAGAAATAAACTCTGCATCTCATCTCTCGAGAATTTCATGAGAATCAGCATGTACAGATGTGAAAAATTAGACTTTGAAACTGCATTCAACAAGTGGGCAGCCCTAAAATTGCGACGGATCTTATTGTAACACTTTGTAACATTTTGTTAATGCTTGTTGTAATTAAAGAATTAAGTAACCCATCTTTTGTAATTTTCATTGCCTGTTACATTAATAGACTAAATTAACACTTGGAAAAATGTATACTACTTGTTCTGGCGACACTTTTTGAAAATTGGCGACAAAATATTGAGGTTGGCGATTTTTTTGGCGACAGCTTTTTAAAAGCCAGGACCATCCCTGTATATATATATATATATATATATATAACATTCACTAAAATATACAAAGTAATTAACACGTTGCCATGCTATATATTCCAAAGGACAATTTACTAGTTTATACCTGTTTATATACAAAGCATCACATAACCTACCATCAATTTATGATATAATTCCTATTAACTTGAAAACTGATACAAATATGAACAAGAAAAGCGGACATGCAAAGATACTAGTTTCACAGCAATCAAACATCAGATTGTTATTTCATATAACACACAAATGTTTCAAAATTAATATACAAATAAGGCTTGCCCACTCAGAAATAAAGTAATATTAAATGTAGCAACAACAGGAATAAACATGCTATTTACTCGTCTTAGTCTTTTGTTTCGTCACTGTTCGTTCGTTTATTTTTTGTTTTCTTTGTCCTGGTTTCTTTCCACGTGTCCTCGGAGCCACAATTTTGAATGTCCGTCAGATGATGTCATGTATTTAAGCAATATAATTATGTAACAATTGTATTAGACACTATTAATAGTAAATGTTCAAAACTTCAAAATTTTCATCTATGGTATATATGATATTGCATTCCGGTGTTTGTACTCTACTGCGTTCCGGTGTTTCTATGCACCGAAATTATGCATATATGTACCTATATTTTCGCACAACTAGACTAGTTTCACTTTATTTTCATTATATTCATTCATTCTAAATCCATCCACTCAACTTTATAACTGATATCAAATTATCAAAGTTATGAATTATACAAACACAACCAATGATAAAGTATATATCAGTGAAGTGCGTTTCGGTATTTTCAATATGATCCGTTGTTTCTACACACCGAAATGCTAATCCATGAAAACATGGAAATATGCAGGTCTCATTCAATAACAATGAAACCCATTCTTTTGAACATTTTCCTTGAAAGCATGCCTGCTCATACTATTAAAGGTCGGACCCATAATGTTAAACTATGCAAGTTTAATCATAATTTTTAACCTAGTCGTGTTTTGGAGACGACACCTTTTCTCGAAATCACATTATACGTTTTCTGCTGCAAGAAAAGATCTTCAAAGCATCTTATTTATATACCAGTATGGGCTTTAACAATGAAGCCTCAATTGCTCCATCAATTATACATTTTCTGATTTCCTTCGAGTTCTCTAATTCATCATAAAGGACCATTGTTATAGAAGAATCGGCGTACAATTGGTTTGTAATATGTTCCGTCATCTTGTATTTCAAGAGTTATTTCCCTTGCGTTGGATGATATTATCAAACTAAGCTTGCCAGTTGAGACGGAATTTACTTGACTTACTACGCTCGTTTGTGTTTAGTTTGTGTGTGTGATTTGGATTTTTAACGTAGCTTTAACAATTTTTCAGTCAAAAAAGCTACAATGTCTGCATTGTGGCAGTATATAGTAATGTCTAGCACTTGGGCATCATGCCGTAGACATGTAGTATTATGTCCCACCCAATCACATTATCCTGACATCAGGCTGACCAGTCCTAATACTAACTTCTTAATGCTGAGCGCCAAGCGAGACAGCTGTTAGTACCGTTTTTTTAAAAAATAAATCTTTGGTATGACTCATCCGGGGTTCGAACCCGCGACCTCCTGTATCTTAAACGGACGCTCTAACCACTTGGCCACCGGAGCAGTCAGCAAGAGAAGATAACATCCCTCACAACGATAATTTTGTTATACATTTATCTATCTTGTAAAATGTTTGTCAAATTGCCTAAAGGTTATGAAGACAACCAGTAGATTACAATAGATTATAATAGTGATGTATTTTTTTTAACCTTTATTCTGCCACTGTAGGCTTAGTATTCTCCGTTAACTTTTCAATGGCAATACAATTTAAAGAGATAAAATTCGGTTTATGAATTTCAACTGTACAAAAATTTATATTTAAAAAAAATAAAAATGATGTTGCCACTTACATAGCTTCTGACACCCTGCCACTTGAAGGTCGAATTATGAGCATTACGCCGTTGTGATGGGAAGTTCACAAGTCGTCCTTTCGGTAATAAGTCATTACAATGTTTAATCGAAGTCAAGCAAGGGTCATTGTTATTGCCAGAATGCGTCAATACTTGAATCTGAAAAGATGCAGCATGAAATCAGAATGCTCGAGTCATAACAAGCACTTAGAGAATCTATTCTGTTTATAACTCAAAGACATACAGGCAAAACGCACCAGTCACCGGACTCATCTTGGCTCATAGTTAGAATAAAACTTCTCAGCAGAGTTGTTTGATGGCAAAATAAAGAGAATGCTAAAGTATTCACTAGCTTGTGCAAGGACTGATGGTAGTATCTATGTACATTTCTGCTCACTAAATTGGCTAGAGAAAAAAAGACAAAGGGGGAAATATCATATAACCAAGCGAACTTGAATTAAATAAAGCGTATGCATCCCACACAACCCACCCTTGCCACCTCTTGTAGTCAAACCGCCTGGACATGAGAATACTTTCACATAAAAACTGGCAATTTCGATCATAACTTCGGTCCAATTGAGATTATGATCATAAAGTTAGGCATTATTTAATAATTTATATATGTACATAGCTGCCAAATGTTAGTGATATTTAGACCTGCACGTTGTTCTCCGCCTATTTTCTGACATTATTTGTTGGTCTGTGTGATATTGCGATTGTCATGGTATGATTTTTCGTAGTCCGAGTTTCCTCTGACCCTTGTCGCCCTATTTTTGATATTTGGATATTTATGTTAGGTTTAGGGTCAGAGTCCACTCCCTATCGAAAAGCGGCATGTGGTAGCCGCGTACTAGCCGGCCCAGCAAACGTGAACAACCTTTCATCGAGATATACCTGCATGAAATAGATAAGAATATGGTTTATTTTCTGAAAAATCGTGAGCATAATATTCGTCGTGTCTTAAATCAGCTGAAACATGAGACAAAGTACGTCGTTGCTGAAATAAACAAATTTCAAAGTTGTTGTAAATAGAATTTGGGCATATTATATAGAAGTCACTTAATGATTGTAAATAAATATAATGCACACTTAATTCTCAACATATTTATTCGACACCCCAACATAAATGTCCAAATATCAAAAATGAGGTGGCAAGGGTCAGAGGAAACTCGGACTAGATTTTTCGTTATGCAGTTTGAGGACGAATTGAAATCTTTTTGCTCTGAAAGATTTATGACCACGGAGCCAAACTTTGAGTTTTTGAATAGAAAAAAAAATACAATGTTAAGGAGACGCTTAATTGCAACATTCTATCAGACGTTGATCTGCAGGTGTGTGCGTAATTCTCTCTCTCTCTCTGTTATATAGATTGCTTGTTTGAGATTATGAATAATTTAAGTTTAAAAAAGGTACAGTATGTCAACCATCTTATATAGATTCAAAAGATGTAAACATAACCTGAAATGTGTGTAATATGATTTCGAGTGTTCATGGTTCGTCTTAGTCATAAAGATTTTTTGTGGTTTATTTTTTAAAGATAACTAAATCAAAATTTCCATACATGTAATGCTCTTACAAAGAAGCGTATGAAATTTAATTTATGAAAATATATCTGAAATTGTATTTTTATGAATTTTTTCAAGCAGCGTCGACTTACTACTGTTTAACAGTTAATTATTTTTGTCAAAAAGTGGTACCATACCAACAATTTTTGTTATTAGTAGAGGCATCAAAACCAAATTGGGCACCTTCGTAAAGATTATTCAACTGTTAATAAAACGCTTTTTTAAATTTTTTGACCAAAATAGACTTTTTTTGTTACTTTTTATATATTATAATTATAGCAATAGTTTAACAGCTTTTTTGGTTAGTTTGGGGCAAATGAGCTAGAGACACAAAATTGTGATATGGAGAGATAACCACATGAATGTTGCTTCACACAGACGTTTACTGAAGGAATATTTCATTAACAGGGCCTGTAGTCAAACAGTGAAAAAATATTTGAACTGCCATTGTTTCAAAAGCCACAATATTAGTACTTAAAAATGCATGAAAAAAGCAAGGAAGTGGTGTGCAAGACATGGAAACATTTTCCAGTGTTTTTCTTTTTTACACTGTCTCCCTCTTATCTGACAAAAGTTGTCATTTCATACTAAGCGTGTCATTGTACTAGACCAGCAAGTTGTTCTCCACCTTTTCTTCTTTTTTTTTGACTGGCGGCACCAGTCAAACCAAAAAACAAATGGTGGAGAACAACTTACTGGTCTAGTCATTGTACCAGAAATGCAATATTCAGTAAAATCTGTAAATAGATTTTCATCTATTTACAGCGGGATACATAAGTAAGGCATCTTTTCTGTTCAGCAAGTGTGACAGCTACCAGCCATGTTAAATACTCTTTTCATTTAAATATATCCACACACCAAAAGTCAAAAGGAAATTTTCTATGACACTGCTAGGGCTTCCCCTGCATTTTTAAAAAAAATTTAAACAATAATGTAAATGGAGAATGTTCACACCTTATGTCAGACACAAAGTCAAGTTAGGTTAGTTTTTCCATGCTGGTTAATCAAGGATGATCTGATTAGAAATACCTTAGGAAAATTGTTACATGCAACAAGGTTTGATATTGCTATGATATGTCTAAATATGGATGATGGGCAATAAAAGGACTTAAATTAGCTGTCATACTTGGCAAATACTTTTCTAAACTAGTGTCATAGAATGGGTCAGTTTGCAAACAAATTATAATATTATCTCACAAAATTTACCATTTGAATCGTAATTTGAATGTTTAAAGGTCACAGTACACATTATTTTATGCCTAGCATTTCTTACAAGTATAATGGTTACAAAATTATGTGTCATTTACTTACTGATCAGATTCATTCTGAGACATGCTGAATTTTGACCAGTATTTGTGAATGGATGTATGGTTCTGCAATCCGGAAGGTAACGTGAGGTGGTGGAGCTGATAGAGGCATGGAAGGGAGTTGGTTTTTTTTTTTCTTGACCCATTTTGTTCATTGAGATTTTTAATTCATAATAAAAGAATATTTACAATTTTAGGTAGCAGCTATAATCTGCAGACTGTGTAGCCTACACTTCATCAGAACTTAAAATCAGCTAAAAAGTGAGTAATTATGAACAGACCCTACTGAAAAGAATTTAGAGTGGTTATCCTTTCCTTCACTATTGAATATTCAAATGTTATTAAGAAGCATTTGTTAAGGTGGCGCTCTACAGTTTTGTATTTTGCATAGGGTTAGGATTTTAAAGAAAAAGAATTTCCCTGGCTTTCCTCACTGGTTATACTGGCTATTTAAAAAAGACCTTGTATATCTTAGGTATAATGCAAAGAACCTTTAATTCCCTTTATTTTGGTGTATGATTGATGGGTGTACTATGGGTTATAGAGTATATAGCTTGGCCTTACTTTAGATGTGCACCTTTCAAAAAAGTGCTAGCTCTACTTGGTCATTTTCACTTCCTGAACTTCAGAAGTAAATTGTATAAAAAAGAGCTGATAATTTTTTTTGCATTTTATATATTTGGTAATTCATTCATTGCACTTTCAGAAGCTGGTATTGTCTAGTCTGGCAAAATTCATTTTCCCTATTTTAATAGCTGCTATGTATAGTGTACTTTAGACTAATTCAGGCTGATTTTTTAACACAAGGGAGCAGTCATTTTAGTTAGTAGTGTGCTTAAATCATGTAAAATTTCCAAAAGTACAATATTCAAAAGAAATATCATCCACATCACATTAATGTAGCATAGAGGTATGCCAACATTCTCTCCACTGTGCATGTTTTAAATGCGAACTACTTCATCTTACGTAAGTCACTCTGTCAAAAGTACATATTAACTGGTGAGCGCCCCCTAAAGAAACTTATAAAGTCGGTGTCCAAAACAACAAATTTCTCAGGTGGCTGCCATCTTTAAAATATCAACTTCCAGTTTGCAACAAAAACAACCCCTCAATTGCAATCAAAAGAAGTTCAAACACACTATGGCCATTACACAAAAATCCTTAAAGGTATATATTGTTTATTGATTGCGCTTCAGAACTATGCTAATATTAAATCAGTGCAAAAGCAAATATCATGGAATTCAAGTTTCTGAAATGTACAAAGCAATTGTAATCCTAAGTTCCAGTACATTTTGGAACTTAATGTGACTGTACTATGAGTTTAATGTATGAAGAGTTTATATTGGATGTTAATTTTAAACAACCAATGAAAATAAACATATGAAACAGTGTAATAGAACACCATGAAAGGCTTGTCAGTGTGGACATGAAAGTGAGGCTGTTTCTTGCCTTGTTGTTCCATGCTAACGTACTTCGTGTCACATATTATGTTTTGGTGCTACCAAAACAAAAATATAATGTGATATGATTTACTTTGTATAACTAGAATCGTCTTACCCTTTCTTTTATTATGGAAGTTATCTAACCTATCTCTGCTTATATTTAGGTTTTTCTTTCTCTTGAAATATTTGTCTTTTCTGTTTTGGGAGATAATTATGGATGATGTTGTGCGTTTGAGTATATGACATACATTTAAAAATAATGTAGCATTTATTGCAACAAGGAAAAGTAATTTACCATCAAGAACAAGCCCTTCAGGTTAAGTAGAAGCAAGAAAAACTTGTGCATGGGTTACATTTAGCAGCTGCTTGACTCGGAACAAGGAATTAACAAACCCAAATAGTTATATCAACTAACTTGATCAGGCTTTTTTATTAAAAAAATCAAAAAATGGATTTTGTACATTATAGCATATGCATTACCTCTTTAAAATATCTATACTATTACTTTTAATTTCAGACATAGAGAATTCAAAATGGGACACTATTGGTACATGTATGGAGAAATCCTTGTGATAATTGCCATGGTAGCTCACTTGCTTTTGTGCCCATACACTAAAGTTGAGGAAAGCTTCAACACACAGGCTATACATGACCTCTTGTATCACAGACTGGATGTAGCAAAGGTAATTAAAAGATACAAGATAGATGAAGGGTTGAACCTCCTGCAATGAACTGCTGAACATATAATTGAAATGAGCAAAATCTCCAGTGGGAATTAAAATTTTCAGCTGTTGATTCATTTTAATAAATACATTGTACAGTCACATCTGTCAATCATGTTCATAAATGGGAAAAAGCAAAACTAGTCTTTGTAAACAGTTTCACCTTTCAGAATTGGTTTTCAGTGCTCAGATAAAAAAATTTGTTAGCTACAAACCTGCAGCTGGTGACTTTTAAAAATTCACAAATCCTGACTCAAATTCCATATACTCTAAATTGCCTTATATTTTCCAAAACATATTATTGTTCACACAATATTATGACTGCTATATTTCATATATTTAAGGATTACAACAAAATGATGATATATTGCCTTGTGTGCTTTCTTCAGATCTTAAAATATTTCACATAAAGCATTGTTTCCCTCCGGGTCCTGAGGTCAGCCACTGTCTAACAGCTCTGTCATTGTCCTCCTTAGTCCATGGATCAGTAGTGTTTGTGTTCATTAGCATCTGAAGTGTGTCTTGCTTTGTATCTCTCTACTCTTTTGATGTTCCTTATAGGTGCTGCTTAATATGTTTAACCAGTGTTGCATTACACTAGTGTAAGTGTAAGGAAAGGAAAGCTCGGATATTCATTAAACTTTAACTTGAAACATCTTGAACTATGCAATATCAATGACCATAAATATATCAAAATACTTACTCAGATGTTTCCACTAAATACTTTTTTAGGTGGTCTTTCCTTTTTATCTCACCTGCACCAAAGGATGCTTAATTTTTAAGCAGAAATGCAAAAGCCTCAATGGACCATTTTGATCCCTTTATTCCATATAATACCTCAAGAAACATCCCTCATTTGGCATAAACTCTTCAGATTAAAACACTAAAGTAAGCAACAGCTTGTTATGATTACAACAATAAAGTAATCAGTTAACAGCTTGTTATGATTACAACAATAAAGTAATCAGTTAACAGCTTGTTATGTTTACAACAATAAAGTAATCAGTTTACAGCTTGTTATGATTACAACAATAAAGTAATCAGTTAACAGCTTGTTATGTTTACGACAATAAAGTAATCAGTTACAGCTTGTTATGATTACAACAATAAAGTAATCAGTTAAGAGCTTGTTGTGATTACAACAGTAAAGTAATCAGTTACAGCTTGTTATGATTACAACAATAAAGTAATCAGTAACAGCTTGTTATGATTACAACAATAAAGTAATCAGTTACAGCTTGTTGTGATTACAGCAATAAAGTAATCAGTTAACAGCTTGTTATGATTACAACAGTAAAGTAATCAGTTAACAGCTTGTTGTGATTACAGCAATAAAGTAATCAGTTAACAGCTTGTTGTGATTACAGCAATAAAGTAATCAGTTAACAGCTTGTTATGATTACAACAGTAAAGTAATCAGTTAACAGCTTGTTGTGATTACAGCAATACAGTAATCAGTTAACAGCTTGTTGTGATTACAACAGTAAAGTAATCAGTTAACAGCTTGTTGTGATTACAGCAATAAAGTAATCAGTTAACAGCTTGTTATGATTACAACAGTAAAGTAATCAGTTAACAGCTTGTTGTGATTACAGCAATAAAGTAATCAGTTAACAGCTTGTTGTGATTACAACAGTAAAGTAATCAGTTAACAGCTTGTTATGATTACAACAGTAAAGTAATCAGTTAACAGCTTGTTGTGATTACAACAATAAAGTAATCAGTTAACAGCTTGTTGTGATTACAACAGTAAAGTAATCAGTTAACAGCTTGTTGTGATTACAACAATAAAGTAATCAGTTAACAGCTTGTTATGATTACAACAATAAAGTAATCAGTTAACAGCTTGTTGTGATTACAACAATAAAGTAATCAGTTAACAGCTTGTTGTGATTACAACAATAAAGTAATCAGTTACAGCTTGTTATGATTACAACAATAAAGTAATCAGTTACAGCTTGTTATGATTACAACAATAAAGTAATCAGTTGACAGCTTGTTATGATTACAACAATAAAGTAATCAGTTAACAGCTTGTTGTGATTACAACAATAAAGTAATCAGTTAACAGCTTGTTGTGATTACAACAATAAAGTAATCAGTTACAGCTTGTTATGATTACAACAATAAAGTAATCAGTTAACAGCTTGTTATGTATACATGATAACCTTAATCTCCTTACTCAGCCATGCATCACTGCACCTGTTGCAATTACTGATGGAACAGTTACCCACTAGACTCATTCTGGCTGGTTTCTGTTATGCACATAAATATCCAAAATGGTATTTTATCCTGCCTCTGGGACAATCACATGTATGCTAAAGCCAAACGAATACTAATTATAGGTAACCCAAGCAATCTGTTCTCCATTCATAGGTTACATGCTTTACTTTATACACAAAGTGTACAGTTTTCAATAGTAAGGGACATGTACTATGATAAACATTAATAAATTACCTGTCCTTCAACACCATGACGATAAATTTGTATATTTCATCAGCACAATACAATTTTTTTAGGTAAATTAGATTTTTACATTCGACAAGCCTGATAGGCACTTCATTTAAAATACAGGAGGGGCCCAATCTGAATTTAATGGGTCCTCAGGCATCAAGCTGTTGGAATTTTCAAGCACTTATTTTTAAAAAAATACAATATACTGTTTATTATTATCATTGTAGTGTTATTGAGATTGTTTTGTGTATACTGCACACTATTCAACAAAGTCATAAAATATGCATATATGGTGTTCTATTCCAAATTTATGTTCCACACAATATTACTGTATTCTGTTCACTTTAATCTTGCCTATATATTAAAACATCAGTGACTTAAAATAATCACTAATCTTAGATTCTTTTGTGCACTATGACAAAACACTAATTTCATTACTGACTGACAGCTTACATATGACTTTTAAACAGATGAATGACTATCTGGTAGCCAGGCTTGTATAAATTAGATTTGGAAACATATGTGCATGCTTCAAAGCCAGTCACTCAGCTCACCAAGATCAAACGACAGTTGGCTTATGCAAGAGACCTGTGATGAATAGGGAATCAGAAGAAGCCATTCATGGATATTTTTGTGACCATGAAATGAAAATTTGTCTGCCTTTACAGATAAGTTTTAAATATTGAATGATCCCTGACCCAAATTAAAAGGAAGGTAACTTGTATCTCATTGCAAAGATAAACTTTTTTCATAAGAGAATGTTTTAATTCGCAGAGACGTCAATGAAGATATTGAACTCTGTCTGTCACACTAGTACAAAAGTGACTTCCATTTCTGCTGTGATAACATGACTTTTCCCACCATCAAGCAAACAAATTGCTTTAACCGTTTCCTGTAAGGATAAAAACTGGCTTACTTCAGAATTTGACATATTGACTCTTTGACTTATAATGATAGTGTGACTGAAGTATGGTGAAGACATGTGAGATATGAAATATTTACTCATTGTTTCATATGATATGTCTTTATCTAAACAATACCTTGATCATCAAACAAAAGCTTAATTTGCACACTGGGATTGGTCACTTTTGATACATACAAGTGACCGCTTTAGGCAGGGAGAAACCATTGTTGGTTAAGAAACACCTGACTGCTGACTGCAGAAGGCAAGTGACGATTACACACTGGACATTTATATAAGAAGATTTGTGGGATTAGAATGGCCATTGTGATCAACTGGCTGCTATGTAGGGATGACTGTTAGGACAAGTTTTACTATATTTAGAAATTGAAAATGTAGGGACTTGTACTGCATGTACATGTAGTTACTTTTATCTGCTAGTGGAACACATTTTTGAGTTTATATAAATGATTTTGGAAACTTAATTCCTTAGCCAATAAACTTGCTGAAATTTATAATTGAGGGAGAAAAAAATTCATAGTGATAACCAAGTCTAAAAATTTGGAACTTAAGCCTTTCATAGTTGAAACAGAATATAGCTGAAATAAAAAACAATTTGTACAGCAGAACTCATCAGTCCCTCCTTAGGATGATTGTAAACAAAGGGGCAGGATCTGGAATGTAGACTTCAACACCCTTGCTAGTAGTTTGAAGTCTGTAGGATCTGGCAAGGAGTGTCATTGATGCATGTGACATGGAATATTTCTACAGTCTGTAGACCTTGAAAGTCTCTGTCACAATTAAGGGATGCCATACCAGATCTTCATACCGGGGCAATTGTGGTATCACCAGTGGGAGGAGGCTGTTTGACATGCCACAAAAATGTCACAAGGACACAGCTTTCAGTGATTGAGATTTTTAAAAATTAGTTCACCCTGGTTCTTATCATGTGGTGGGTTGAAGTCCACTTGCTCCATGACTCGGGGTGCAGATTTGAGAACATGAGTGAGGGGAGAGCATGGTCCAGGTCATGGGTCAGATGGACATGTATTGCTACATGCTAATGGATGTCAAAATAAATATTGCCATTTTCTTGAGGCCATCTACTAGTACTATCAGGATCTTCAAAAACCTGCGATCCCACAGTACCACAGTTATTGGCTGCTGGAGATATAGAAAGAGCACCTGTGCATGTGAACTTCTTGAGACTTCATTTTGGGGCCATTTCTACTTTGTCATAATCTGTGAGGTCATCCACCTGAATAGAGCATATAACTGGCAGTTACTCATATTGTTGGTGGGGTGATTGTAAATGTCATCACCTTCTCAGGCTCATGTTACATTTTCAGTTTATGAGATCTCAAAAGCTGCAGACAAAGAACATGTCAGCCATGACATGGCAGTAGAAACATTTCAAGCAACAAAGACAGTTCTGCCACAAGCATACCAGGGGTCTTGATTACCCGCAAAATCACCCACATACAACAGTATGCTAAACTGACAAAACAGAGTAGAAGTGAAACCTCATGCAAGTACTACCTGATGACTGGTGGTGTTGGCCCTCAGCCCATCACAGACCCAAAATTATTGACTATTACTCCTATTCGCCTGATTCATCATGGGTTTGCAGACTTTTTGGCATCCAGTGGACTAAGCCTTGTCTTGTTATTATGGTATGCTCCCATTTTGTGGTTGTCACAAATGTATGATGGCCTTTGAGTGATGAAACTCTTGTTTTTCCTTCGGACGCACTTGAGGTAGATGTACCTGAGGATTTTCTGTTGTGACTATCGTTGAGGTAGATGTAGTACCTGAGGTTGGCTGTTGTGTGACTATCCTTGAGGTAGATGTAGTACCTGAGGTTGGCTGTTATGACTATCCTTGAGATACCTTTGACATATCTTGATGCTATCTGCCAAGAAGATGGAGTACATCTTGGGTTGGAAGCTATTGTCCAGCCAGAATTCTCATTACTTTAACTTTTTTTATGGTTTTTGGTAATCCTGCAGAAATCTCATAAACAAGATTTAGCAACCTTCTAAACCATTAGCCACTTGCAGAAATTATAGCTTTTCATTTTTGTCTTCGTATACCAGTTGCAAAACAATTCACTAAAATAAAAAAAATTGTGGTACATTTATGACCCTGCTACAATAACACCAATATGGCCAGCCCTTGTTGGCTATTCCAGCAGGGGTGTTTAGCTTAAGGATGGTGGGTATAGCAAATGTAGTAGCCAAATTCCAAAGCAATGCTGTAACTTTCTGTGCTATGGTAAATCATCTCCCCCACATTGTGCCTCCACTGGTCAATGAGATTTAAACCCCCCCCCCCCACTGTACCTTGTCCATGTCACTCTGGATGAAAAAGTGTTGTGTCTTGAAACCCTGATTGCTACTACTTGTGTTAACAATGAGACCACCCATTAAAGAGACAGGGAAACCTGGGACCTGGCATATCAACTTCATATGCTTAAGTGAGTCTTGGGCAAAAAATGTACAACCAGTCTTAAGTGATCACACAGCAAAATGGGAATCTCAGATAGGGACAGTAAAGCATGCAGGGCTATTATGGCAATGCTCTGACAGCAGATAGTAGCCCTGAGAAAGATGATTGCTTTTTTATTTGCTGCTTGCTGGGGCTGCTGAGGTGGTGACTGCAAAATGTATTGCCCAAGAGGCCTATTTTTGCCACCATTAGTGTGTTTTGAAGAATGGTTGCCACCTCACATGCCATTGCCTTTATTTGTTATGGTACACTGAATCTCATTTGAAGGTTGTGCTTTGTTGGCAACCTAACCGCTACCTGAGCTGGCACAAAGTTACTGCAGGCATCAGCAGGGAAGAAACCAGTGCACATTTTAACCATTGAGTGTTGACAGTACTACAACATTTCTAAATTAAATAGAACTCACAGTTCAAGCTGGCCTCAGGGGTCTCAACCATTCTGACAATTTGCATTTTCCTTGGTCCACCCAGTGGATTGCCAGGAATTGGTCCGAGCATGCTTTCCCAGAATCCCTATTTTAAATCTACTCTGTATATTTCTCAGAAAAATCCCTTTTGTTCAGTTTAAAAAAATTACATATCATGGTCATTGATAGAGGAGTTTAGTCATGTTGTAAAAGAAACTGATGAAGAATGGGTTAGAAAAGTTATAATAATTTAAAATTATGTATGGTAGTTGCTAAAGTTAAACTCGGTCATCTTCCCATCTTGGAAGCTGTCCCATTTTATTTTGTGAACATTTTGTCAGATTAACTAGACCCTTTTGTTGCAGTGTTTTTATATTGTGAACATTTCATAAGATTAACTATACACTTTTGTTATGATGTATTTACTTTGTGGACATTTCATAGGATTAACTACCATATTTCATGTATTATTTCATACCCTTTAATTTTTCGTACACAATCCAGTTATCAGAATCATAATTATTTAAATGTATCATAATTTTTCATGCATATCACTTTTTATTTTTCGAAAAATCCCATTAAATTATCAGACAAAATTTCTACTAAGAAGATTTACATTGCAAAAAAGATAAAAAATACTGTATTGCCATTTTGTTTTTGCATAAATTAATAATTAATTGTTGGTGAGAAAATAAAATGATTGATGCATAAGCTCTCTTATTGTCATTACAATATCTACTAGTGTTTATTAACAAATGGACATAGGACTCCACAGACCATACCTTTTAATATTATCGCTAATTCCCCTTTTAAGTCCGTCACTGTAACAAAACACCACATGTATATTAAAATGAGTTCGGAAGCTCTTTGATGTTTTCTCATCTACAAAAAATTACATCTCAGTACATGTGAAAGTGAAGACCACAGACCATTGGTCAACTAGTCTTATTGTTTCATTATAGTCATACAAACACAAAATATAAAAACCTTGTCATTTTTTATTGTAAATTTTAAAGACACGGACTCCATTAAATCGATTTGTATATATACATATACTATCTTTTAAGTGCTTGTTCTGTTTTGACTTGGATATAATTAACATTTTATTGCAAATCTTTTCTACGATATACTCTTCTATTATCTTTTTTGACGAGTTTGAATAAAAAATAATGCGTATGATCACTTGTCCTTATAATAAATTTTGTATGGACAATGGCTTCAATAACACATTGACAGAGTTTCATTTCCCTAAAAAGAGCCTCATTTCCCTACTGGCAGCCTTGCTGATTTGACCTATTTTCTCTATTCTTGCCCTCAATCTGGTTTCAGCTGGAATAATGAAAGCGCTAAGCATGTTTAATTACTGTGTAAATAACACTGCATAGCCATGTGGTTGTTTTGACAGTGTACATCAAAATTATATCAAGAATGAATTGTTGATTTAGCGGTATTTATTGATAATGGAATATAGTAGGGTCATAATACTTGAGGATTATCACAATCATCAGGTAACTCATAATATTCTTTTTCTATTTGCAAAAGCTACAAATAAAAACCACCCTGAATAAATATGGTCTTGTACACTGAAAAAAATTTTGTTTCATCTCTCTCTCTCATGCACACACACACACACACGCATGTGTGCACACACTTACGTGCATTAACTAAAACATGATTTCAAGTTCTTTATTTTTTTATTGCAATTTAATAATGAGATTATTGTTACTGTAAAAATACAAGTTGCACTTAATTTCTTGACAATGTGGACTCGTATCATTGCATACAATTTACCAATAAATAATACCCATAACTAATACATGTTCAAACCATCTTAATCATTTTGCCAACATTACACAACATAACAGCTACATATGCTCTAAATGCAGACGAGCTTGCACACTGAGACATAATCCCCCTCTCTCTCTTTCTCTCTAGTTCACTAATAACAACAATAATCTTTTTGAGTGCTTTTATTTTTATTGTAATTAGATTCTTGAGTTGAGAGCAGAATGAGACAGAAAATATACATTTACTTTGTATGCTTGTACCGTTAGGTTGTTGAGTAGCGTGTGTTCGTAAGGACTTGTTCAGGTAAAATCCCTTTATTTTTCGTACTCGATCAGTACAACAAAATGATAATTATTTATTTTGCATATAATTTTTTATACAATGAAATTAATATATTTTTGTGTATGCAAAATTACATGAAATACAGTAGACACTTTTGTTACAGTATTTTTAATTTGTGAATATATCATAGGATTAACTAGACAATTTTGTTACATTGTTTTTATATTGTGAACATTTCATAGGATTAACTTGACACTTTTGTTACAATGTTCCATTTATATTTTGCAGTATGATCATTTAGAATTCCCTGGAGTTGTGCCAAGGAGTTTCCTGGGTCCTGTTGTGATTGCACTAATTTCAGCTCCATGGGCCTGGTTAGTCCATTTGCTTGGAGGTCATAAATTTATTGTGCAGTACTTAGGTTGGTTGCAATTTAAAGCCACTCAGAAAATAATTTCCTTGCTTTTTTATCTTTAGATATGTATATACATTCAGCTAGGTTTCCTGTTACAGATGCATATGCAGGATATAATTTGACCTTAGAAATTAAAATGTTTTTTACAATCACGTCATCAGTTTGTTTTCTTAAAGATGTGTTTAAACTACAATTTTTTGTATCTGTTTAGTTCTAGCTGTTAAGATGGAAACATGAAACATTGTCCTAAAATAACATTTAAATTTGTGATATCTTCGGTCTATAGAAAATATGAGACATGTTTAGAAAAGGTACTCAAATAGAGGCTACCGTGACAATGTTTTCGGAAATTTGTTTGCATATATTGGGATAGGTAACAAGACAGAAAAGTAACACTTTTGTTGTCATCCAAAAATATTAAGGGACAGAGTACCATCTTAACTTACTTATAAGAGGCAGACTGCACAGACCCAGATCTGCCATTGCATAGTGCACCAGCAAATCTTGGTCTCTGCAGTGTGTTAAGAGTAATTAGTTGAACCAACGACATAGACACTTATCTGCAGGCACATTATGAGATGGCAGATCAGGATCTTTGTTGTTTGCAGTTTGACTTGACTTATAAGCAAGTACATGTGGTAAACATGCAGTTATCATGTCTTTATCAACATATGTTTGTTTGCTTGATCTGTCATGTAGAAACACAAGATATCATCGTAAAGACGCTATGATGTTTTTTCATTAGATTGGTTTAACATTTTATTTATTATTGTGCCTAGGCACATGCTACATGTCTAAATTCTCACTGACTTAAACCTTACTAAATTAACAAGGCCAAAAAGAGAAGAATGTTTGCTGTATATTATTCTAAAGAGAAGATTGATGCTTTTGTTTATTTACTGATAATCATCAAATTGTTTTGAAAATTATATTTACACAAAATGATATAGTGCAGCATAGTTTATGTGAAGTATAACAAGAACTTTTGAAATTAATTTCCTACTTTTTTCTGATGTAATAAACTGAAATTTTAATGTGGAATATACTCATAATTCTACACAATACCTAAATTATTTGGGTAACTACAATGAGGTTAAAGCTTGCCATAATAAGCACACCTGACAAGCCCACACCATTGATGTCATAAAGAATGTAATAATGTTTGACATACTTGTAGAGTAAATCTTAGAGTAATCCCCCACTGTTGAGAGCTTTCCACTTTGGAGGTGTATTCTTTCTCTCAGTGTGGTCACATGGAATAAAACACATGCAGTTTCCATTGTTGGGACTTTTTTAACCGACAAATAAAATTGTAACAGGACACAAAACATACATGGTGGTAAGTTTCAGGAATATCCAGACATTTTGGGATGGTTTCAGCAGCTATTTCACTCCCACAAGGCATGCTGAGATGGAAATGTGTGTTTCATAATGGATATTTTTATGCACGTTTTGTCTAAAAGTTGGGAGCATGCACTTTTTAAGGCATATGTGGGTATTATGTTAAACATGGTAATGGTTTACAATATTTCTATCCATTTTCAGTGAGATTTGTACTTGGAAGCTTCGTTTTGTGTGGATTATTGTCCTTTGCCAATGCTGTGGGAGAAAAATTTGGACGAAATGTGAAATTAACTTTCTTGGTGATCTGTGCATCCCAGTTCCATTTCATCTTTTACATGACAAGACCCCTGCCTAACATCTTTGCCCTGCCTTTAGGTGAGTTTTTATATTTAGAATATATAGGAGTTCTTGTGTCCATGCTGTACTTTTACTTATCAAATTTAAATTTAAATATGTCTTAAAATTTGAATTTTCCTTACATGTACTTATTTGGGGAAAAATAATATTTTATCTTTCTCATTAGTTTTAAATAGGACACTTGGTGGCAGAGTGGTCTAAATTGCTCTTCAGCTCTAATCACTGCCATCTTACCTCTGTCTGCATGGGTTTAAGTCCTGGGCTTGGCCAATGTGGGTATGTGAGAAAGCTTGCCATTTGTTTCCTATGGGTTGGTGGTTCTTACTGGGGTTTTCCCAGGTTCTTCCTCCACCAGTTATACTGGCTGCCATGTATATAGTCTATTGTTTGCTGACAAATGATGCTAAACTCAATAAGAACAATGTCAGTTTAAAACTATTATTGCTGTACCTTTTTTGGGTAATATTCAGATAATCTCTTCAATAGGAAGCAAATTTATTTTCTTTGAGTCTTAAGTTTGCAATGACCAATATTCAAAGTCAGAATATAACCTTTGCAGTGTTGTATCATGGCACTTGTGTACAATATTTATTCCAGTTAAGATGCTAGCATGAATAATCAGTGGAAGTTCACAGTAATTTTTTTCTGCCTTTTTTGTAGTATTGATGGCCTTGAGCTGTTGGTTGCACCAGAGGCACATTGGATTTGTATGGTATGCAGGAATATCCATAGTAATATTCCGCAGTGAGCTGGGTCTTTATCTTGGTGTTATTCTTTTGATGGACCTGTGGACACAGAGGCTTCACTTGTTTACATTCCTGAAAATCGTAATACCTGCTGGAATTTTTCTGATTGGTCAGTTTTTTGTTTATTTTCCTTGGGAAATTTTGAAAATTAAAATAGTCTGGAAATGTTACAGTGGACATTGAGTGCTAAGTAAAAATCTGTCAAACAATAACTGTTTCCATCCCTTTTAAATAAGATTGTGATCATGGTGGAATTATGTGATCTTTCGAGAAATGTTTCATCAGAGTAAACACATGGTAGCATTATAAAGTGTTTTCAAAACTGCATTATCATCATAAAAATGAAAATTTTATTTAAGTGAAATATAAGATAAGTACATAGAGGATATTTTCTTTTCCAATGTAATTATAAGATATATTTCATCTTGTGGTACAAAAACCAAATATTTTCAAGAGTGGCAAGGCCATGAGGTATTATGACATTTACTTCCAGGTTTGACTGTCCTAGTTGATTCCTACTTTTGGCTGAGATGGTTGTGGCCAGAGGGGGAGGTGTTCTGGTATAACACAGTTTTAAACAAAAGTTCTCACTGGGGAGTATCCTTTAAAATTAAGAAAATATTACACCAGCTTGAGTGATTTTATTACAGTCTATGATTTTGATTAATATTTTCTTCATAATATTTTGTATAAATTGCTGGAAAAGCAACCTATGAAATGTATTTACGTAGGATACTGTTCAACATTTCTGATGCTATGTGACATGAGATTTTTTCTTACATTTGCAGTGAATAAAGTGACAGATATTTGAAAATGCAGATCAGAATGTTTTTACAAATTTCACTTGACTCTCTTCCCGTGTGACCTACATTATTTTGGAGCTTCTCGTAGGTCGGTGGTTCTTTCCGGGGTTTTCCGGGTTCTTCCTCCACCATTAATACTGGCCGCCATGTATAGCCTATCGTGCTGAAAAATGGCGTTAAACCCCACAACAACAACAACAACAACATTATTTTGGAGATTAAGAAAGTGATAAAATTTGAAATAATCTGTAATACCTGGTATGTAATTGTCAGCATGGCATGTGCTAAGCGGTCTGTAGGCCAGGTTTAGATCATACAAATCTGAGCTTTAATTTGAGATAGAGTTTTCATTCTCAGCCAATCAAAAATGGTGTTACTGAGATGATGTTTGATTAGCTGACACAAAGTTTCATGCGCATACTTGGAAGTTTATGATTTTCAGGCTAGTTGATGAAACTGGAATAAAACCAAGTAGTTTTACACTTTTTTAAAATTATTTTACCAAATTTAACTACCTTTTTAAGGTAACCCTGGTGTTCCCAAAGAAACATAACAACAGAAGCACGTCACAGCTTTTAAAGCTATGTTTATGACAAATGAAGCCATTTGCAAACTGTTAAAGTAGCCATGAACACTAAAAGTTGCATTATGTATGATGCACCATTTTCAGAATTAGGAAATTTTCCTTAACAAAGAGACATTACCCTATCTGTGGTACTTTTACTCTGCCATTCCACGAGCTCTTGCCTTCAGTGTCCTTTTTATCCCTGTTGGGCTGTATCTGACTGCAGAGTTACGTCCCTTGATCATACCAGCTGTTTTGTTTGTGTGCCTGTACTCGTGTCTCCCTCACAAAGAGCTACGATTCATCATCTATGTCTTCCCTGTCTTTAATGTAGCAGTGGCCTCGGCAGTCACTAAGCTGTGAGTATATCAATATTACCATACATGCTCATTTATGAGCCACTGGCAGATCAGTCTAAGTCAGTGGTTTTCATCCTTTTAGAGAATGAGGACCCTTTTTTAACTAAAAATTATATGGACATGCTAATTACTGAGAAAATACATACCTTGGAATGACCCAACAACCTCCCAGGGGTCCACAGCCTGAAGGTTTGGAACCACTGATTTAAGTTGTTTGCTAATTGAAGTCCAATCAATCTATGTGGACCCTGATCTGTCCTTATAGTATATTAGTGCCATGACAGATCTGGGTCTGAAGTGTTTGTTCTACTTGAAAGCCCAATCAGCTGGTGTGAAATTTGGTTTCTTCTCACAATGTACTGACACAATGTCAGATTTGGGTCTAGTGTGTTTGTTTTAATTTAAAGTCCAATCAGTCAGTATGGAACCTAGTCTCTCCTTACAAAATACTGGCACAGTGGCAGACCTGGGTCTAATGTTTTTGCTCAAATTTTAATTACAGTCAAACAGTGTGGAGCCTGATTCACCTTACAGTATGTTAGTACAATGGCACAGGGTTCCCGTGCGGGTCTGGAATTCTGGAAGAAGTCTAAAATTTGAAAATTGCTTTTCCAGGTTTTGAAAGTGTCAGGAAAAATTGAAAAATGACTAAAATGTCTTGAAAAGTTCTTAAATTTTCATTGGTATGGAAACTGGTCAGATGAATGCTCTTTTGCCTTTGGGACAAATCAATATATACGTCGACAGAAGCCCTAGGTCCTGATTGAACAAATACATTGCTTTCTAATTGTTTTTGTCAACAAACTGCCAGTTTTGACTCATTGTTTGCTCTTTAATTATTTGATGTTGCCACCATAATAACAAAGTGACATTTGTTTTGGCCTTTTATGGCAACTTCATTAACATGTACCCTTCATTAAAGCAAGCTGCTACGATATGCAATAAAAGCAATGCACCTATTATCAAAGGAAGCCAGCACCAAACTTGAATAAAAGCAATGTAATCTGATTGTTGTTGCATTTTCTAAGGTATATGGAACATATTTTTTATACTGTAAAAGTTTCCTTTTTGCAGGAAAAAGTAAATTTTTGCTTATGATGGCTACCAATGGAGGCATAAAACACAAATTCCAATCTTTTCAAAACTAGATATCTGGCCATGAAGTTAATTAAAGGTGGGACATCTTGCAAAGATGTTCGTAAAAAGTTTTATTTTGTTCACATGTGTTGATTAATTAATAAAGAACCACATCCCCTTGGTAGCCTCAGCAAGCCGACAGGTCTCTCAGGCAGACCAAAGTCTAGGCCAATTTAAGTACATGTGTACATGTATCATTTAAACAACAGCCATGTGTTAGCGGTGTCAATCAATATCATAGTGAATTGTGTTATATATATTTGACTTCTCCAATGTTAAGGCACAGAATGACTAATCTTTCTCAAAACATCAATATTAAGCCCGATAAGATGCAAAACAGATGCACAGATGTGGGTCAATCCACTGGAAAAACCTAGTTAATACATGTTATTCATATATCCCAAGGACGAGCACCCAATATTTTTGTTACGTTTAGGCTCTTACAAAACGCAACAAGAAGAAAGGACACATTATTTCTGATTGTTACAAATTGAAAAGTAAGCATCAGAATCAAGACAGACCTATTCCAAATGCTCTTATATCTGAGAGGTCAAGGTCACATTCATGTACTGAAAGCAATACATTTGTTGGGTCTAATAAACTCCAGTCTGATTTTATTATGGAGAATTATGAACCACTCATGTTGAAGGGTTCTATATCACTCTTGGATGATTTGCCCAATCCCATCCCTATTAATATTTTCAGGGCCACAGGAGCTTCATAGTCTTTTATTGTCAGGTACTTTGCCTATTTCTGAGAAGTCTTCTTCAAATGAAAGTGTTCTTATTCAGGGAGTAGAGTGCGGCTTTGTTAATGTTGCTCTCCATTGTGTAAGTTTGTCATCAGACTTAGTCTCAGGACCCATGACAGTCAGAACAGTGTCTGCTTTACCCGTTGAATGCATTCATTTATTACTGGGCAAAGACCTAACTGGAGATATTGTTGTGGTTAATCCACTTGTAACTGACAAACCTTCTTTAGATCAGAAAGTTGATCCTATTGAAAAAGAATTCCCTGATTTATACCCAGCTTGTGCAGTTACCAGAGCTATGGCAGAAAAAGCTCTTGAGAATGATGTTGATCACGAAAGTATACCTTTAGCTGACACATTATTGGTCAGGCTTTTGATGAGGTTATTTCACTCCTTGTTTGGATCAATCAAAAGTTATTGATCACAGTGATCCTCTTTTAACTACTCATTCTCTTTTTTCTAATCACTGTGACAAACGACAATCACTTGTCGTCGAACAGGAAAAAGATCCCAAGATCTCATATTTGTTCAAAGGGCCATTATTGAAACTTAAGCCACTGACGTACCTGTCTGTTATTTCATTAAACATGGAATTCTTATGAGAAAAGGGAGACCTCCCATGGTACCTGCTGGTGAAAAATGGTCAGTGAACTTTCAGATTGTAGTTCCAAAATCTTACAGACAGGAAATACTTAGTCTGGCCCATGAAACTCCTTTGGCTGGTCATTTAGGGATTAATAAGACTTATCACAAGATCTGGACTCACTTCTATTGGCCAAAAACTAAAAGTGATGTTTGTAAATACTGTATATCTTGTCATACTTTTCAAATGGTAGGAAAACACAATCAGAAGATACATAAGACTCATCTGCAACCTATTCCTGCATCTGACGAACCATTTAGCAGAAATATGATAGATTGTGTTAGTCCCTTACCTAAGACCAAGTCAGGTAACCAATACTGGTTGACCATAATGTGTGCATCAACAAGGTTTCCAGAGGCAATTCTTTTGACGAATATTTAATCGAAAACAACAGTAAAAGCTTTAATAAAGATTTTTTAACTCAATTTGGCCTTCCCAAATCTGTCCAAACTAGTCAAGGGTAAACTTTTTATGCTATTGTAACATTTCTAGGACATATCATCTGGGACATGGACAAGTTAGACCTATTGATGCTATGGTCAAAGCTATCTCTGAATTCACTGTGCCTGTAATTTAAAAGCAGCTGACAAATTTATTGAGCAAGAAAAACAAGTTTCTTTGGACTGAAAAATGACAAGGAGGCTTTTGATAAGTTAAATCAGCCAATCATTTAAACTGTCTGTTGATGCATGTCACAGGATGAAACCAGGTTTGGACTGGATTAGGGAAGACACCAAAAGCAACTGCGTTTACAAGATGTTTATTTATAAACGCAATTTAAATATAACAAATCTGACACCATTATAATAAAAAAAAGATAAGGAAAATTATAAAGTTCCTAACATGGAACTATCAACAATTAACTCAACGAAGGAAACAAAACTCCACATTAATTTAACGAATGGAATTTCAAAACAAACGTGAAATGCTATCACTGATCAACAAAATAAAATTGACCTACACTCCAATATAAAGAGTCTTGAATGTATCATTCAGATAACGATTTAGAAAAGAATGTAATTATGTATTGTTCAAATAATGATATTGAAAAGCAGTGTAAATTACTAACCTAACGTTCATAAAACGATATTGAAAAGCAGTGCAAATTACGAACCTATCGATCATAACCAGATATTGAAATAGGAATGAATGAAATGATGAACCTATCAATCGTTCACACAGTGGCATTGCAATAGGAATGAATAACATTATAACCCTATCGATTGTTCACACAATGGCATTGCAATAGGAATTAATAACATTATAAACCTATCAATCGTTCACACAACGGCATTGCAAATAGGAATGAACAACATTATAAACCTATCTATCGTTCACACAATGGCATTGCAATAATAATTAACATAAACCTAATGATTGTTCATATAACTATATGAATGAATGAAATTATTAGCCTATCGATCGTTCACGTAACGATATAGCAATACGTGTAATTAAGAACATATCGATCGTTCATATAACTATATAACAATACATGTAATTATGAACCTATCGATCGTTCATATAACTATATAACAATACGTGTAATTATGAACCTATCAATCGTAAACCGATATTGAAATAGGAATATGAATGAATGAAATGATGAAATGATGAACCTATCGATCATTCATATAACGACATAATAGGAATGAATAATGAAATGATGAACCTATCGTTCGTTCATATAATGACATAATAGGAATGAATGACATTATGAACCTATCGATCATTCATATAACGACATAGCTATAGGGATGAATGACATTATGAACCTATCGATCGTTCATATAACGACATAACAATAGGAATGAATGACATAAATGCAATTGTGGAAATAACATGGAACACTACAACTATCGTGGCGCCCATTTGACGACCAAGATGTTAACTCCGGTTCCACGCGCTCTAGTAAATGGCCAGAGAAGCACCCACGCGTGGTCCGCACCTCTCAGTCTGCTGAAGGATCCCTCACATCACAGACCCGTTGGTCGCAAAGCCCTGGCCCCTTGCACCGAGAAAACCAGTCCCCTCTTCCGATCCAACGTCACCAAAACACAGTGCATACGTCACAGGAACCCCCACAGAGTTCTGTGACTCCACATCAAACGATGTACAAGGCATGGCAGGCATGTATAAAGCAGCTCTACAGCTGGTGACTCCACATCAAACCATATACAAGGCATGGCATTTAGGCAGCTAAAATGATTAAAATTAAACCGTGTAGTACACATGACACAGTTAAGTACGTCTTCAGTCATATATGTAGCGCATGCGCGCACATGAATTCATTACCCAATACATTAATAGTTTAATGCAAACATTGTATAATTAAATACAAGTTGTCTGTTCGGTTGCAACAAATAGCTAACTCGAACCAGACCATAGTAGTTGTAATGTAGCGTTGTATAACCTAGGTATTGACTCTCCGTAGAATTTAGAATAAATATATGTTTCCTGCTTGTTAGCTACTGCATTCAGTGAATATGTTTGCAGATAGAAGCCTTTTTCAACATTAAGGTTCTAAAACATCTAAAGTATAAAAACAATTCTGTCATATAGACGAATAATAATAAAGAATTTCATTACCTCTACAGCTGGAGATTTGCTCCTGTAGAGGGGTAAGCATCCTGACAAGACTTGGCATAATGTGATTTGTTTATAGAGAATTTGCTCTATAAGTACACTAGCTGTGACAGATATGCGCAGCTAGGTACTTAGTTTCCCTGCTGCAAGCAATTTGTTCGTGCAGCATGGTCTGAGTTTCGCTCAGGATTTCAAAATAACTAAGCCGAAAAAATATACCACCCTCGGGTGACACTGTATGCGGCAACGAAACCCGAGTACATTTTTGACAACATATACATATTGATATAACTCCTACACAATTCCGTGACAATGCAAGTGTTGTTGGGGTTGAAGCAGTATTGATTCAAGAAGATGAAAATGGTGTTGATCATCCAGTGTGCTTTTTTTCTAAGAAATTAAATAAGCATCAAAGAAATTCACTCAAGAAGGAATGTTTGGCTTTGATATTGGCATTTCAACATTTTGAAGTTTACGTTAGTTTAGCTCTTTCTTCGATTATTGTTTAGTGATCACAACCCCCTTATTTTCATCGGCAAGATGAAAACTCAAAGACTATTAAGGTGGAGTTTGTTGTTACAGAAATATAATATTGACATCAGGCACGTCAAGGGAAAAGATAATTTAATAGCAGATGCACTTTCCCATGTATAGAAATGTATTAATTCATGTATACTTTGTATAATTCATAAGAGTTCTTATCTTTTTGGGGGAAGTGTTATGTATATTTGATTTAATTTATATTTGATTTAATTTAAGTCTTTGTTTGTAGTTTTAATTTTTTTATTCATTACATGCTATTGTAATTTAACTTTATTTACTGGATTTGACATTTTCCAGAAAATCAGTTCAGTTCTATTTGACCTGATTTTCATAAACAACTAATAATAGAAACTTTGTATCTAATGCTGACCTAGTTCCTGACCTTGATTCAGAATCAGTGAGAGTTGAAGTAAACAACTGTTTTAAAAAACATTATATTCTTTCTCAGAGTAAAGATTCATAAAGTGAAATCAAGGCCATACTTGGAGTACGTGACAAATAACAGGTTTTTCTAGTGGATTGACCCACATCCAGGCATCTGTTTTGCGTTTTGCTCAGGCTTAATATTGATGTTTTTAGAAAGATTGGTCATTCTGTGACCAGTCTTTTGGGCTAATTATTTTGTTTTCTTCAAATTATTTGGATTCCATGAGATTATTTTTCCCTAGAAATACTTGTGCTCTAAATTAATTCTTGGACAAAGACAGTTTTCAAAACTTAGGAAGAATTAAAACACTGGAATATTATTTTCTGTGATTCAACAAAGAACTGTTGACATTTTGTAAGAGCCTAAATATAATAGTTGTTTAGTTACACATGTTTATTCAAAATGAGATATAGATCAAATGAGAACTACCATTTATATCTCTGTTTTTTTGTGTTGTATAATGAAATGTGAGTGATTCAAGAATTTTCTAACAATGTTACTTATGCTCAGATTCATGGATTTTTCATATACATCAACAGCACTAAACACATTATGGATTGAACTACACAAATGAAAGTTGTCAATATACAGTTGTATTTCAGACTAGTTTTGTCTTCAGCTAATCAGAATTTCCATTGTTTATTTTCTCTCAGTGTAGTTAAAATTTTCTTTGTTTATTTTCTCTCAGTGTAAATCCTACTCAATGACAACAGGTCACTTCTTACAAATTTCACTTGTAAGCAAAGTTTGATTTTTGGCCCCCCCCACCAACATCTGTCTCAATGTCTGCTTATGTCAACACTATTACTGTAGTCCAGAGGACATCAAGATAAATTGGTAGTACTGTAGCTGATAAATGAATCAGGTAGATGTTCAATCCCATCATTTTGTTTGGCCTTTGTGCCAACACATTGAGAATTGATATGCATTTTTGATTGCATGGATTATTTCATTAAGTTTTGTGCTGTGCTAGTGAGTATATTCATTTTAATTTAGTTGGATTAGATTTGATTTACCATTGGACCAATCTTTTTGTGTGCCAATGTGTAGACCTAATGTTAGTATTTAAAGAATGCCAGGACATTGTGTTTATAACATTTTGTGGGAGGAAACTGATTTGAAAGCCTTCTACAGTTAAGACCAAAGCTTCATGTTGGCTATGCAGGAAAAAATTTGATATTTCCAACATGGGGGCTTTCAGCTCTTTAAATCCATATGAAATTATTGAAACACATTGAAGCTTCATCATGATCAGGTTCCAATATATCCATTATTTCAATGCTTTTGATGAAAGACTCTTTCCCCAAGAATTTCTCTCTGAATACAGCCACATTTGGTCAATAAACTTGTCACATTATTGGGTCTGGAAATTTTTGTTTTTTTAATTTCTTTGGTCAGAAAGAGGTCTAGAATCTTTTTATAAATTTTTTTAGGCAGTTGGGTCAAAGTTGTTTAATCTAATTGAATTTCTAACCAGTGCTGACACTTTTTCCTCCTTGCTATTTACCAGTACAATGGTAGGTGTTTTTTAACCTGAAATTCTGCTCAAACAGTGTGGACTCTGATTTCGTCTCACAGTATACCAACAGAATAGCACATCTTGTTTTAAAGTGCTTATTCTAATGAAAAAATTCCAATCAGGCATTGTGGACCCTGATCTCGCCTCACTATTCCAGTACGGTAGCAGATCTTTGTTTAAGGTGTTTATTCTAATTGAAATTCCAGTAAAACATTGTGGACCCCAATCTTGCCTCACAATATATGAGTACAATGACAGGTCTTGGTTTAAGGTGTTTATTCTAACTGAAAAAATTCCAATCGTGTGGACCCTGATTTCATCTCATGGTATACCACTATAAGGGCAGATCTGGCTTATTGCTATTTACTATGGTGCGTGCATTATATTCCAGTAACAAGTATGGTACAATACTAAGTGCAGAGGCCAGTTCACATGTATCGTCCTTCTTTATTTGGTATTGCCAACTAGTGATCTCTTACTTTAAAGCCATTGATTATACAACTTTGTTGTTGTTGTTGTTGTTGTTGTTGTAGGGTTTAACACCATTTTTCAGCACGCGATAGGCTATACATGGCGGCCAGTATTAATGGTGGAGGAAGAAACTGGGAAATCCCTGGAAAGAACCACCGACCCTCGAGAAGCTACTGGCAAGCTTTCTCACATATCCACATTGGCCGAATCCGAGACTCGAACCCACGCAGACAGAGGTGAGATGGCAGTGATCCGTAACGGTGGATTATACAACTACCTATCTTACTTGAATTTTGTTTTATCATCCTTGTTGATACATGCCTCATTATAAGTCTCCCCAGCTTGCTGCCCATAAACAGTGTTGTACAAAAAGGAGCACTGTTCATCAAAATGTGTAGAGTTTTGGATCTTAAGTTAAATCAGATATGAATCATTTGCAGCTTGAGCTTTAAAACTCATCCTCAGGAAAAAAACCTGTCCATTTTTGGATTGTGCTGATGTAATGTTAAATACATTACAATACATTTCCTTGTTTATGATCCTGAACTTTAATATGGATATCATCTCTTGACAGTTTTGAATCCAGTATTGTAAATATATGACATAAATTTACAGTAGTCTTTACAATATTAAAAATATATACATTTTAAATATTCACTGTGCTCTTTACTCTATTAAAAATATGTACATTTTAAATATTCACAGTGCTCTTTACTCTACTATGAATATATACATTTTAAATATTCACAGTGCTCTTTAGTCTATTAAAAATATATACAGTAGTCTTTACTTTATTATAAATATACAAAGTAGGTTTTACTGTATTATAAATAACTGTTATGCAATGATGGTAGTGCCAGAGATTAATAAAAGAAGAAAAAATTATGTTCTTATGTCATATTCTTAAGAGCAACAGTAAGATGTTGTTTATCATTTCAGATTGTTCTAAGGTTATGTATCCATCTTATATTCATGATATACTGTTACAGGGTTATGTGTCCATCTTATAATCATGATATACTGTTACAAGGTTATATATCCATCTTATATTCATGATATACTGTTACAAGGTTATGTGTCCATCTTATAATCATGATATACTGTTACAAGGTTATATATCCATCTTATATTCATGATATACTGTTACAAGGTTATATATCCATCTTATATTCATGATATACTGTTACAAGGTTATATATCCATCTTATATTCATGATATACTGTTACAAGGTTATGTATCCATCTTATATTCATGATATACTGTTACAAGGTTATATATCCATCTTATATTCATGATATACTGTTACAAGGTTATATATCCATCTTATATTCATGATATACTGTTACAAGGTTATATATCCATCTTATATTCATGATATACTGTTACAAGGTTATATATCCATCTTATATTCATGATATACTGTTACAAGGTTATATATCCATCTTATATTCATGATATACTGTTACAAGGTTATATATCCATCTTATATTCATGATATACTGTTACAAGGTTATATATCCATCTTATATTCATGATATACTGTTACAAGGTTATATATCCATCTTATATTCATGATATACTGTTACAAGGTTATATATCCATCTTATATTCATGGTATAATGTTACAAGGTTATGTATCCATCTTATATTCATGATATACTGTTACAAGGTTATGTGTCCATCTTATATTCATGATATACTGTTTGAAATAAATACAGAAAACTATATTTTATTCCAGGTGGCTTAATCGACACAAGTCAAAGGTCAAATGGCTTCTGGCGGTTATATCAGCAGCACACATCCTGGGAAATGTTTTAGTGACCTGTATGTTTCTCTACATTTCACATCACAACTACCCAGGGGGTGAAGCAATAGCCAGGCTTCATTTGCTAGAGTCTCCAAACACTGGTAAGGTTGAAGGACATGTAGCATTATATCAATGGTAATAAGGTCCTGAGTACCAAGCAAAACTTATGAAATAAATTACTATCAGTGATATATGTTGGTAGTCCATTCTAATTTTTTCCTAATAAAACTGTGAGTAAAACTTATTGGTGGATATGCAGATTTTGTTTTAATATAACCTCACTTAAATACAGGGTTCTCAGACCAGTCAGTTATACCTGTGAAAAATCAGGTATGTTGCTCACATATGTGCGTAGTCAGAGGTTGGTTCAACTCTACAATTAAAAAGAAAATGACACACAGTTCAGTCATTTTTCTGTTTATACCCATCCCCATCTTCAATCAGTGCATTCTTATTATGGTAATAATTTGATGGTGGTAAAATATGGAACCACAGAATTAGACTATCTGTACAGTATGTTTAGAATTTATTGCCAATTTTTATTAGTTGAAAAGATATCCCAGTCATAGAAGTCAGAAAGGTTGAATAAAATAAAATTTGGCAACATTCTGCATTATATTTCAGATTATAAATAAGTTATGAAGTAATCAGCAATGATTGAATATTCAGAAATCTGTATTGATTAAATTGGTGATTGAATATTCAGAAATCTGTATTGATTAAATTAGTGATTGAATATTCAGAAATCTGTGTTGATTAAATTAGTGATTGAATATTCAGAAATCTGTATTGATTAAATTAGTGATTGAATATTCAGAAATCTGTATTGATTAAATTAGTGATTGAATATTCAGAAATCTGTATTGGTTAAATTAGTGATTGAATATTCAGAAATCTGTATTGATTAAATTAGTGATTGAATATTCAGAAATCTGTATTGATTAAATTATCAGCATATCTGTAACATAAATAATTTTTCTTACTCTGACTGGAACAAATATTGCAAGTTCTTCTGCATAGAAAATATGTTCCACTTTAGTGATTTACAAAATTCTTTTGATTTTGAGGTATATTTTTTTATTATGGTTGCAGGATGGCTTTTTATACTGTTATCTTATATGCTCTAGTGGGGGATATTGTGAGACCATCTACTGGTCTGTCTGTTTGTCTGCTTTAAAGGAGATTCACAAAATTGTGTTGTTTTGTTGCAATTCGTATGACCATATGTAAGAGGTATGTAATTCTTGGCTCCTACCCCTTGGGTCCCTCAGAGTTTGGCAAAGGTAATATGTCCAAATAAATTCAGTTACAGTGAAATTTTCAAATAATTTATGACCAACTTTATATATTTGCATAGGTGAAAAAGCTCCATCATATGACAGAAATTCCATCTTGACAATGTCCCCACAGTTTGATCTTCCAAATCATGCAAATTGAGATGGGGGTGGGGGTAGTGGGTTCAAGTGGTTTGAAAGCGTTTAGTAGGGGAAAAAAAATCATTGTTTAGGGATACTAAATTTTAAACCTATGACTTACTGTCGAGTGAGCAATTGGAAGTTTTCATGTGGTATTCAATTCACTCGAGGCTCCTTGAATGTGTTCTGCTGAATTATTAAAGTCATACTTCACTCCATAAGTACTACTAATTCAGTCATTATATTCCACTGCTATATAATTTCTATATTTGCCTCATAAGAATGATAGCAGGTAGAGGTCGCTGAATTATTTGAGTGAGACACCATGGCTGGTTCTGTTCCTCCATGTTTATCATTCTACCATGGTTTATCTTGGCTTGGTATTTGTCAATCAGGACTATTGTAATTTTTCCAGTGCTGAATTCACAGACAACAAATGCATTCTTTTTTTCTTCTCTCCAGTTCAGTAAAGTTACAAATGTATAAATGGCTAAAAGAACAGCACACTTCTTTTTCCTGAGTTCAAACATGTAACTATCTACTTTTCCCCAATTGTTGGTACTGTATGGAGGAAAATGTGTTGTCTATTTCAGTTGTTTATACAATGTATATATGACAACTGACTTTCATGGTGAGAACAGGAAAATAACTCTGAAACATAAAAGGCAGTCAGCATACAAAAACAGTCCATGCTCACAGATTTAAGACCGAGAAAATATTATTTGTTGACTAAGTGAATGAAAGTGAAATTGTTTAAGATCAGCCTTTTAGAATAAGCAATTGCAGTTATTTGTTAAATGAAGGAGGCTCAAGGATTTGTGCAACAAATTAAATGTTTTATACAACTTTTGTCACAATTGTGTGTTACATTAAATTATGGTTCAAGTTTATACATGTCTCCCCAAATTTGCCCTGGACCCACTAGGGGGCCTTGGCAGCCCCTTTGACCCCATAGCCTACTTTTCAATATTGTGGTTTTTCCCAACTTTCACCCATGTATATGCAGTTCTGGTACGAATACACATTATGTTTTTGATGGGTTTTGCATTATGATCAAAATTATAATGTCATGAAATTTGGAATTTGTACATGTCTGTGATAGTGTTAAAACTGCCTATGTGTCAAAACTTGTTGGCCTAAGTTAAGACATTGGTTTTTTTGGGTTTTGCATTATGATCAAAATTATAATGTCATGAAATTTGGAATTTGTACATGTCTGTGATAGTGTTAAAACTGCCTATGTGTCAAAACTTGTTGGCCTAAGTTAAGACATTGGTTAATTCATCTACATAGTGGTAAAGAATATAGCGGATAACAATATTCAGAAATTTAGGTTGTTACATGTTGACCTGCTCTTCCAGTTAGCACTCATTTATTTTTCTTTCAGATGTCCATGTTCACATTGATGTTGCCACAGCACAGAGTGGTGTTACAAGATTTACACAGCTTAATGATAACTGGGTGTAAGAAGCAGTTGTTCTATACATTGTTCTTTCACACTGACAGATGTGTGTCATCTGTGTGCTTATCTTCCAGTCATTTTTTGTTGTATTATTATTTAGATGGGTTGATCATACTTACCATGGCTTGTCAAGATTTTAGATCGGGGGGGGGGGGCAAAAAGAGAAAGGGAGCGGATAGATAAGTGGTTACTTGCTGTGGATACTTGCCTTGTCTTCCATTTCTAGCTTAGTTTGGCTTTGTTTAAACACTATATTTAGTATCACATGCAGTGATATTTTGAGAACTAATATGCTTTATTGGACAACTGTTTTAATGTCACATCCGTAATTCATAATCCATGGAGGGGCTATATAGTGTTATATATGTCCATGTCATGTCAGAGTCATCAAGAAGGTTGTCCTGTTCAGTCATTTTTGAAGAACGTCATGCATTTAAGCCAAATTTGATACAAGACTTTTCATTAAAACGACCTGGGTCAGTTTTATTTTCATTGTTTTTCTGCAAATTTGACAGTTCAATGATACCTGGGTGTAAGTAGTGGCAATACTCAATTTTGTCTTTTCAGTTTGGCAGAGATATTTTAAATAGTCATGTGCAGCTTTACATCAGTTTGTTGGTTTTCCTTTTAACTGGTTCTCCTTGTAACATAAATTAGAGAAAGGGATGACCATATTTTGCATGATTTAACAAGAGAGGGGTTTACATGCATGATAGAGTGTGTATGAGTGGGGAGATGGATAGAAAGTAAAACAAAGGCATGGTTGTTGTTATGGCTTTGATCACTTGCATAGTATTTTTTAATGCTGTATTTAGTGTCATATGCTGTGATAATTTGAGAACTGTATATTGGTTTGACCGGTTGTACTTGTTCGTTATAGGATTGAAGTTAGTAATATCATAAGTATTCAATATGTTTTGGCTGTCAGATTCTGACATGAAATTCGACTTGAATCATCCGTTTTTCAAAACATGAGAATCAGAAATGAAATATTATATGTAAGTGTAATACTCAAGAAACTGACATATTCAAGTGAATGTAAGATTTATAGTCAAAGAGAGGTTTTAACCATATCAAATGCAAAAGATGAAACTTGTCCTAAACTTTTTTTTTGTATAGTGAAACTATAATAGGCCACCCCATCTGCCAACAAAATTTGGTCTCTCAGAAAAGATCTTCACATTACATAACAACATTTATATGTGCATGAAATATCTGGTCTCTTATGACAGCTGGTCTTCCCAAACAGTGTTTTTTTTTTTTGCTTAAAGGGATTTCAATCCTAATATCCATTCCTTTTCTTTAATAATAATACATGTAGTAACAAACTGTATGGTCATATAAAATAAGTAACAAAATAATGACTGGCTCTTTGGGTAAGAGTTTTGTCTCAAGGACACACGGTACTAATTATATGGAAGAACTGTGAACTAGTCTAGAAATGGGTGAAGAAATAATAGAGTATTTACGGGTTTGGTGGTCCATAATTGGTTAATAATGAAAATTAAAATTTTAGTAAAAATATCTTTTGAGAGCTTATCTTTTATGTAATTTTAAAAAAAGTATAGACAAATTTCTACTGATGCTATTTTAGCATTCTTACAGGCTTGACTCAGGAGTACTCAGTAATGAAAGTAGCACCTGATTCATTTGGTGCAGAATCAATAAGACGTGTTTCATGCACATGTATGTAAACAAAATGCCATGGCTCATATGGTGTTCTCCACACATAAGCTTGCACCAAGGTTAGATGTGCATGGAGAATTATAAGTCTCATCATCATCACCCAGAAATGTTAAATTATTGAATTTTGAATATGATGGTGTTTCCATATGTTTACTATTGGAGTTGAATTAGTACTGTGTGTCCTCAAGGGAGTTTTATCTCAAGGCAGGCAACTCAATTTAGGTATCTAATTAGAGCTTATAATAATTATCTTCCATGGACACTGTTGCATTGATCGTAATGCTTGAAAATAGTAAATATCTGTGTCAAAGAAATCACTGCAGTAATGTCTCTGGCAAATTCATTACCTGATCAATTTAAGTTATATTAGGATAACATTCTTTGCTACCACCAGATCCAGCCCTTTTGGAAAGACGGGGGGAAAAATGTCTTTCTGTCTAGACATAGGAAGTAACTCTTGCAGGTTAATTCCCTTTTTACCCGCTATACCTGGTTTAAGCTACTGTTTACTTTCATTGCTATATGTTGAGATGTCCTCCAAAAAACCCAGTTAAATTAGATAAATGTCAAAACAAATTTTATATCCACATATCTTATTCAGTAGGTCAAAATGTTTTTTTATATGGTACATACAACATTATAAAATTATTGTACTGTTCATTTTTATCACATCCAACTTAAAACAGTGAACTACATTTTCATGGTCTAATTTCTTGGATGCTGTCTTTAGGCATTTATTCTAATTATAACTCATTTTTATAACAACTGGCATTTATTTCAATATATATATATATATATATATATATATATATATATATATATATATATATATATATATATATATATATAGTTGTTGTATGCACTTGTTTATTCATATTTCAATTAAGAGATGATATTTTGGTGTAACAAATGCAAAAGATTCAAAGTAGTAGAGGATGTTCACAACACATGCTTGTTCTGTACTGATTTTTTTCCATCAGACACTTGTAAAGAATACATGGTCTAATGTCCTTAAAAAGCACCTTGAGGACCACACAAAAAGTGTAATATCTATTTCTTCTCAGCATGAAGTGCTAAGCCTATTTCCTACATCAGAATCTGTTACAAGTCTCAAGGGTGATGCTGAGGTACCCTCTCCACCCACCCATGAAGATTCAGAAAACAGAGCTAGATCTTAATGTAAATGGAACGAGAGACAGTTCCAACCAAAAGTTGGAATTACAACCAAATAATAGTAGGAATTGTGCATGCTGTGTCATAAAAAGAATATATCATCAAATTTGTCAACGATGGAACAAGAACAAAATTTTCAGGATCCCATTGGAGATAAGCCTTTAACTTCGTCCATGAGGCATGACAGTTCTAAGTTAAATATCACCCTTCCTGTGAATCATGAAGGTGTACAGTCATACCTACCTACGCCTGTGAGGTATGTATATACAATATCCCATACTTCATCTGTGCACTGCAACATTCTTGATGTAAATCAGTCGATTTGAATATCCTTAACATGTTTGGCATGACTAGCTGATTGATCAGACCAGGCCCTTTGGACCACCCATCTAGCTGATTGATCAGACCAGGCCCTTTGGACCACCTGTCCAGCTGATTGGTCAGACCAGGCCCTTTGGACCACCCATCCAGCTGATTGATCAGACCAGGCCCTTTGGACCACCTGTCCAGCTGATTGGTCAGACTAGGCCCTTTGGAACACCCATCCAGCTGATTGGTCAGACCAGGCCCTTTGGACCACCCATCCAGCTGATTGGAAGGCTCAGCAAGCGTAGGTACGTGGGAAAGCCTGCCAGTAGCTTCTCGTGGGTCGGTGGTTCTTCCCTGGGTTTTCCAGGGTTCTTCCTCCACCATTAATACTGGCCGCCATATATAGCCTATCTTGTGCTGAAAAATGGCGTTAAACCATAGAACAACAACAACAACCAGCTGATTGGTCAGACCAGGCCCTTTGGACCACCTATCCAGCTGATTGATCAGACCAGGCCCTTTGGACCACCTGTCCAGCTGATTGATCAGACCAGGCCCTTTGGACCACCCATCCAGCTGAAGCTGATGCCAAACTAGTGTGTTGCATCAGAGAAGCAACTATTTTACTGTTCACTACTCAACCATCACAGGATTCTCTTCTCCAATGACAAGGGATGCAACCCATGGCTAACTGGTTGCTTCCATTTAGTTGCCTCTTATGACACGCAGCAAGGACGCATCAAGCCTATTCTAAATCCACATTGGGAAACTTTTTATTGCTGTCAGAGGACAAAGATCTTATTTTATGTATGATAGATTGGAGGAGGCATCTAGTGTTTATTTCATTTGTATGTTCATCTTTCTTACCTACTATTCATCATTAATTGGTTTAGTTTAAGGTGAATTAATCAGGCACTTGTAGGATATGTGGTTTACTGTGTGGATCCTACTAATAGACAACCAAACTGTCATGCCCAAAGTAAGTCACTATGACCCACACTTCATGCCTCAGTGACTTCTTTTACCATAGGCATGTCGTCCACATGTCATACAACTTTGAGTGTGCAGCTCAGTGGCTTTTGTCCATGGATTTATTTTTCTAATTACTAGGTCACCACATTAAAACATAGGTATCTGTGCACAACATGTATCCATGACTTTGAGCTATGCTTTAGGTGACAGTTATTCAAACAAACATACTAGTCAAAAGGTTGATATGTATGTTTGTTTGGGTACTTTGTGGTATGTTTGACATCATCATTCCAAAAGAAGGTCACTGACCTATATTGTACGTTTCATTGACAATTCTCAACATTGTTTGTTTAGAGTTTGTATGCAGTGGACTATGTACCATAAACATACATGTATGTGTCTGGTTTTGATCATTGAGAGTAGTAATCAGATAAATTCCCCATTAGTGTTTTGTTATATTACACCATTCACCTGTTTCTGCAATTTCCTGAAATTCCAATACAAAATACCAACTTAATTGTGCTCCAAAAGGCAAACTACAGTGTCAGCAGAGTTTAATGATGCCTAACCATTATTAAGAAAAAAGTAAAAAATTTAATTTCCTCTCACAGAGATGAAAAATGCATTATATTCTTATTGTTATGTTCATTTTGTGTTACACTCTCAGCAGTTACTGCCTCAAGGTCTCAGCTGTTGCCCCTGTTCTTCATCACTGCTAAAAAGCAAGTGCATAGTAAGGTTTGATTAACATTTTTGAAACTATTAATGGCATTACGGAGGAAAGGTATTAGGTTGTTGTTGAATACATGTATTTTAAAAGTGATGTGAATATCAGCAGCATTCCTAAACATCAGTCAGGTGTATATTTGGCATTGGGGACATGGGGCAATATAGTGGATTAGACATAATGTCCATCCATCAGGGGTACATCAGAAACAATTTTGATTTAGTTTTTTGTCTTCTTTTTGGGTTATGGGGCAACATAGTGGATGACCATCCATGTTTCCAATGACAGTAAGGTTGCTTAGTAACCTGAGCATAGTCCCATCCTGATCAACTTTCACCAGGTCCATCTTCATAGGTAGGTCTATACCAGGTCCAGAATGCATGGTCTTATTTTATCTTTCTCATGGATACGGAGTTTACAAGAAATATTTTAGATCCTGGATGCACCTATGGGGGTGGGGGTGGGGTGGAAAGAGTTGAAAGAAATATTGTCACAGATAATATCAAAAGTCCATTAGTATTATTCTAATCATAACAAGAATTCATGCTGTACATCATGCATGGGTGTGGCCTTTCTCTAGAAATATTATATGATCAGATAACAACAGAGATTTGAGATGACGGATTTGTACATTGGGTCATGATGGTGAAGGGGTGCAAAACTCACATTTAGATAGTGAATATGTAATCTTTCTTGTATCCCAGATTTCATTTCCTGGATATAAGTAGATAGCAACAGAGGTTTGAGATGCAGGATGTATGATAACAAGGTTAAAATACATATATTTGCAATGCTTTTCATTTTTAACTTTCCAGGTACAACAAGACAGAAGACCTTCCTGTGGCTGGCATAGACATGTTGTCCTATACACACCTGCTTTGTGGCCCCATTAAGGAGCAGACTCCTAGTATTTATTATTCAAATACTCATGATGTTAAGGCAGTCATACTTGGTTTTGACAAAATTTATTTTGACAAGTACAAGTTTCCTTTTCTACGCATTGCTAGAAGTCCCAAAATCTGGCTTTTAAAGAAAAAAAAAGCTTAATAAATTGTTTTCTAAAGGTATGCTTCTGTTTTACCTTTGTCAGGGGTCATACTACCAAGCAAAGTGGGTGACTAAGTCACCTAAAAATTGTAAACTTCGCCTTTTTCTGTATGGAAAGAGAAAATGATTACACCTTGATCTTTTAGATGTACATTGAGTGAACATAGATTTTTAGATGCTCCCTTGTCCTAGCCAGGCAATTCCGATGTTGTGTTATAGCTCATGGCAAAATGTTGGTATGCATCAAGTCATCAAATAGGTTGTGCTGATATTAAATGTGCTGACAAACAAACTCTTGCAGGCATTGATACCTGATTGACAGTTAACACTTTCCCAAGTAAGTCTGCAAGTTATCATTTGAAGATAACAACATATAAACTTGTGTTTCAAAACTTAAACAATAGTATGTAAATAGCAATTTGAGTTTTAAAAATACAATCAGTGATCTAAAGATTTAAGTGCTGTATTGCATCATTTTCTTCATAAAATCAGTTTGAAACTGTAATTTTGAAATAATGGCAGACATCAGTGTGTCTGGGAAGTACCACTTCATTAGATTGTTTTCATAAACCATTGGGCAAATATAATAAGAAAAGTATTCAACTCATGGAATGCAAAGTCTAAATATTATGTTGTTAAAGATTTAGCCTAAAAATGCAATTATGTAGGTCAGAAATACATTGGACAATGCTGTGTTGTTTAATCTGAGAAGCATTGTAAGGTCAAAGTTGTTTTCTGACTTCACTGGGAAAAAAAGCAGCAAAGCAAATACTATTTCACCAATGCCTAATGTTACTACAGGTACGTAAACAAATAATAAAACTGTTAATTTGCAGTCTATCAATGGACTGTTGTAATGAAGCTAGAAGGTGAATGGTTTGTTGGAAAGAAGGGTTTAGTTCATTAATATATGAACTTTAATGGTTCAGTGCATTGTCTATGAATAGTTATGGTAATGTTTTATCAGCAACAAAGCAATTAGGACAAAAATTATAGTATGGAGACATGTGCATTTGCTCTCGTATACATATTACAGTGGTTGTTTCAAACAAGTTTAGAAATCTTTTCAACTGTCATTTTATAGGGAACTTTCATAAAGTTAAAAAAAATATTAAGGGTAGTTGATTTTGCATTTTACTAACTTGCAATTACAATACTACAATCTAGTTACTCAGTTAAAACTCATTACAATGAATTGCTTCTACTGTGCTCACCTCATGTGAATATGATAATTTTTATACACATACTAAATGTATTTGTAATATTCATACAACACAACTTTGTTTACTTGAAATTAAAATATTGCTTAAAACCAATGTTAAATGCAGATATGCATACTAAGAAATAGAGGGCATAATTCAAATAGGAGAATGAAAATATATACACACACACACACATATATATATTGGATTTCTTTGCTCCCACATATTCTGTCAAAAAGGAGAAGTCACTTCTCACTAAAATTCAAGTCTAGTTTGACCTTTGCTGTGTATGAAAAACTACACAATCCACATACTGTACAAGCATTTTGGAAGTTGTCTGTCATAATGCAAGTTTGAGGAGTGTTCTTTTCCAAGAGAAGTATACTCGATCTATAAAGTTCCGACTTTTCTGTTCTTTCATTGTACAGTGACAGAGTTTCTAGCCTATCAGTATCATCACTTTGATGTCCTCACACACCTAGGCACCCTTGGTACATACCTGCATGGATTGCAATTGCTATCCCTCACATTGCTATAGATCAGTGGTTCTCACCCTGTGAGCCATGGTCACCTGGGGGTTAGCTGGTTTATTTCTTCATCAAATATATTACCCAATCATAATACCTAAAAGTTGTCTGCCAGCCTATGTGGTAATCAGGCAGAGTGATCTTCCCTTAGTTATACGACTTGGTGGCAAAGCCCAAAACATACCTCAGAAGCACGCTCTTGTCATGAGAGACCTCGCAAAAGCCAGAAGCTATGTGGAAGGTATAGCACTACAAGTTGTTGGAGTTTTTCACTTCAAAGGGAAGTTTACTCCATCCATATTTGCAACTTTTTTCCTTTCTATCGCGACAAAGTTCTGCCTTTACAAGTTGCTAACACATTGTCATCACACATTAAGTACTTTCACATAGAGCCTAAGCGACTTAACATTCAGTTCGGGCTATACTTATTTTATACATGCAAGTCTCTATTGCTTATATAACTCCTATATATGTGTAAATTCCATTACGTATGGGGTACATATTGGCAAGGTTCTATCCAAGGTATTCGTCGTGTCTGGGCGCCAACTTTAAGGGATTGTGCAGGCGGTCTGTAGGCCTTTTTCCCTACAAGTATTGCCTCAAAATGGGTATTGTTGAACCTACTATATGTGTCTCTATAATGGTTCCTCAGTTCCCTTTTACGTGAAGGTTTTTTATGTGTAATATAGACACTCATGTACATTTCTGTATTTCTTCTGCTCTGATCAGACAAGAATAGCGCTATATACATGCTTTATTCAGTCACCTCCTGTGCATGCATGTTTCTATAGGTGACCCTTTGGTCATGTTTATTGGCAGAAACTTTAAATCATATTTATCAAGCATTTAGTCGCTCGCACGTGTAGCCTATGCGACTTCACATTTTAGGTTCATGCTACGTTATTTACATGTGTGATTGTCTTTATACTATTAAGAAACTCCTTCTATACATATAATTCCGTGTTTTCTGGTATATACAGGTGAGTTTCATTTACCACGGTATCTTGAGGCTTGGAACGCTATGCTTCAACGATTCTACCTGTACCAGCCATTCTTGACCTTCCCTACAGGTAACATTGTAATTGAGATCATCTTTTATCACTTTTTTCTGGATAACCATCATTTGGTATAGTTCTGCGCCCACACAGTATTAAAACATCACATGTGCAGGCTTGCATGTTTATAAAAAAGTTGGTATTGTTATAATGTTTTACCTGTATGCTTCCTTGCATTATTAGACTGTCTGTTATCAATTTCTGGGTCACCCTTTTAACGATTTAGTTCTGCATGGACATTGCATTCTAAAGACAGGTGCAGGGCTACAGTTTTATATGTTTTGCCCTATTCTGTCTTACAGATTAGAATTATGGGCAAAGCACAGATAACACAAAGCTCAGGATGAAGACGTCACCAGCCTGTGTGCTGACTCTTCCTCACTGTGAAACTTTATGGGGACAAGAGAGATAATTCAACTTACTCTTCAGCAACGAAACGCCAGACGTTGACATGATCTGAAACAGCTCCAGCACCCATGTCACCACCACAGGGTTTTGGAACTCCCTCTACCTTGCTCCTCGGGGTTCAACTTGATTCCTCTTGTGGAACAGCAAGGGATAGAGCTAACAGAAAAGTTCCCTCTCATTTAGCAGACATACAGACAGGTTACATGCATCAAATATACCATAACCCATCCCAACTGATGATCCTAGCGATATTCTTGACAAGGATAGCCTATTTCTGTTACGACTGGCCTAGGCCATACACTAGAGATCATAAAGAGCCAAACATCATTATTTTGGGCTCAATCAATAATATCCCAACTTCTAGTATGTCAAACCCAACTTTTGCAGACATGCAGGGACCAGTCTAACCCTCATACCATCTTAAGACACTCATTCAGCACAATGCCACGAATAGTTCCTCACGCATCAACAGATGATACTTTGCAATTTCTCTACATTCTGACATGAGAAGAGACTCTTTACCCAGCAATTGTCTTGAAATCACAGTTTACAATTCAGGGCATTCTACGAGTTCAGTAAGTGACATACCTCATCACTCTCCGCCAGCTAAGACTCAAGTGTTACAGGAGACCTTAGCACTACCTCACACAACCAAGATGAATTTACTTGTTCTCTAGTACTTTTATCTCTTCTACACTATCCGATGGCATGACAAGATTCAGCCTTCTGAGCCTCCGTTGAGATCATTTCCCACCCACCCATGATGTTTGTCTTCCTCCTCCCATTCCATCAACAACCTGGACCAGATCTTCATCATCTGTTGATCTTATGATGGAATGAAAGACTCTGACTTCAGTTACTTTCACAGTCTGGGAGAGCTACAGACCTTCATAATCAGTTCGTCAGCAGTTCTACCTTTGCCCCCCACTAGTCTTTCATTTGCAATCCCAGCAGTTGACAGTGATTTCGCATTGGGGATGTCACAGCCACACTCCATACATATGGATTGGATGGCCTTTATGGACACTTGGCAGCTAAGGAGCAATATCGTTGCCGTGATTTCGTTGTTGGACTTTAGTTCTCTCTAGCTATCTTTCAACTGACTGAACACAGCTTATCTTCTCCCACTCTGAATACCTAAGGTCATGCATGGGAGTCATTCTCAAGAAAGGCCCGAATACTGAGCAGAGCCACTCAACATACTTTTGGCCAATGGCGTATCCCAAGCTACCAATCCAATTGGCAGAACACAACTCAGTGCCCTCTGCCTACACTTACCTGAAGGACCACTATACAGCCAAGCTAAGAACACAGCCTTTATCCTCTAACTTTCTGTTTAACGTCTCAATGAATGACATCTGCAAACAAGCCATCAAAAAGACACATTTCCCTCCCTCTCACAACCACAGCATCAATATAGGGATAGTACGGGAAATCAGTAAACAGACCCAAGAGCCAGTCATAGGACACAAATCTCTTATCGAAGCTCCACCCATCAAAAGTCTTTTTTTTTTTGCATTCTAAGTGGATATAGCACCGAGAGGGTTCTATCATTCACTCCACAACTTTTCTTGGTCCCAAAGGCAAACAACTCTCTACATGTGGTCATCGGCCTAAGCACTCTCAATCCATTCACCCCATATTTCCCACTGGAAACACCACAGTGCATTATGAATGCTATCCACAAGGGAGACTTTACCATCACTCTGGACTTAGATGGCACATACTTTCATGTCTCTATTCACAAGGCTCCCAGAACGTTCCTGCAATTCACCTACAATGTCGTATACCATTTCAAAGCACTCCAATTGGGGCTCAATGTCGGCCCCTGGATCTTCACTCGTATGATGAATGAAGTAATGGTGCATGGCCAGACCATTTTTATGGTGACAACATCAAGTCGTGGTTGCTGGGATACATATTCGTGGATGCTAGGGTGCCTGTTCAAAGATTTTAGGGAGGACATTCAAAACTTGTTGCTAGGGTAGCTTTTTTTGGTTGCTAGTGCACCTATTCATGGTTGCTAGGGTACCTATTCAAAGCTTATAGGACGGATATTCATACTTGTTGCCATTGTAGCTTTTCTTGATTGCTATGGTACCTATTAAAAGTTTCTAGGGAGCACAGTCAAAACGTGTTGCTAGGGTAGCTTTTCTTGGTTTCCTAGGGTACCTATTCAGCATGCCCTTATCATCACCCAATAACAATGCATAAGTGACACGTTCGCATATTACTAATTACCCACGTGATTCATATTAAAAATTTAATGGCTATGACTGGGGTTGGATCTTGAGAGTGGGACAGGGCCTGGTTACTGGTATCGCTTAGGCGAATCGGATCCGGCATCGGCTGTGATGGAAAATCGCTGACCCTCGTACATCAGACCACTAATATGGTGATTAAATTTATAAGGTAGTGTAATACAATAACTGGTCAATGAGTTCTCCTTGCATCTAAAGGACACTGTCACTTTACAAACAAGAAAAGCTGTAAAATCATTGACATTTTAAAAAATCCCATGCAATGCAATCTGTAAACAGATCAATCAGAATCCCTAACAGGAAATGTTAGTATAACATTGGATATATTTGGTGCAGGCAAAGTAATTAATAATAGGTAATGTCATCTTCGCTAGCCAAGGCTCCAGTATGTTACCCTGTCTAAAGGGTAACATATCGGAACCTTGGCTGTCAAAGATGAGGTCACATGCAAAACTTATATTCCAACTATTGACAACAATCTAGTACAGTAATTAAACAACAGTCCGTAGGAAGGAACCAACTCTTTTCCAACTTTCATCCTATACTCTGTACAAAAATGGTATAAGATAAACTAAATGATAAATGATGTAGAATAACGGGTCCCAGAAAATACTTAATATAAGGTGGAAATAGCCCAACCACCAGATCCGGACATTTAATTGGGCAGTGATTGATTACAATTAACTAATACCATGCAAATTTATATTCTCCAGATTATAGCTATAAGGCTGTCCAAGCCCAAAACCATCAGGTCCCAGCTACACAACAAAGTAGCAAAACTAAATTAGGAGCTTTAGGATATATAGGCCCCAAAATTAAGATACGTGAAGTGGTTAAGCCCAAACCATCAGGGCCCCCCCCCCCAACCCTGTTCACTATTAAGTTATATTATTAATGTATACATAGCCTAATTGATGGATATATTCCAAATTTTGACCCATAAATTAGCTTATATATGGTGGTTATAAACCCAAATCCATCAGGCCCAGCCATACAATGTGGATAATTTCAAATGCAAAACTCTAAGCCTATAGCCATGTCAGTATTTTCACAACTTAGCTTAACCATTTTGGGACCTATTTTCCTCTTTCTTCTAACCTACTATTTAAATGCAGAAATTCCTTTTATTCTAAATGCAGAAGGACAACCAAATTTAATTCTTGGAATAAGGGAGTTTAAAATTTTCCCAAGGATTTAGGTGTACCTGGGCCCCCTTTACCTCCCTTCCTCGACTGAACATGTTAATTAAGTAGCGAGTGGTGCTCGTATAAAAGCCCTTGGGAGTGACGCTCTAATTCCCTCCTGTGCTATAAACCCAGAATTCAGCAGTGCTGGAATTAACTCATTGCACATGCCTGAAGGGGCGAAAGTGATGTTAATTCAGGCTAAGTCAGTAAGTAAGTAAGGTCATTCTTGGTGGCCCTAAGATGAACGTAGAAAGGTTTATCTCAGAGTTCTCTGCTGCTAACTGCCGCAGAGTAAGTCTAAGCACTTATGATTGAAGACGAAGGAAGACAACAGTCATTCATTCATCTATATCACCCTTTTACTCTCCTTCCTTAATTCAGCAACTAGATTTCTTCCTTTTCTACACTTAAATCAATCCGTAAACATAATTAACAAGTAATTTAATTTCACATTTTTTATTTCAAATTTGGTGCTGAAATCCAACCAATCCAAATCATGTTAACAAATTGAGTTTGATCACTTTGTGAAGGTGATATTCAAACTCTCAACAGGTGCTAGGATTCATATTAGCGTTTGCCTGGACAGAATCCTTACGAACTAATATACCATGGAGTGGATGTAACAAAAGCTACCATACTAGGGAACGCACAAGGATATGAAACAATTTTATTGGAATTCAAGACACCTCGACCCCTACTCTTGAGACTAGGCCCACAAGGTTTCAAACTAGAAGATTACCAAAACATGCCTCAATCCTGCAACAACTGTAAATGATTGGGCCACTTTACCATAAGGTGTCTGCACAAACCAAGATGTGGCAAATAACTACACATATCAAGGCCAGAAATATGCCAATATGCCAATTGTTTGGAACTGCACTACCCAAAGTTATCAGACTGCATATAAGCCACAAGGGGAATTCAAATAATAAACTTACGGAGCACAAGAAACTACCCTTCCATAAAGATAAACAAAATGTTAACACGCTCAATAAGGACTAGAACTGAACTATACCAAAGGCGACAGAGCTAATCAATGGAAAGGATATGCCAAAGAAGATGGAAATAACCAAGGAAAAGGAAAACATTCAATCGAAGAAGACCACCCTGAATCACCAACACTGCATGGGCTTGCACACAGTTTACTATCACCACTAAAAGCCCCACAGCAGCAAATAAAGCCAACATAAGTAAACATAACTCGAGCAATACAAATAAAGAACAGGAATTAACAAATAATAAACAGGCAAAAATACACCAGACAAATCAACATAATGGAAAGAACAGTAGCACCCAAGCAATAGCAAAAGTAACAGGGCCAATCCTCAAGCAACCAGAACTGAGTGTATCCCCCTATTTACTGTGCTTCAGTACCCATAAATGGAATTATTAATATAACACAAGGTAACCAAACCCATGTCCAACAAACCTGTATACTATTAGCCACTCAATACAACTCTAGTAACCTATAAACAACCAGATTAAAAGGCAAAAACAATTGTAGTCTATAATAATCTGGTAGTGGAACTGTTGTGGATTAATACAGTATAATCCAGATTTGATAAATTAAACAAAGGAACTAACAAACCTGATATAATTTGCCTTCATGAAACACACCTGTCTAGTGCTGCCAGGTTTCCTCCAAAAATCCCAGAATATTCCATACTTTAAAAATAGAGATATTGGGATGGGGAAAAAAGGTGGAGGCCTTGCCATTTACGTTTTCGACTCTATCCTCAGTACAACCGCAGGAAACAAACACACGCACAAACAACTTGAAAATACTTGACTTTAACTCTTTTATACTCAACACTGGAGAACTTATTATTGAAATGTATAATATTTAATCCCAGAGGAAACAACCGTACCTGAGCAGAAACATATAACCAGATGTTAAGCAACCCAAAAGAAAATGCCGTTTTCTGTGGCGATTTTACCGACCACAGTGAACAAGATAGAGGTAACCACTTTGATAAAAGATGATAATTGAAAAAATGAGCCAGTGAAACTAATCTCGTAATTCTCAACAATGGAACTTGAACACAATTTAATGCGGAGAACGGCACGCATTTGCCAATAGACATATCCAGCTGTACAACCAAATTAGCTCAAATAACCAATAGTCTGCAGCGAACGAAGCAAGTCATGCAGTAAGCAACAGAGCTAGCGACAAAGATGATTCCCGCGTTGAGTGCACTAAAGGGCCTTGGCCTCTTAGTTGCCTTCGGTTGGAGTTTGAGGGCTAAAGCTAACAGAACGACTTTACTCTTAATTTGGGAGAAAGAAGAAAAAGTGAGAAAAAGGCCCAGAGTCATAAAGTGGTAATATGCAGCAACACAGGGAGCAAACAATGCAGACTCACTTAACCTGCAGCCATCCTAGTATGTCCCAAGGAGAAGTCAAACACCAGAAGCCAACCGTGTCTAATCTTACAACTTCAGGAGCCCAGCCAAAGGTTTTGATAGTCCGAGTTTCCTCTGACCCTTGCCATTCCATTTTTGATATTTGGACATTGATGTTTGGGTGTAGGGTCAGAGTCCACTCCCTATCAAAAAGTTGAAATTTGCTGACATTTTTGTCGGCATAGGGTAGCCACTTACTAGCCAGCCTAGCAAACTTGAATGACCTTTCATCAATATATACCTGCATGAAATCGATAGGAATATGATTTATTTTCTCAAAATTCGCAAGCATAGCATTCGTCATGTCTTTAGTCTGCAGACAGACAAGACGAAAGTACATTGTTGCTGAAATTTTACCTTGATCTCGCCATTTGCATTCCAAGTCACATGACTATACTAATCTCGCAACCTACATGTCAAACCAGACCACGTTCAGGTACTAAAGCAACAACAACAAGAAAAGGAGACATTTGCTAGTATTGTTGCTCAAACTCCAGAAAGTAGGACTCCACATGGAAGTAAAACTCATACTCCTACTAAAAAGCAGCAGGATTTCACCAGGAAACATTCTTAAATATCATAAACAAACCAAGTACTACCGTCATTGAGGAGGATAAATCTGGTGATGGTCAAGAAGAGGAGACAGAAGGGGTGCAAGAGAAGGAATGCGACCTAGATACCTAGAGGCTCCATGACCTTGGAATGAATGAGACCGTATATGACCCCAAGAAAGCAGGCAATTTAATAAATGCAGTCACTTACTTGGCATGGAGGTCTCTCAAGACAAGGAAACCTAGGCCCCAACAATGGCTATTTGGGATATGCATCCTATACAACTATTACAAAGACGCATACGAGCAACACCCGATGTCAACCCTAAAAGAAGCTGCTGAGTTCTTAACAGAATTACATGGGTTCGAGGGAGAAAACAGCTGAAAAACCTTTAACCTGCTGCCATAAAAGCCCTTTTTTGGGCTACTTTCCAAATTGCCTCTTACTAAGGGATTCCATTTTGTCTTGGGATCCCAATTCGATCAAACCATTGTGTTGATATGATCCTTTTTCTACGGTTCAGAATTCTTATCTTATACCTAATATTGACTTACATTATTTTCTGTCATTTAGACATTTCAGTATAGAAAATTAGGGATAAACATTATGTACACTAAGTACTAGATATATTTGGCTTGTTAGGAAATAGAAAAAATTGTTTGACTTGTTTCATTTGGATAATTGCACAGATGGCTTACACATTATTGGTATTTTTATTTGTCCATTCGAATAACTGGACTACATTTTGATCAAGTATGTCCCTGGCGTTTCAGGTTTCCAGTCGGCCTTTGGTACATTTTTCCGGGTCCCATTGCTCCCTCCCTCACTCGGACATACCTGTCAACTAAGAAGTGTGACAGGTAAACGCGAAGCTGTAGTGGCACCATCCAACAGCCTCGACCAAGTAAAAGTCACGACATTCTTGACTAAACAGGTCGCAAAAGTCCTCAGGACGTAAGCATCTTTAATTCTTTCAAGGTTCACGGTTCAAATAACCAACTGGGTAGTGGGCCAAACCAGCACTCTAGGAAGCGACCACTTCCATATCATCATCACCATTAATTTGACTATTCCAATTATACAAACAAACGATATATCTAGATGGTGATTAGACAAAGCTGACTGGACTGCATTCCGCTTGATCATTGAAGACATCAAGTTAGAACAAATGCCAGACAACAATGTAGACACTTCTAATAAAAACATAACGGGGGCACCAACCTCATCGGAGGCTCTGAGTATCTCCAAAACAGTATGGCAGAGAGCAAAATCCTCCAAGAAAAGAAAAGGCCCTCAACAGATTTAGACAAACCAAACTATTTTCAGACTTCATAATTTACAGAATAAAAGATCAAACTGTGAAAAGGTAATTTGTACCGAAAAAGAAACTGCTTGGCATAATTACTGGTCATCCCTAAACAAATGTAATGCAAAACTGGTATGGGAAAAAATAAAGGCAATAAAGGTAAAGCAATGCAATGCAAACGACACATAAATTCCAAGAAACTTGTACTAACATGGAAAGGGCTAACCTACTTGGCCAACAGTTCGCTGGAATGAGCAGTAACACTCACTATACATTACAATTCCAAAACCATCGGAATAAGGTAGAAACCATGTATCCCCATTTGTTGACGGATCAAGGAACCAAACAATCCCAGCTAAATACCTATTTTACTATCCAGAAATGGAGAATGACATTAAGGAACAAGAAAACAATCTCACCCGGAGAAGACTAATTTAGTTCCGAAATATAGAAATATCTACAAGAAAACATTGAGATAATAATATTAGATATGCTGAACGTCATTTGGCATACCAGAACAATACCAAACAACTAAAAGCACGAAATCGTAATAACCATTACAAACTGGACAAAGACCCAACTGATTTGAACTCCAATAGACCAATCTCCCTCACAGACAACTAATTCATAGATGCAACCTTGATTTAAATCTGTTAAGACATCTAAAAGGAACAAACTGGGGAGAAGATCAAGACACAGTCCTAGTACTATAGAACATTTTAATTCGGTCAATAAAATTGATGATAGACGTGAAGTCTATGCCTCAGCAAACACCAACTCGGCTAAGGAAACTCGACAGCATCTAATACAAAACCCTTAGCATATGCACAAGTACACTAAAGGATACATTAAGAGAAGAGTTACAAATATTAACAGACAAACCGGGCCTACATCTAAGAAGAGAAAAACTATTATTAAGATACATAACCAGAATAACAATACACGACAAATCACAACCGACAAGTCTCATCATAGAAGAATGCAACATACCCTTTTGTCACAAACTGGTCCCTGATGTACCAGGGGGAAAGAAGTTCCACAAATAGATTTGAAACTTAAACATTAAAACAACTCAAGCAGAACAAACCAAACACCCTGATCCCTCACCCTGGACTTGGAACGCCCCCACACCCTGTATCAACCTACAAATAAATGCGTTTGGCTCTAAACAGAAAAAACCATGTCAATTATGAGCGAAAGTCTTGTCCATAATAGATACATTGTAAAAGGATTACACCAAAATATACACTGATGAATTGAAATCATCCGAACCCAACAGAACAGCAGCTGCAGTAGCTATCCCAGATAAAAACGCCGATCTAGGAGCACGCCTTTTGGATGGAAGCTCTATGTATACTGTAGAATTCTGTGTAATTTGAAGCCCTAAAATGGATTCAGTCAACAAACACTCAAAAAACTATAATTATCTAGAGCTCTCTTAGTGTAACAAGATCGATCCAATCAGGTAGTTCAACCAGCCGGGACAACTTTATAAAACAAAAAAAAAACTTATTACTTAAATCACTAGAGGACAACAATATGAAGATAGAATTTATGTTGGTCCCATCACACATCAACCAACCTGGAAATGACAAAGCTGATATTTCGGCAAAATAATAAATAGAAAAACCCACATCCGATACCGCTCCACTACAGCATTCAAGAAATATATAGCCACATTAGGAGAAAAATTGAAGACAAATGGCAACAAGAATGGTATAATAGTACCCGAGGGCGCAAACATTACTCCAACTACAAAAGTCATCGGGAACACTAGGACACCTAAAAAAACATACAGCTAAGATCAGAAAACCATCAACAGAATCAAATTAAGAAAACCTGCTAGCAAGTAGTTTGGGAAAATATTTTCTGAATAATATAGCCTGTTGCACTAACTGCCCTTTCTGCCCAACATCAGAGAGCCTTCATCACGTATTCAGTGTATGCCCAAGGTGCCAAGAACAACGAAACAACCCTAAGACGAAACAACAGAGAATTGCATCATCAACTACATATCCAGACTTTCTGGAAAACAATACCAATATCAACCTGACGTATAACAATGTGTTATGGTTCATCAAGGAAACTGGTAACATGGAAAAATTTAATGAAGTCCAAACAAACTAGAACAAGCAATTCACATCCCACCTAACACTAAAAACAGCTAGCTGCCTCATCAGTTTAACAAGCACCATCAGTAGCATATTCGAAATGACTGTAACAGCGCTCAGACCTATTGAGTGAAACACAGAAGGCGGATTGGCTGATGGAGGACATGATGTAAATCAGGTCATTTTTCTTTTTTTTTGCTAAGGAACAGTGGACCTTGCATTGGTTGATTAGGTATTCCCTGGTCTTCACTAAGGCAATGTAGTCAATTAACAGATTATGAACGTTACACGCAAGCAATGACAATAAGTAACAGGTTATCCACCTCTCTAAGTTCGGGCAATGCAAAGAGTAAACAGGTCAATCATACAAAACTCTCACATTCATGTTTACTCAACCTACTATTACTAAATAAGTAACGTAACATCACTAACACTAGTTCTATTCTATCCTCATTCTTTTTTATATGAGCTGGGGTTAGGCATGTAAAATATAATCAATAACTCTGGTCTTAAACAATTAGTCTATGTCAGGCTGCTTAAATCCCAGCCATCAGGCCCCCCCAACACATGGTGGTCATTATTAATTCACATCAATAAATAAGAAATATAGTTTATTATGCACCCAAAACTAGATATATAAGGTGGTCAAAACTCCCAGGACCATCAGACCCCGCAGCACAATGCGCAAATTTAGATCCAAACTAGTTGGCAAATATTACCCAAATTAGTTGCTATAAAGTGGCAAATTACCCAAGCATTTAGCCACCCCCATCCCGGCCGCACAAAGCAGAACTAAAAATTAACTAAAATAGCATAGTACCTCAATTATTAACACACAGCACCTGTTTCAGCACCGAATCCCTATAAAAACTTAAGCCTATGATGCTTTACCCGGCTCAAATATCGTTCTCCTTCTAAAAGTAACACAGAGTTAATATTTTCAAAAATGTGCAAAGATTGTTTTGTAAATTTTGGACCAAATGGGATCAAAAACTTATCCTGGAAGATGGGTCTCCGTGGCGCCTGTGCAACTCTCCTGTCTCCTTCTTCCTTTCTTGCCTCGGCTGGACATGGCAATTGATCATAAATGCATGTGGGGTGAGGTTCTAATGCCCCCCGCACGAACATTAACACGCGCACAAGTCTATAATTCATGATCTTATTGTATTGGTCACTAACTGTCAACCACAAAAGAAAGAAAATAGTAAAACAAGGCAACGTGCGAAAAGTAATAAGTTTATTAGAGAGAGAGTGGAACACCTCCTGGGTCGGATGGAGAACTTGACATCTACCCTTACAAAGCGGCATCTGAAGAGGGAGACAACCTAGTTAAATTCTCCGAACCGGTTCGTCAGAGGCGTGATGGATGAGGAAGTTCTCAGATTTGAAACAGCATGGGAGTAGGAGATAAGAGTGAAGGAACATGAAAAGATGGAGAGGGAATTAAACAGGCTCAGTAGCAACTGGATGAAGATACAAGAAAAGGTCTGCAGATTGGATCATCCAGATTGGGTGACGGAGGATGAGGAGAAAGTGTATGTTTGTGTATGTCTATGTTGTTAACAACTAAACCTTAATACCTCTTTAACCCCTTTTCTATTCTGTGTGAGAGTATGTGTGAGAAGTTGTGGTAGTGAGTAGTCTTTAAACACCTCCGACCCCTTGTGTGGGACTTTATATTAATCTAAAGACGGTTGATGCATGGTACTTGCAGAGTGTTGGATTGTAGAGGTGTGTATTTGGATTGTAGATAAAACAATTAAACATGACCATTACAGTTAGTCCCTATAATAATGTTGACCTAAAAACACTTTTGACCCCATAAACACTATTGACCATTCCCATATTAAACCTTGGGACCATTTTCAGACAGTACTTCCTCTTGACCCTAAGTGACATTTCCATGTTAGGCTATGAACAATTCAAACACAGTATGTCCCATCGTCCCCCAAGTGACATTTCCATGTAAGTATATGGGCTAAAGTTAGATCATGTATAACCCCAAGTGACACATAAAACTACTTTTTAGTCTTCACTATACATATTATTCCTGGTAAAATACGTGATACAAAAATGTATATAGTTTCATTATTTAACGATAATCCCACGAAATATAATAATTTTCATGATTAATTATCAGAGTTATCTATGATAATGTATTTTGGGTGTGGGGTGATTTTGGTTAGGATACGGGTGCAAGTTTCAATTTTTAGTTCAAACCCCGTTTTCTTGCCTCTACGCTGAAGAATATAAGAAGATGACGGAACATGTCGCGTGACTTAACTTAAACAACTGACTCAAGATCACGAATTTTGTATTCTTGGGAGAATAACCTGAAAGCAGTTCGATATCTACTTATCATCAAATAAGCCGTGGAGTAAAAGCTCCAAATATCGAGTCCCTACTCCAGTCTCAGGTACTTTTAAGATCTCAGGGTCAGGTACTTTTGTTACCTCCCGCAAAGTGAAAGTAAAACTTAGTCTGTCGAAAATCTGCACTTCTTAGTATCGTCATGTCATACACAATAAGCACAAGACGAAAGCCTTTAGAGCCTCGTGAAACGAGAAACCCTGACGATTATTTGATTGAAGGATGGAAGAAGGCTTGGTCAGAATGGGTTGCTGTTATGAGCCCCACTAAACTCGATGCTGATTGGGAACAACGCGATGGTTATGGATACAGGTTACGGCCGCATCGTGTTTCTGAACTATTTGACGCAGAAGGAGGGCAAACTTGTGGAATATACGAATTTATCGCCGTGAAAGGTCGGACAAAAGAATTTGTAGTCTACGTTGGTAGTTCCTGCCGGTCAAAGAGGCAATCGTTGGCAGCTAGAATTAATGAATATTGTGCAAATGGATCGCACAAAGCGGATTTAATAAATGACGCTTTGGCGAAAGGGTATACACTTTGCTTTCGTTATAAAGTTGCTCGAAATAAGACTGATGCTGAAAATGATGAAAACTTGCTACTGGTCTATTACAGTTATGCATGGAATAAAAGAACGATTACCGGGACATTGCCAGCTTAACAGGACAACGATTCTACACGTAATTGCAGTCACCAGTAATACAAGTATTATCTGAGCCATGCCTGTGCAGGTGTGTGTGGATACTGTTGTCTTTGTGTGTTTGTTATTACTATTGGTGGACTGTATTTAGTCGAGATAAACGCTCAAATAAATGATGTCGTGGTTAAAGTGCACACTTAACTTTCGTTATAAAGTTACTCCCACGGTTGACCATAAAAAATAATTTTGCGTGTCGAACTGTAGATGAGAAAAACGAGCAAATGGTTAGAATCATCCATACAATACAAGAATAGTTACCAGGAAAGTGCCATAGTGACAGATGTTTAAGATAACAAAATTCTTTTATGTAATAATTTGGTGTGACCAGTAATTCAAGTATATATCTCATCTACATAGCTTATGAGATTCACATTGAGGAAATAATGTACAGAGATTATCAAATGCTACTGCATTATAGGTAATTAGTCTTGTGAAATCTACCTGGGTTGGCACTTTTCATTTTTGATGATGCATGTTTATAATAGCTGGGATTGTTTGCTTTAGGAATGAGCTCAAGAACATCATATCAAACTGTTAGACTATATTTATCTCCTCACCCCTTAAGGTGATTTTTTTATATATTCTGGTAATGGTTTTCTCTCAAAGAATATTTCATAATTATCGCATAACAGATTTATATAAGCTGTTGGGCTATGATAGTACACTGTACATAGTGGTCATTATGTTGCAGGACATGAATTAGCTTTAGAAACAGGGAAGTAAAAATGGGTGTATTGTTGAAATGCAGGTTGTCTGGCATAATAAAAGAATGATGAGAAGACAACGATATTAGGGATTATGAAGCAGAGCTTGGAAATAGTGGTAGTCCACTCGTCCGAGGCTAATTAATTTCTTGTTGAACTAGCAGTTTTCAATTTCAATGCTCAGATGACAAATAAAAGTTAATATGTGTCTGACATCGTTTTGTGGGAAGGATTAGGTAAGATTCAGAAAGACTAGTGAAAAATCTTATAGTCCTTCTGGTTACAAAGAAATTTATGTAAAATTCTAGGCATATGAAGTTCTATGTTATCCGCTTAAAGTATGCACTTGATAACCAAGAATTGATGATGAAATGGATATAAAAATGAGTATTGTCTCTTGCAAATGAGAGAATAAAAGAAATTTACAATAATTTATTTTACAAACTAAAATTCTTAGATGGTGACGATCGGAAGTGTTTTGTCAATTTTGAAGTTGACCTGTTATATCTTAAGGTTTATGTGCCTTTCTTGGTTATTGTACCTTTTATTTTGGACATATGACTTCCAGTCATCATGGCAGAAACAGTATACTTTAATTAAATCAAAATGATAGTTGTACCTAGATTACATTGCTTGAATTATAAATACATTTCAATAGTTAATGAATTGCCTCAGGAAAAAGCAATTGTTTTTTTAGTTTTCAAAACTTCACAAAAAATTAACCAAGTTGAAAAGATTTGTTCTTATTCAACCCCCTAAACATGTAGTTGCTAGTTTGAGGCTACTGATCCATAACACCAATCACCACTATGGTTTGAATAAATAAATACTGTGGTGTTTAGACATCTGATCACGCACTCTCATATACGGTCATAGTGGTTGGGTCAAACTTGTTTGAAGTCTTTTCAGCTTTGACATTTTCTGGTTAAATGGTAAATTGCTATCTATATTGCAGCAGATTAACTATTTGTAACTATTTGTATTGTAATTACAATAATGTAATCTACTACAATTTAAGATAATGCAAAATAAGGTCAAACAAAGTGCTTAAACTGGTCAGTTTCTTTTAAGCCAGGTTTGTGTTTACTCCATAAACTCTGATACTTAATTATTATCAACATTGCAGTACTGTGTACACATGTTATTGCTCATATGTCTATCTTGTATTATAAAAACACAAAGAATGCTGGAACTATTTTGGTCGTGTATTATCAATAATTTTGATATTCTCATTGATGCATATCTTCATAATATAACTGAATGACCTACATGTTATGTCGCCTGCAATATTTTCTGAATTTTGTTCTTGATCGGAATGTTTGCATGTTTGTTTCTTGTAGGTTTTTAAAATTTCTTTTAAAAAATTACTAACTAACAAAACGCTGATAAATGAAAGAAAAATTAACAGACACTTAACCCACTGGGTTACCTCACATATAACTTTACTTCACAGCATTTAGTATGTCATTATATAACTGCTGATACTTTTGATGTAATATTTATTCTACATAACTTAATCATGCAATTCATTTAGTTGTACCTGTCCCTCACAGTGAGGATTTAAGTGATGGAATGCAATCGGTCTATACTGATTTTGGAGTAACAAATCTTCGAAATTCAGAAATTATGAAAAATCTGGACCAGAAACTTTCACATTCGCAGCAACAAGAAAAGAATGAAAACAGTTACTACTTGAATATGAGCACTTCTTTCCAGATGTTCCTACAAGAATAAAAGTATAAAATGTTACGAATGAATCCCAATAGTCTTGAATATGTTCATGTACCACGATGATATATCCAGAATGTATTTGAATGAGTCCTCAATAATCCTAAATGATTGCTCAAGTCCAACAGGTGAACGAGCACTTTGTGTTTTAATGAATGACTGAAATAAACGATTCCTTTCAAATTATAACTGAACACATCTATGAAATTTGATCATAGATTCCCAAAGACTGATGTTAAAACAAGAAAGACCTTTTAGTAAATATGTTGAAAAGAAAACCTGACAATAGTCAGGAAGGCCAAAGTTCTAAACTCAATCATGGACGAAGGTCAAGAACACGGTATAGATATACATCACATAAGAAATAATTTAGATCAAAGGTAATGTTAAAATCCATTCATACTTCTGATTTTACAGACCAAGATTAGTATTTTATTTAAAAATCTGAATATGATATGTGTTTTCTTTGGTACAGTTGCTGGTGCGAAGAACAATAATATTTACCATTATATATGTAGACTTACTGTTGTCACATTATTATTTAATTAGTGTTTTGATTTCAGTTAAAGTAACCACAGTTCGACGACAAGGAAAATATTGTTCATGTTTAGAAACGTAAAATTCTTCATCAGTATAGATGGTGCATATCAGTTGTTACACATGAATACCTACTAGATCAATAGGTTGCAATTTACAGTTTGAAAAGTAGTTGTTACACTATTAGTTTCTCAATTTGTATTGTTTTAATCATCCACTTTTTCTGTAATTATATGTTCTCTTTTAGTCGTATCAGAAGCATGTAATAAACATTTGCCTGCTTTTTTCTAATTTTTACTTGTTTCATAATAGTATTTGATGCAGAAATGCTGTACATGGCTTCACTTTCTAAGTAAAGCTTTTATACTAAAGAAAGATTTGAATTTATATTTATTTTATTTTCTGATCTTAATCATTACTAATCCCTCGACCAACATGCCCATAAACTGTCTATACATAGAGTATACTCGATATTAACAAAACTTATTTTTAGCACGAAATTCACAAGTGAGCTCCCCCAATCCGCCAAAAATGTAATGCTCACCAATTGCATAGAGTATTACAGATTTACAATGCCACTACTGAGAAGGCTAGGTACTGAAAATGTTAAAGATGAAAACCTTTCCAAAATCCTGCCTATATAAACTCAAGCAAAAGCTGGGCAGTGACAATTATAACAGCAATATCCTTGCCAAAGTTCAGAGGAAGGCAAATGTCCCTAAACAAAGGCAAATAAGTAAATATACAACATGAAATAAAAGATACAAAGTAAGCGTGTCTCTAAAACTGCATCCAAACAATATGCAAAACCAAAGAAAAAGACATGGTAAAATCCTTAAAATAGGAGATTAATATTTGTATATACAACCTTCATGGTATAACGTGGGTACGCGAGAAAGCTTGCCAGTAGCTTCTCGTGGGTCGGTGTTTCTTCCTCGGGTTTTCCAGGGTTCCTCCTCCACCAGTTATGCTGGCCGCCATGTTTAGTGTATCTTGTGTTGAAAAATGGCATTAAACCCTACAACAGCAACAACAACAATCAAAGTGTTGGTATAAAGCAATTTGATATACCAATACTACTGGTATATCAAATTGTGATCCGCCCATGGCGCAATAATACTCATTTAAACATTCTTGCAGCTGTGTTATGTCGATTCTAGACCTATAGATCAATGACGAATTTCCACTCAGTAATCACTAGTGTCATATGAAAAATAACGATAAAAAGTATTCATAATCCCCGTTTTCTAAATAAATTTAACATGGTACACAATTTCATCGCAATCCTTTCTGTTTTCTTGTTCCCCTCCCCTCTCATGCATAAAGGGACAAAATACTCAGAAATCTGGAGTGGAGAGAAAAGAATTTGGGCTGGATGAAAACCTTGAAACTGAACTTACACCAAGTAACCTACACGAAAATTGTTCGTCGTAACGGTATGTGTGCACTTTTTGGGGGATTTATCTACAGTGTTTATAAAATCAATGATATAAAGTTGCAATAGCCTGTCAACATTATACGGTACATTTCTTCTTTATGAGGCACATATACTGTAATATATTTAATGCTTTCTTGTCGTTGAGGTTGTTGTTTCTTAAATCTATTATAATGTTCTAAAATCTATTACTTTTAATTAAATATGAACATGTCCAAAGCCCGCCACTCTCTCTCTCTCTCTCTCTCTCTCTCTCTGGAGAGAGATTTTTATGGTCGGTAGTAATGTTCATTAAATTAGAATAATGACTTAGATCAACTGTAAATATACTAAAATCTTTTAATTACGTTATTGTTGGTAAGTCATTTCGCTTGGTTTCAATTCCACACTAATTTCCATGCGTCGGTACACGAATGGCTGAGCGTTGAGTGCTCAAGAGGCTAAATATGATCAATTATCGTATCGGTAAAAATATCCTCTCAAATGTATTGAACTACGTTTCAACTTATTTTACCAAGGGAACAATTAAGTTGCTTTGATAATTTGAACACGTATTATGGGCTGAATTGTAAGTGCGAAATAGTTGAAAAGAACAAGATGTTGTATAACCTGTCTGTCGAGATAGATTTCAAGTCTTCACAATATTTGATAACATAGCTTCGTAGAACTCTAAGAAGCCCTTTCACACACTTAACTGACAACTGAAACAGCTTTACAATCTGAATAAAATTGTATATAATCTTCTTTTTTTATTATTAACATCCATTGTCTGACCGAAACATTTGACATTGCATGGAGTATGTATCTGTGTTTAAATAGTGTGACATAATTTAGTTTACAAAACAAGTTTTTGTAGAACTTCGGGCTCGTTGCGTTATTGCTTCGTAGTGTTGTTAAATAACTATAGAATAATTTCCCCAATGTTCCATACAATGACTCGTACGTTTCCAAAAAATGATGAAGGTGTAATAACGTGTATATATCGAAAAAGAAAATGACAATTATGCGCCTAGCAAGATATATGTGATGACTTTCGAAATATTTTTTCAGTATAATGTGCTGAAATAAGAAAACAATGCATAAGTAACATGTATCTCAACATTTTAATATATACAAATTTAGTGTTTTGCTACATAACACAGTTCGTAACGTACCTGTAAGAGCAAGCAATTTTAAAAAACAACTGGCATTATGTCCCCATACAAATTCAGAATAGTTTCTGAGCTTGTATGGGGACATAATACCAAATTTTTTAAATTGCTTATTCTAATTTTTTTAATTGCTTATTATATATATATATATATATATATATATATATATATATATATATATATATATATTACCATTTCGTCCCGTTTTTTTTGTCCAAGGCCAAAATATTTATCAGAATATCTCTCAACCATTCCCTTTCCTATCTGTTATACCTCCACCATTAGACCTGGCTTGGTAATTTAGTACAATATAAGTATGTTTTATTATAAGTGCTAGATTGTACACGTATTTTAACTATGTAACTGATTTTAGGTTTTGTAAAGGGTACTAGAGTTTCCTCTATTCCAAAGTAAGCGAATGGGTACAGAATTATTCCCACCCAGTTCCATCTATTCGAGTAATTGATGTCTGAGAGACGTTTAATTTGTACCTCATTTGTTTGAACGAACACAATTCATGTATTGGAAATTCCACTAGTACTTCGGTTAAATTATTCATTGGACAACTTTATTATCTATTCAGGACAACATTCACTCTTCTGTGCGTTTTTCTGTCCCTTTTCCCTCTCTCCATGACCGTCTGTTTATCAGCTTATTGTCTCTTCTGCTTATTAATATATTCGTCCATCTGTGTGCGTGTCCTTTCGTCATATATTCGTCTATATGTTTGTCTGTTTATCTGTTCCTTCGACCATCTGTTGGTCAATTGATCATCTGACTATTCGCTCTTTGCTGATCCACCTGTTTGTCTTTTCATCATTTCGTCCGTCCGACCATTCGTCCTATTTTTATCCGTCTGTTGTGCTTGTGTGGCAGTCTAAGCAATCGTCTGTGTCGTCAAAAATTTGACTGTTTATGTTGTCTTCAATTACTGTTGTTTTAAAACAAGATATATTATAAATGCAATACACTACAACAGTTTACTTTGTGTTCATAGTTGTGCCTCCCGCTTTTCACTTTAAAGGAGGATTGTTATACCTTTATTCAGATGAAGGAAATTAAAAGAGAAAAATGTACTGGAAAAGGAGATTTGTAATTCTTCATCATGTGCATATATGTGTACCTACATACATAAATATATGCATCAATTACATATTTGGAAATAACTGAATTCATGCAAAAATATACCTCGAATACACTCGCTTAATGTTGCCTTGTTTCTCATTTTGTCGAACATATAAGCACAGCACAAACTGATCATAGCAGTTAGTCATGTACGCGATTTAAGCAATGCAATCTGAGATGAAAGAAAGCAAAATTATATTGGTGCATTAATATTAATTAATCTTCATGAAACAGCAAATTTGCAAGTATGTATGTATGTATGTATGTATGTCCGCGCTCTCCACAAGGACAGCAAGTGTGTGGAGATGTGGGCGAGCACGTGTGTATGTTTGTTAAGGGGATGTTGTATCACTCTGTCGAAAACAACACGATGAGGTTTCATTCCTATAATTGACTTACATGAAATATATATCCATTCTAAAGATTCTACCCTGCCCTCACTCGGACTATTTTGGTTATTTGTGCGAGTAGCCGTGAGACAAAAATACACTTCTGATGCATGTTGGCATATTAGTTTATAGAAACATAAAACATTTTGTTCGTCCGAGATAACTGCGCAAAAATTAAAACCTCTATCTATTCGGACCACTTGGGTATTTTACAGCTAATTTGACCATAGGGTTCGCATAGGCTGCGAATGAAGAACACAGTGTTACGTTGTATACAGTCGCAACTCATCGTTCAATATTTGTTTGTAAATAACAAACGTAGTCCGAATAGCAGCCGATGGTAGTTATTGGCATACTTTAAAGGTATGATATGGAAAGTCATTGCCCCCAAAAAATATATATAATTGAAGTAATATTTAAAAAATCTGAAACAAGCCAAGAAAAGCTACAATAAAACCATCATGCTTGTAAAATACTCAAATCAAACAAAGGATGCACAAATGAAACAGACAAATGTCAAAAGAAACAAAGAAAACACAAAAGAAACAAGAAAACACCAAACGAAATTAACAGCATTTAAAGAATAAGATAGATACTCATTTAAAACAAACGATTCACAAACAATACAGACAAATTTAAAAAGAAACAAACAATATACCAATGAAACAAGCAAAAGCCCAAAGAAATAAACTGTATTTAAATATATTTAAAAAAAAACAAGCAGATTAAGCAAGCATGAAATGATACAAAGTAACAACATAAAACTACTTATGCCTGCGTAAGTACATTTATGGGTGGTGTGATGAGGTTAGGTCTACTCTTTGCCTGACTCTGTTATGACAATGAACAGAGCCCATAGGGGCCAATTGAACTGTCCCGTAGTGGTCACATGGGTTTCATTGGCCAATCATTTGTCAGGGCTTGCAACTGCGCACAGTTACATGAATTGTAATTAGCGTCACTTTCAACTGAACTGCAGAGGAGCAATATCTGGTGTGGAATTTTAAGTTTTCAAAGGAGGTCTGCTTCCTATATCTTAAAGGTAAAAACTGTACGGCTGGTTTAATCTGCTCATTCCAACACAAATGTTTCAATTGTCTTGGGAACCACCCCTTTATAACGTGCAGACAGAATGTAACGCAGCATTTCAAGGTCATGCCACGTTACTTCCAAAAGTTGGAAATAAAAAATAAGCCTTTGCTTTTTCGTGGAATCGCAAAATCTGGATCAATCCGCCCACAAAAGAGTATTGGGAGTGCCCCATCACACACGACTAGACAACTCAAGTAAACCCTTGCCTACTCCAATTGCACCACATCGCCTTCAATTTGGGTTACAGGGGTTCGACCCCATCTCAAAACACTATCTAGTCAACGGTTTCACACGGGGCTTTGACATCAGTCATAGCGGGTCCATATCGACATCGGGTTGTAACAACTTGCCAACGGCTGAAGCACAACCAGAATTTGTGGACGCTAAAATCCAAAAGGAATTGACGCTTGGCAAATTTGCGGGTCTCTTCCATTCTGGACCATTTACTGAAATGCAGATTTCTCCCCTAGGCCTGATTGAGAAAAAGACTCCGGGCACTTACCGTCTCATTCACCAATTGTCACATCCGCAAGGACACTCTGCCAATGATACCATTCCGCCAGAAAAGTCGTCAGTTCAGTATGCTTCGGTTGAAGATGCTATATATTCCATTACGCGGTTAAGAAAAGGGTGTTATATGGTTAAAACTGATATAGCTTGTGTTTTTCGAATCAAACCAGTCATGCCTTCACAATATCCATTGCTTGGTTTTCAATGGAAGAACAAATTCTAGTTCGATAAATGTTTACCGATGGGCTGCAGTTCCAGCTGTAATATTTTCGAAACTTTTAGCAAGGCTTTGTACTGGATAGCCAACAAACAATTAGGCATTCATTATATGGTTCATGTCTTGGATGATTTTCTCATATTAGATTGTACTAAGGATGGATGTTTGCAGAAACTCGACGACTTCTTACGGCTCTGTGAAGACATTGGCATTCGTATGACAGATGATAAAACCTTCCTCCCTGCCCCGGTGATGAATTTCTTAGGTTATGAATTGGATGCAGAGAGAATGGAAGTGCGTTTACCGCTTGACAAACTTGCTACATGTCATGAACTGATACAAAGCTGCCTGCAAAAAGCAAAGATTACACTTCATAACCTTCAGTCAATAATTGGTACCCTCAGTTTTGCTTGTGGCCTGGTACTCCCTGGACGAGCATTCCTTCGTCGACTCATTAGTGCCACAATGTGAGTTTCACATCCCCAACACCACATTCGACTCAACAAAGCAGTAAAATCGGATTTGATTTTGTGGAGTCGGTTTCTTCAGCATTTCAATGGTCGCTCTTTCTTCTTACCAGATCGCTGGTTGAACTCGGACACACTGAATCTATTCACTGACGCTGCTAGTACTGTGGGCTATGGGGCCGTTCTGGGCGCTAGATGGTTTCTTGGGGTTTGGAATGAAGAGTGGAAAGAAAAAGCATTACTATACTTGAACTTTACCCTGCTGTCATTGCTCTTCAAATATGGGGGCCATTGCTTGCTAACAATTGTATTTATATCCATACTGATAAGAAGGCCTTAGTTCATATCATCAATAAGCAATCGTGCAGGGAATCCGACATTATGTATTTGATTCGGCGACTGGTCCTCACCTACCTCCGCTACAATATTTTGTTCCGTGCCCGTCACGTCCCTGGTCTTCAAAACGATTTAGCGGATGCTCTTTCTCGCCAACAGGTGCACAGATTCCTGCAGCTATAACCTTGTGCAGAGGAAATCCCAGAACAGGTCCCGGAACTACCGTCATTGGCAGACTAGGAGTGATCTGTCCATGTTAGTAAAAAGTGCTCTTTCTCCATCTTCAGTAGAATCCTAAAGACGCAGTTGGAAACATTATATCGCTTTTCCAACCACTTTAAACCTTCACAGCACTTTCCCGGTTTCAAGGACCAATTTGGACTTTTTATCTCGTATTTTTTGAAAAACAATATGCACCATCAACCATATCTACCTATGTCTCGGCTATTGTCTATGAGCACAAACTAAGAAATATCCCTGATCCAACCAATTCCTTTCTTATTCAGAAACTACTGCAAGCGCTTCATAAACATTTACCGCACACAGACGCCAGACTACCAATTGATAAAGGTATACTACATAAACTCGTACTAGTCATGCCGACATTACCAACAATGTTGTTCGTGCGGGTTTATTTAAGTCTATGTTTCTTCTTGCGTTTCATGCTTTTCTGCGGGTGGGGGAAATGACCGTAAGACGGCCTGGTTGCAGCACTCCAAACTTGCTTCATTTCTCTCAGGTTCGGATTAATGACGATGGTTTAGTTGTCCAGTTTACACATTACAAACACTCCAATGGTACCCTTTTTCACATAAGTGTCGTGACCCAAAAAGTACAAGACCAGTGCCCTGTCCACGCGCTGCGCCATTATTTTCAACTGCCGTGGTTGTCAAGCTGGACCACGTTTCCTTACCTCTGGGAGGTTGTCCATAACTAGGCAATAGTTCGACCAAGCACTACGCACAGCGCTCCTGAAATGCGGTTTTAACCCTCAATTATTCAAACTCATAGTTTATGATAGGGGCAGCCACAGAGCGTGCTAAGCAGGGTCTCTCAGACAGTCTTATTCGGATCTTGGGTCGGTGGAAGTCCGATACCTTTAAGAAATATATATATACCTGAGCGATATAATTTCCAGTCTGTGATTTAGTGCTGACTTCCGTTGGGATACACGTCATCATTTCACTTCCTACCGCTGTGTTCTGCTTTCTAATTCTTCTTCCAGGTCTCGTGTGTGCACAGACCGATACAGTTCCTGATTCAGTTATCTGTCTCCTCAGTCTTGCTGTCCCTCGGGCTATAAACAAACACCTAACCATAAAGTTGAGTTAAAACACACATAAAACACCCACGCACAAACTCTATTGAAAAATGAACAAAACTCGATAGTCACATGATCAACTTTATCAAATGAACAGAGGGCGCCACTGCATTATAAAGGAAGATTACACCTACTGCGCCAAGAGAGCAAAATTCTTGAAAATGGCACATGGTTTAAAAGAACAGGATTTAAATAACGTTATAAGGTTACTCATTGAAGAGGCAGTTTTGTTATCAGGAGCGAGGCTGCCGCTCGACCAATAAGTGGTTCTCGGCCATTTTTTCTGACATTACTGGTGGCAGAGACCAACATTGCGGGGCACAATTTGGAATAATGAGTTTAGCCTCCCTCAGTTCGGACTATCATCCGCTCGCTAGTAATTAAACAATTTATTTCCACTGACCATGGTATGTGGATGGTAATTAGAATCTCTCTTCTTTTGACCCAGGGCATTATATCCTTCAGAATGCTCACTTTTGTAATATTAATCTCTGTCAGAACAGAAGACATGTGCATTTATCGGTTACTGCCTTTTCTGTAAATTGCTAACGCATGCGTGAAAAGCAGCCTTTTGGAGTAATATAACTAATAAGAAACATATTAGTTTTGATAAATTTAAACGGAAAAGAAGCATTAAACTCTTACATTTGCACGTCTATGTAGACACTAAAGCACACAAACAGAATACGTCACTGGTATAGCTGGAACGTTGATGCACGTCATTTGATATGACATTATCATCATTTTCGAATTAAACACAGTAAAACCCTAATAACCATGTCAATACAAAACTGTTTTATAAAGTACCCATGTATTTGGAAAACGAAATTAAAATGTGACACAGGGACGATTATTGTCCAACCGAACATACATATTCGATATGAAAATTTACACCAAGAAGACATAAACGAAATTGTACATTCAGCTTTTATTTACAATTTTGACTGAATAGTATTAGATCTTAATTAACTGAAAGTTTGCTCTTCGACATAAAAAAAAATGTATCCACTCAACAAATGGAAAGACCCACTTAATTTCAGCTGAATTAAGCAAAGCTACTTACTTGGCTGAAATTTGATTCTATCCTTTTTGTATCAAAACTTTTTAAAACAATTATATTTTGCCTTAAACGTTTGCCCTATAATCAAAGATTCCACTCAATACCTTTTGACAGATGTTGTCAGTATGAATTAAACTAGCAGTTTAAAATGTGTACACACCTTCAATAGGGCGGAATATGTCACGCTATGATATCTGTCAATCTTTCTAATCATCTGTGCGCTATTCCTTTTCCGCATAATGCATCAGTACTCCCCAGTCTAATATTAACAAACTTTTTAGAGTAGTTTACACTTGTGACAAAGAAGAAACCTATTGATTTCAGATTCAGAAAGTCAAAGTCACAGGGCTTGAAACGAACATGATATGTTTTTTTTCCATAATAACTTGACTGGTATACCAGATACCATGAACACGTGTTTGTAGATGAGTTCCATTGAGATCAGAAAGACATATTTTAGGGACACAAGTTTAATGTCAGGGTCGCCGTGACTCTATCAAGAACTAAAGTACCGTGGAACAGACATTGTACGCCTGCTCCGTGTTTCATTGTCGTCTGTGTATGCACAAGTAGAGCCTGACTGACTCTGGAAATGGGTCTCAACGACCTTTACATTTGATCAAAGTATGCGATCTTGAACTAAACTTACTCTGTATAAACCATTTATTTCCTATTATACTTAAAATCACCGTGACCTTTGATCTTTAGACACCAATATATATTGGTTAATTGATTACAAAAAGTTTAAGCCATTCACGAAGTTTGCTCAAGGGACTTACTCGAAAAGAAAAGTTATTGTTCAAAATCCATTTTTATTTGGATCACAGTAACGTTGAACACTAATTTTTTTACTCAAAATCAATTGGCCTCTTCTATACTATAAGCGCAAGTTCTGCACACATTTTGTTCAAAAGTTCGGGATTAAAAACTAAAGTCATTGTGCAAAAGAACATTGATTTCAGACACTTATTTTCTTTGACTTGTTAATCCCCAATCAATAGCTTCTTTCTTACTCAAGAATTTGTAAAAGTACACGGATTAGAATTTTTAATTCCAATTTTCAGTCGGTGACTTTGACCTTTGATCTGTTAACACCAAAATATATAGGCACTACCATACTCCAAATGCAAGATATCCACAAAGTTTAGTTCATGTATGTGACGTAGTACAAAAGTTATTGTGCAGAAGCCACTTTTTTCTGTCATAATGACTTTGATCTTTAACCTTTTGACTCCTAAATTGGTCGGCCTCTTCCTTACCAAGAGTGCAAGTTCTCCACAATGTTTGGTCCAGGTATATATGTAGAACTAATGTTATTGTGTTGAAATGATTTTGTTGTTTCAGTTACAGTGACTCTGAACACTTGCTTTTTGTCCCCTATAATCGTCAAATATCATCAATATGTCTAGGAATGTTATTATGCAGAAACAAACTGGCAATATATGGAAGTGCGTATGGACATCATAACAATGGTCACCACACAATATCATAGGTCTTTACGCTTACTTTGTCACCACTTTATGATTGGCCTGCATCTGAGACATGGAAGACGCGCATTAATTTTGGGGTCAAACATGAAAGGTCAAACTGAAAGAAGGAGAAATTATATCCACTAGGCTACTTAAGATCTTTATCACATGCTATACTAAACCTGTCGTGCATTTGAGACAAGGAAGACACCTATTGATTTTTGGGGTAAAAAGGTCAGAATAGTCCCAGAAGAAAAATGGTTTCCACAAAATAACTTAAGTCCTATGCCACAACACATGAACAGACTTTGTCGTTGTCTTGCATTTTGAAAAAGAAAGCCATCGATTGATTTTTGGGTGAATAGATCAAAGGTCAAACTCATCAAGACTGAAAGAAGAAAATGGTTTCTGCAAAATAACTTGAATTCTGTACCTTTTACCCTGATAGAACGTCATGGATAGCTTGCTTTTATGATAAAGAAGAAACCTACTGATTTGAGAGGCAAAGGGTCTAGTATATGACCAATTAAGTGGAGGTATATATACCATAATGATAATAAAACTATTTAGCGCATGGTGTGTGTATAACGTACTGTTACTTTGCTTATTCAAGTTAAGAACAGTAAATGTATCAGTGAAAATTACTTTGCACATCCATGTTACTATGTTCGCACAAAATCGCAGAACCTTTTGTTGCTATATGAGGTGTTGTTAGTTCAGTGAGTAACAACAGACTCAAGGTTAGTAGAGTAAAGCATCAATAACTCTATCATTAATCGTGAAATAACTGGAAACACTAAAATGTTACGGATGAATGTGTTGTTTCTTTTTTCAGTGAGTGATTCTATCTCATTTCTTTTATTTCGATGATTTTTTAAAAAAAAATTAGTGCAGGTCACAGCTGGAAATAAAATGCTTTTGATAGGGAAAAGCAACGTGCAGCAGCCTAGACAATCTATAGTCCATTGTACACTGGAGGCATTGCAGCGGGGATGGTGACGGTCAATAGAAATATATTGGTGCTATTGCTCACCATTTGAAACCACAAATCCTTGAAACAAAGACGATGCACGTCACAGCTGGAAATACTTTGATTGCTTGGCGAGCGATATATTAATATACAGCTGGCGAAGGGGTGATACGATTCCCCGCCTGTTACGGTGCTTTGGTTATCGTTATCTAGGAGAAGATAGACCATGGTGTTATTGCCTGGATCGAGCAAACAATAAAATAAAATATGCAATTTATGGATGGAATAATACGGATCCGAGCAAGGATATAAAATAGCACAACAAGAGTCACCATATTTAAAATATAACAATTTAATCAATTACATAACAAAATGAAATTGAACAAGACATTTGAAAGTTACACTTTCTCTTAGAAAAAGAATTACGAAATCTATGATAAACGCAATTACCTTTTCTGTTATACCAATACAATAAATTTATCATAGAATCGAGTGAAAGATAGATCTCAAATTGCCGGCATCTCAGCATAACCTGGATGCTTCCGGTCCTCTCTCTAAATCACTGTTAGTGACAGGTCTTTTCCTTCTCTTTTTCCTACCTCTTTTGGTCATCAGCCGTAACTTGGTTCTAGTCTGCACTCCTTCCCATTGTGCAGCACAGGTATGGAGCTATTTTTCCCATTTCAAATAAATATAATACACAACGTAAATATTTGTCAGGTTTTTCTTCTCCTAGAATCGAAAAATATTTCCGCTCTTTTTACGTCGATATCGTCTTAACTTTATTAAACAGAGCTAAGCTAATGTGGTACGTTCGCATCCTGATACACACACAACCTATTATAAAATAATGTCTCTTCACTTAGCTGTTAATAGCATTCCTAACTGGAACCAGGACATAACAAGACCTCTTAGATAAACTATCATATCCCACTATGAGCTGTAAATTACTAGCTGAACGATGCCGGTCGAGACACGCCGAATTTCCTCGGTTAAGAGAATTCACAACTTAATTACACAAATGAATTAATGCACTTCACGTCTTGCCATAGCTACATTACCTGCTAATTAGCGATTCATTTACATGGGCATAGTAAAATCAATTCTTTGTATACATGATACATATTGTTTAAGACGGATAAATTAATTTTCACAACTCGTATCAGAGTAATGCATGAAATTCTTGCCATACATGATTTCTATTACATACAAAACCACTAAATCCGGACACATTCATACCAATGAAATATTTTATAACATTCTTAGAATACATGAGTCTTATAACATTCAAGACCAAAGAATACACGATTAACTTCTGAAAATTGAAGCATGAATTTAAAACGAATAAATTCAACAAATAATTACAAACTTACACCAATGAGCATAGTGTATGCAATTGAGACAATACCTTTGTGCCTTTTCGAGACTTGCTATTTCTATGCAGCCGAATCTCTATCTGATTCCGGGTTTCTCAAATTCTTCCAGACCCCCGTCTCTCGGGCAATTTATTTAACTAGAAAACTTACCTGTTAATTTCTTCAGAATACCTCAGACTTCCCTTTCGGCAGAAAAAATCTGGGACTGCCAAGTTTCGCAAAGGAATTTACTTAAAACATTTGGTCAGGGAAAATACCCCCTCGTTTGGCGTAGCCGATCAGGATTAACTTTCTCTAATCGTCAAAAATTTCACACACCCCTCGAAGTTAGAATAATTCTCTCTAGTCCGCTTTTATTAATAACTATTCCTGGACAATTCCATTTTTTGACACCTATTTCCAATGGTCCAAGATTGTTTCTGGATTGTCTCAACTTTTTCATTTTCCTCTACTTGACCTTACGTTAACATTTTCTCTTCTATCAGCCTGACCGTTATCCTAACGGACTCTAACTAAAATTCAGTTATGTTACCAAAAATAGAGGTTAACCATCGCAAGCTACCAATTTATTGCTTGCCTTTGACGATACGTCAAAGTCAATTGTTATATGTCACGCTGACCACGACAAAGTGAGGTGAGAGAGCATCGACAAAATGTTTGCACCCCTACACAGCTAATGCTTATTAATGTTGACTATTTTTGGAGAATTTTAGTGAGTGGGTCACCATTTGCCTTGCACAACTAACTTTAAGCAATTGCATAGGCAACAATATATACACAACAAAAACCAGATGCGGTTAACATTTAAATATATATATTACCCTGACATTAGATTCTTGGGTGAATAAAACAGAATGGAATGAAGTTAATGCCCAAAGAGAACAGATGTGTAGCAGGTGTTGTCTCCCACAGAATGTAATAAAGCGGGAACACATTGAGTGTTCAGTGAAACAACATTTTTAGTTTTGAGTATTAACCATCATCCATATTAGCGACCAGAAAGAAAAAATAAGGAAATCACATATCCTAGTCTAAATGTATGGAACCATGGCAAGAAAACAGCTGTCGAATAGTACGAGATACACTCACGGCCCTGGTTACAGTCGACGCGATCACTGTCTTCATAAAGTAGGAAATATGTTTATTCATCAAAATAGCGAGGCTGTACCACAATAATATTGCAAAATATACACGACAATATCAAATGAACTGCAAGCATGTCATATATATTGTTCTGTATGTCAGAATGAATGTCTCTGAATGGTTACATGCATGTCAAAAACCGCTTCACTTTAGCACCGTCACGTGATGGCCTATGAATGGATCATACAAAATGAATCCATGTGACGGAAATGTTACAACAGTATTTCATTTTACAAAAATAGCTAGAATGGGGGATAAAGTATGTGTTAAAAAATTGCAGAAACGAAAGATATTCCTAATACCCCAGTTGCAAAGGCAACGAATCTGTGTAAACAATTTCTAAAAAACCAGAGTAGATGATTGATAGCATCAGATATGAATGAAGCCTTGAGGTATCTCGAGAATGGGACTTGAGGTAGCTCGAGAATGGGACTAATGAACTGATAACATCCTTCCCCAGCAAGAATCGCAATGGCCACATCCAAGAACAGGTAGATGAAGATGACAGAAATGCACGAGCACCTCCTTTATACACAGAATATATGTGATGCACTTTTGGCCATGCAAGAATAGAATGCACATCGTGGCAGGGAATGAACACTAGTATACACCCGCGTAGTAGATAACTACTCTGTTGAAACACATATGAATTTAAACTCCACTATATCAACTTGATCCTCCTAGAGTACAGCACATGATGAAACATTACAGAGGCTGGATGCCAAAGAATGTGTCCCAATGAAGCACTATAGAACTGAATCAATGAAGAATCCACCATGAAGGAGGAACAATGTGAATGCCACATACACTGTCATTGCATGCAGAAAGCAGCAGCTTCGTGATCTGGGCAAATTAATATCTGCTCTCATGGCCATAGCCCTCTGCGCTACCCGGATAGCGCTTGGAGAAGTTGGAATGTATTTGGTGTAACAATCCGACGACCATTCGACCCAATACTTTGTTCATATGATATTCTAATCGAACCTCAGCGGCTGACGTAGCAACGCCTGTCCGGAATGAATTGCCACTATACTCGGAAATGTTGAGTCCCATCTTATAGAAGATAAGTCGTATGTGCTAAAGAAATACTACTCTTGACAATGCTTCAAATCTAGCAGTAATGAAGAGTTGGGCATATGGTTGGCATCACGAACGCTTGCTTCATTATATGAAATCCTTCAATGCAGAGTTTGGGCACATAGTACAACCTGTGATATGAAACAAAATATTCAAGCCTTTAATAAAGGGTCTGTTTTAGAAGATTTCAACATAAGGAAAGCTGTTTCTTGTTGAAATTGCACAACTCCGACACAAATGTGAACCTTAGGATCAAAGTTGTCTCGAACAGTGAATTAGCCGCTTCTCAGAAAGGCGATTAAAGACGTAATGCACACAGTCTTAGAAGCGCACAAATACATGTAATCCGCTGACGCAGTTTTACATGATTGATGGTTTCTTTTGATGGCCGGGAGAATGTTGACTAGACAAGAAAGATTATTTCTGTTTTTGGTGAAGGGTGACTGTATATCGGCCTGCATATACTGGAACCTAACACCGCAGAGGTATAAATTTGTTGACGAATGCTTTAAGTTGATTATTCTATTACACCGTATGAATAAGTCAATTAATGTGTCTTATGTAATAGGTGGCAGAAGCTGCATATTTGAGGCGAAGCCACACGTGAGTTTGAAGTTCCGGAAAGCACTGAATCCAGTGTTGTATGCAGTATGCGTAGAAGGACTCAAAACCTGGTTCCTTAACATTTCTACCTTTGTTGTCCAAGTCCATAAGACTTCCGATGGTGTGGGGCATGTACAGGGCAGAAGATCAGTGTCAGTAACTAGCGTGTGAAATGTCTGAAATCGAAGGCGGGATAAAGCATCAGCTATATCGTTTTAACTTTAGCAATGTGTCTGGCAGATACGTGCAAATTGCAGGAAGTTCCATACCCTATCAATCTACGCATCGAATTTATGATATTCATGCACTTCTACCTCCTTTTGACAAGCATTTTAACTTTGGCCACATATGAACAATTTACGAGATCCATTGTGCACCACAAATAATAGCTATCACGATGGGACATAACTCCCTGAATCCAACAGAGAAGTCATTCTCCCTGCGAAAAACACCTGTTAGTTCTGCGGACCAAGCGGCTACAAACCAGTGAGTTTTGAAATAACATCCATATCCTACTGTGGATGAAACATCCGTGAATAATTTTAGTTCGTCCGATGTTGTTGACTGTTTGTCATGGAAGATAGAAATTCCATTCCACATCTTCAGAAATTGGTGCCATGTATGCAGATCCTTTCTGCAGTTTGCGTCTAAATGTATGCAGTGATGGAGTTCCTTGACTACAGTTGATAGTCTGATGAGGTAAGACACTAATGCACGGTCCGTCCGAATAACGCTGGTAGTGAAATAAAGGTGCCCTAGCAAAACTAAAGCAGGTTTTGATTCCGGACGCTGCGTTTATCTAGAAAGAATTTAATGTAGTCCGCCATGCGTGCCACTTTATTCCGCGGTAAAAGTGCTTGCATTTTTCGGAGTCCAGTGTTATTCTCAAATATTCTAAAACCGTATATAAGTACCAACGGTCTCGCTTTGAGCTGTGGGAATCTTTAATCTGTTGAAATCAAAGTGAACCAATATATAGTTTTCGCACCGCATGCTGAAGGAGAGTCTTTTGTAAGAAAGTCATCAAGAATGTGCAAGATAACATCAACACCATAATTATATTTGGGTATCCAACGAATTGTCTTAGATAAGGTGCGAAATAACTTTGGACTTCAACATGATACAAATAGCAGCCAAACACAAACATAATAATGTCTTCTCCATCTCATACAAAACAAGTGACATTGAAACGGTGTAATGGGAATCTGTTTGAACGCATATGAAATATATGTTTTACATATAAAGGCAACCTTGCCATAATTCTGGATTATGTGTATGGCATCGTCAGTCTTAACGTAAGTTAAGGAACATTTGTCATTGTGAATAAGTTGATTAACACTTTCATGTACATGATCAGTGTGAGGAGATCGATGATAAGTCTTTTATTTTATTAATATTTACCTACTGCTACGCCCTTTAGGACTAACTCTATAGTTTTTATATGATTGAGAAGGGAAAAAAACAAGCATGAATCCTTCACTATTCCTTTGCCAATAACTGCTCCATGATAGTCGTCTGTTTCACAGCAGAGAGCAAGTTATTGCATTCTTTTGAAGGCAAGTTAGCTTTCTGCACTATGATGTCCAAACTATGTTTCAGGCCTCGAGTCAAATAGTGAAACATATTCTGATCAACTGAAAATGTCGATGGGGGTGGAAGCCTTTGTCAAAAAGTATGTTAGATTTGTTGAATCTTCTCTGGTATTAGCTTACGAGTGGTATGGATATTGCGAGTACTGTGCTAAAACTATCATGTAAAGGGTTCTTTGGACAGGCCGCCGCCCTACATGTCTCGGCCCTGCTCTTTTTGCAGCTAGATAAGTAAGATCAAGTGGTTATGTTGCAACCTTGCTTAGAATTAAAATTGTTACAGTCTTTTCCACCTATCATCTGTCGTGGACGGCCATACTTATCGATATCCATCTGTCGTTTGTTGTCTGTCTTTGCAATTGTAGAGCCAGTTTGAGTGGGCAAGAATCGGTGGGGTGAGTAACAGAATTGCATATGTCACATTAGGTCGTTTTTCTGCCTCCGATCAAAAGCTAAAGAACCGCCTGATTCCTAAGAGCCAGTTGACTGATTTTGAAGTTTGCAGGGCTATGGCTGCCTGATTAGAGTAAACATGTTAATCGTAAAAATCTACCACCGTAGGCATAGGCTTCATACATATCCAATTCATGTAGTATGTTGGGTTATAGTGAACAAATAATAAGCTTGAACTTTCCGAAAGCCGTTATGAACTCACTGAGACTGAGGTGCTTAAGTAAATCGTGGATCATTCTTCCATATGGATTTGATGGATCAATTTCGAATTGATGTGTCAAAAGAATAGCAATATTGACGTGCTTATCCTCGATTATACGCTTTTGTTGGCCTTCAGACACTACGTCGATTGTGGGCAGAGTCTGCATGAACTGATTGATAGACGACATTTCCCTTGACCGAAGCTGAGTTACTCGTGTTGATAAATTGTGTTGTTTGTAGTCTAGGAATAAATGCGGGAAGAAGCCTGCTGTCAAGCCATGATATGACTCATGGACTGATCGAGGTCGATGAGAGAACTTTGAATGGAGCTGACAGACAGCGTGTTTACATTTATGTAGGCCATAAGTATTCCCAACTTCAGGAATATTGCGCACCATTGCGGTTACCACTGCACTCTCTTCTGTCGAAGTAGATGTTTCCGACGAAAATTCATGAACTATTGTGCACTAGGTCTACGGCGAGGTAGGGTCAAAAGCGGAATGTAGAACGCAGCGTGTGGGATGTGAAATGTGTAAATCCATAAGTTCACATGTACTAGGTGGTGTTTTAGTTAAATATTCCAGCTCTTGTCTCGATGAAAAAACAGTCAGCCTTGACTTAAAGGATGGTACATTGTCAAAATATAACTGTCGCAATGAATGCTTAGGAATTGAAGACACTCTAACATCAATAGATTCCAATTTCTGATATAAACAAAAGCTGGCCGGGACAAGGAAATTATTATAGGCTTCAGGCATAAAAGTAATGACCCTGTGATCTTTGGTGGGATTGTAAAATGTCACTGTCAGAAAAATACAGGGACGATAGAAAAATTAGAGTAAATCTATAAGCTTGTGTTAGAAGTGTGAGTCCAAAAGAATTAATCGAGAAGTTCGGGAATTGGAGCGAGAAATTGAAAAGAGTACATACATGATTCTTGGAGCTGAACTTCAAATGACGCCCATCGAGACCGGATGATAGCAACCAAGCTTCCAAAAGAAGATTAGAATTTTCGGAACAAAATAAACTGAAACGACCAATTGAAACGCCACAAACATTCGAAGGTACTACAGCACTGATGGATTTTTTGACGCATTTTAATAGATGTGATGGGATAAAGAAATAGACTCAAAAAGAGAAGGGGCTTTATCTGGCAGTGAGTCTCAGGGGTAAGGTCCAACAGCTACTGGGATCCGGAACTCCAGATTATAACAGTCTCATTGGCTCAATAGAAAAAAAAATGTTTTCGCCGAAAACCAAACACAAATTTTCAGACTACAACCAAAAAGACGCCTTATAAGGGAACATGAAACAATTCAAGAATTGGGACAAGAGATACGCCGCCTCGCTTCCCAACAATATACCCCAAAAATGTTGATGGAACAATTTAGCGATTATTTAACTGACAGCGAGCATAAGTTAAGAATAGAACAGGCACGTCCTAAAACCCTTGATGAAGCATTTCAAATTGGTGTAGAAATCAAATCTTTTAAGAGAGCTGGGATTAAGGAAAGGATTGGGGAAGATATATTCGAAAAGTGACGATGTCCCATACAGGTTTTAGTGAGATTCAGAAACTTGAGAGAATTTGCGGAACTCAAGAGTTTACTAAAGGATGTGTTGGCAACATCTAGATGTAAAACTGGAAAGAAAGAAAAATTGTGTTGCTAGTGCGGAGAAAACTAAATTGATTTAGTGAATCAGTTTGACTATCGGGGACATCATTTTGTCATATGATGTGATTAAATAAAATTCGATGGAATGCACTAGAGTTGTGCTATCAGAGAAAATATCGATCACACCAAAGTACTAAACGAACGTTCCTTATAAATTACAAACAGTAGGGAATAACAACTCGTTCGGTTCAACCGGGGTTGTGGAATTAGAGGAACAATTTATTGAAAATAAGTAGCGTTGACCAACTTCTATGTAAGTTCTCAGGATTATTTGCTAAAATCAAGAGATGAACTTGTCAAAATCAATTAAATACGTCACAAAATAAATACGGGGAATCCAATACCAGTAAAACAACCGCTACGAAGAATTCCGATTCATGCAAGAGACGAAACTGAAGATCATATGGGAAATGTGTCCACTCAAGTAGCCGTTCTCAAGCCCCTGCGCTTCGCCCATAGTGTTTGTACGTAAGAAGGATGACATGTCTCGTTATTGTGTTGACTAGAGAGTACTCAATCAACAGACCATGCAGGAAGCTTACCACGTATAGAAGTTGTATCGACTTTCCGGTGTATCTTGATATTCTACTCTTGATTTAATGAGAGGATATTGGCAAGTAGAAATGGAAGAGTAAGACAAACCAAATTCAGCATTCGCAACACTAAATGGATTTTATCAGTTTCGTGTAATACCTTTTGCATTATGCAGTTCAGGCTCCATCTTTAAGAGAATCTTGGAGACTATTTTGGCAGGTTTGCAATGGAAAAATGTGCCTGATACCCCTAGATGAAATAATTTCATTCCAACAGGTAGGCTTTAAACATAGGCCCTCCAAGTGTCACTTGTTGCACACGAAGTGACATACCCAGGGCATGTCGTGTCTGAAGAGGGAATTAAAACCGACCCTAACAAATCGAGGCAGTTTCTTGGGGCTTTGTTTCTACTATAGGAAATTCATAAAAGACTTAATCGCTGGTTGTATTAAATTGACAGATTCAGGAAGAGTGTTTAAGTGGACTAAAGAGTGCAAAGGAGTGTTAAAAATGGAAAAAAGCTAAGTTCACAACATCAATACCCTGAGATGAATTTTTTTAATATATTTAGGATAATGATGCCAGTGAAAATGGAAAAGGTAAGTAGACAACTATTTCGGCCAAATACGCCACGTATTAATTTGAATGGAGGACACGTAAACAGCACGTAAAACTAGGAGTGCCGTTGTCCCGTAGAGCTATCATGCACACCACTGTTTTTGATTGGCTTAATAATTTGAAAAGGTCACGTTATGACTGTTACGTTCTTTCAAAACAGAATGATTTTAAATGTTCGAGAATCTTCTAGAGATTTAAGATTTTGTTGATATGATGCGTATGTGGTGGCTATATAAGTGAATTAAATACTCACCGTCTCATTCTTCAGTCTATGGCAACTTTGTAAGAGTCAATGAGAAGAAATTGTGATTTGTTGATAACATTTGTTCCTGGGATTTAGCAGAGTGGAAAATATTTAAACAGTCTGTACCTATTGGATTATGTGAATTTATTCAAAGGACTTTAAAATTTCAACTATTCTATTAGATTATGCGAAACTTTCAAGAGCTTCAGTGATATTCTTCTCTCATGGGATTACCTTGAAGTAAAAACATTTGGATTTAGAACTGTGACTCTTCAGTGGCACTAGCACTCTAGCACATAAACACATTAGAACCTTCATTTGGAATACCTTTGGGCAGTTTCTGGATTTATGTGAAATCTATTATTACAATTTAGGATAATATTTTAGGAATTCACATACTGTGAGTTATTTTTAATTCTTTCACTTTGTTTCATTTTATATTTAATTTAAATAAATTTATATTTTGGAAAGTTGAATGCTTATTGTGTTTACATAAATTGTTTTGTTACTTAAATTGAAGCTCCTAGTTTACTAGTATTAATTGAAATTTATCCCAAAACACTTACATATACTGTTATGTCATCTCATAAAAATCATTTTATCACACTCTGACATGACACCGAGTAGTATCATGCCAGAGTAATGCATAGTCTCAGCTTTTCATGCGATATGGCATTAAATCACACAAGCACAACCCGCATGCTCTTTAACTTCATTAAGACATGGCATTTTGCGCACCAATGTTTCAAATATATCCATAATTGCCTGTTTGGGTTGACACACATGTTCATGCCCATAAGCCCAGTATAAGTTCCATAGTTTTTATACCGACACCAGTTGAACTAGTTCCCATGGTCAGACTGGTTTGTACAGCTAATGCATTACCTATTTCATGGTTCAAGAATGAAAACCAGTCATTTTTCTAAAAACTTACTGAAGCCCTTCTTTGCCCATATTTAGCTCTCATTTTCTAATCATGATATAGATACCATTAAAAGATACAACAGCAAAAACAACCCCATCTTTATTTCAGTGCTAATCCTTTACAGGGCATGATGCCCTTGGAAATATATCTTTAACAGTTAACTGAACTCACAGTATCTGCCATAATATTTACATCCAGTTGCATGAATAAGATATATATCTTTAATAAATATCAAAATTTCAGCTTTCCAACAGTCAAGAAAATGGTATGATACTTGTTACAGTACATAATCATAAGTGAATTTTATACACATCTTTTCAAAGAAGCACAGGTTTTTATGTGCACATTGAATGACTATCTCTGAATCTCTTTTCAACAGTAGTAAAGCAAAGTTGATATGTACTATTTAACAACTTATTTTGCAATGGTATTATATTCAAAGGTGCAATCATGCAGTAAAAAATAAAGACAGATTTTTTTCCTGGACAAAGTCCAAAAGCTATGTCCACACAATTACAAATATTTTAATAATGTTAACACCATGAAATGGGCGTGGGGTTTGGATATCGGTAATGTTTGCACTCTGCACATTAGAACAGAGGTTTAGACTTGTTTAGTCATGATTAGACCTTAAATGTACTGTATTTCTGGAAACTAACACTACTTGTACATGAAAGATCACAAGTGGATCCGTGATGTATGGTATTTATCTCTCAGGTGATACAGATTATTTATTTTGGTTCTCAGGTACAAAATTTATAGACTGTTGAACTGTTGCATAACTTTTTCACATAGCAGGTATGTCAACCTGGGCTTGATAAAGATACATGCATTGGGATACCAGTACTAGTTTCATTTTATTGTATTGATCAGACTTACAGTCCTTGTAATGTCCCACATTTAACCTAAATGTAAATGGCTTGTTTTCTGATAAGATATAGATTATAGTGAAGCAAAGAAAACTAGTGGCCATGTTTTCCAAACTTGTTAACCAAGAAACTTGAGAATATGCTAGAAACAGCTTAACTCAGGGTTTATACATGGATGAAATCATCGTAATAAAAAATTAGCATTGTAATAAAAAAAATTAGCATCATAATAAAAAATTAGCATCGTAATTAAAAATTAACAGGCTAATAGAGGGTTTTGAACTACAGTCCGAGTTTTTCTTAAAACATTTCAATCATACAGGGCCAGGAATTTAGGTGTGCAATACCTGCAATCATCTTTCAGCAAGGTAGTATCCAAGAGTAATCTCTAATATTTGCAGTTCAAACTAATACATAACTGAATTAGTTTTTTCATCAGTCTCATGATATTATTCCGATACTATGGTTGAAATCTTCTTCCAATCCCACCAAATTGACAGTTTTAAGTAAAACTGCAAAACAATACAATTCATTTCTCCACTATATTTGAAATTAAATCACACTTGAGCCAAATAGTGCATACTATTTTCCCTTTTAGTTCTATAGATTAAAATGGGGAATGTTCAGCTGTTCCACTAAATAAAACTTTTTGATAACATTATAAATTACTGTGATCCTATGCATTCCAAAATTAAATAAAATATACAAACAATATCTAAGGAAAAGCCATTATTTATCTCTTTTCTTATATTCTTGTGCGAGTACCTTAGAAAAAAAAATTGCGGTACACAAACATATTCAGTCCTAGATAATATTGCTTGGCGAACAAGAAAGCAATACTTATGAAATCAATATATCCATTTTAAAACTAAACAGGTATTGATAACGTCTGGACAAGGAAGACAAAATAAATCCACATGTTTCAACCCAGTTTCAAATTGTTCAAAGGCTTATATTTTATGCTAGTGTCTGTGTGGGTATTGGTAATACTGTACAATTAATTTAGGCTGAAGAGGGTGGGTGGGTGTATACCCAAATATCAGTATACTACTAACAAGTGAAAAATTATAAATTATTAATTTAAGAAACTGTCATTTAAATGTTCAGAGACAATCTGTTTTGCGAAAATATGAGTCAAAATAGGCAATTTGATTATGCATTTTATTGTGCAATAGCTTATAGGGATAGTATTGGCTTATTGCATTATTATCTTGTTGCATGAATACTAAGATGCATCCAGCATTACATTATGCATATACATTGTGCCTTGTATACAATGTACTCGAAAAACACCATGATGTCATGTAATGGGTGCTGCGATATCAGTCTTCTTCCAGTCAACCTGGTCCCGTGACCAACAGTCCAATTACACACATACTTGTAACCCGATGGGTATCATACTCTCCATATTGAATGTACAGTGTGGTCAGTACTGATAAAAGTAATGAGAATTCCATAACATTCTTGAAATATATACAATAGAATGACATATTTGCTTGTTTACATTTAACTTCTTTTCATATCTTCTTTCACTGCATGTAGTTCTCTAAATATTAATCTGCCAAAGTTATATATCTTCGGGTATCATTATTCCTTCAGTCTTAATACCAGCCTGAAGATAATGAAATGTATTTCCCATTAGCTACTTATCCTAAATAAATCTTATACATTTCCATAAATTGGATATATATATATATTGAATGTGCTAACAGATATGAGAACTAATGAAGTTGTGGTATGCATTTCTGCTAGTGTGTGAAATAGCGCTTCCTGCAAGTTAAGAGGTTGATTGTAATTAAGAAAAATAATTTTTTTATTACAACTGTACACTGACCATGTGAGATATATGAACAATTGCATACTCTAGAAGAAGGCACTTACTTCAGATTGATTGGATGTTATGATCTTGAATGTTACAGCAAATACGGCACAATTTGCTTAGTAATGATGAATATAATATACATATTTTGTCATGATTTAGTGACACTTTTCTATCTCTGTGATAAATATTTATGTTATTTTGCACATGATATTAAATAAGTTTTACCAATGTACAGTGCAGTCATTTGCAAAGACATGGGTGCCTTAGAAAGCAGGATAAAAGGTGGTCTACATAAAGTGGAAATATAAGACCAAAGTATTATATTTGGTTACTTTTTTTAACTTGAATCAGGTAATAAGATACCAAGAAAGTGGTTAGAGATTTAAACTTAAGATTCATTAATTAATAAAGTTTACAAAACTGAATCACCAATTGTGTTAGAACAGACAGAAGTACAGTCCTACCCACTTATATCAACAAGCCACCTACATCAACGATAATGCAAAGTGCCAGTCTGGTGGTCTATTACTACTATCAAATATGTCATACTTAATTGATGTTGAGATAAAATATGAAAGTAAATGTCAACAGAAGCCTTTGGTTCCAAACTGAACAAATCCTTTATTTTCTAATAGTTTTAGTTGTCAAGCTGCCAGTTCCTACCCATTGTTTTTTCAACAATTACTTAATGTTGCTGCCACAGTAATAAATGAGAATTTCTTTGGTCCTCCATAGCTGGCCTTTTGTGAGAACTTCAATAACACATGCTTGCTCCATCAAAGCAAGCACGCTACAATCTTCAATAAAAGCAATGCACCCATCATCAAAGGAAGTCAACAAAACTTTAATAAAAGCAATGGAATCTGATTGATTGTTGCATTTCCCAAAATGAATGGTGCACATTTACTGTGCTGTGAAAGTTTCCTTTTTGCAGGAAAAATGAATTTTTTTCTTATAATGGATACAGGGTGGCATGAAAGGAAAATTAAATTACAATCTTTTGAAACTAGATATTTGGCTGTTAAGCTAATGGCATTTATATTGAAATCAACCTTGTGCTAAAAATAGAACATGATGTCGCTGTGCACAGAGAGATGCTTAGTAACACATAGTAATTCACGACATATTTGCACTTCCCCCCACAAGGTAATGTTTTGATATAATCACCTAAAATATATGTGTACAATTTCTTTGTCATCTTTTTTGTATTGTTTTCAAATCTACGTTGAGTAACAACTACAATATACATATATATCTTTGTGTATGCATGTCCTAAATGAATGTGTTGAAACCAATAATATTCTTTTATATCTATGTTATTTCCCTTTCAGTTAGTTTTTAAGGGTGGCTGTCATCATTAGCAACAAAAGTTTTTGTATTGCTGTTTCCATCAATATATGCATACTATTATACTTCACAACAAAATGTATTATATTATATTTCTTTTAATTAAGGAAATATAGGAAATATATTATACACATAGTATAAATATAATCAACAAGTGCTGCTCTTTTCAAAACCGTAACTATAATGAACATAATGTATTTCTATATGTTTTACACTGCCATTCAAAATTATGATTTGTTTGTGAAACTGACACTGATAAAAACATAAATTTTCAATCCTCTTGTCTTAACTTTATTACTGATTTACATATTGGAATCAGAGAATATATATATATATTCATTCTTGCCTGATAAATCCAAACCTGAAATGAAAGTATTTTTGTTCATCATGGCTACACAATATACAGGGGGCCCCGAGTGGCCAAGTGGTCTAAACCGCTCTCCGTTATGGATCACTGCCATCTCACCTCTGTCTGTGTAGGTTCGAGTCTCGGATTCAGCCAATGTGGGTATGTGAGAAAGCTTGCCAGTAGCTTGTCATGGGTCAGTGGTTCTTTCCGGGGTTTTCTCAGGTTCTTCCTTCACCATTAATACTGGCCGCCATGTATAGCCTATCGTGTGCTGAAAAATGGCATCAAACCCTACAACAACAACAACAACAATATACATGGTATTGATTTTATTATACATTTCAAGATAAGAGAGACTACTGCATGCTGACAACAAACACAATTATATCCTTAAAATAATTTATTGGCTTGTGAAATGAAATTTAGTTTGTGCAATAAAACCTAAAGTGAAATGTTTGTAAAAAAAATTTACATGTAGATGTTCTTAAACTTGAATGAGTAATTAAATTGTTGAAATTAATTAACATACTGTAATATATAAATTAAGAAGTAAACCATCTAATAGTCATAACTGAGCATTAAAAAAACTACATTTCGTATGATTGTACAGTATTCAACATAATACTTTTGTACATGCCTAAACAATTGCATGCCCTTCTCTTATTAAACCTTTCATCAAAAATGTCTATTTTCAGTCTACGTGTTTCGAACCTAGCATGCCTTGTGGGAGAAAAGCAGCTCTTAAGGTACACACTGAACATCATGATTTTCTCTTAACTACCACCATGCATGCTTCTTGTCTCATTATTACTCACCCTGTGAGGTGGCGCTATACAGTTTCGCATTTTGCATAGGGTTAGGATTTTAAAGAAAAAGAATTTCCCCGGCTCTCCTCACTGGTTATACTGGCTATTTAAAAAAGACCTTGTATATCTTAGGTATAATGCAAAGAACCTTTAATTCCCTTTATTTTGGTGTATGATTGATGGGTGTACTATGGGTTATAGAGTATACAGCTTGGCCTTACTTCAAATGTGCACCTTTCAAAAAAGTGCTAGCTCTACTTGGTCATTTTCACTTCCTGAACTTCAGAGGTCAATTGTATAAAAAAGAGCCGATAACGTTTTTTACATTTTATATATTTGGTAATTCATTCATTGCACTTTCAGAAGCTGGTATTGTCTAGTCTGGCAAAATTCATTTTCCCTATTTTAATAGCTGCTGTGTATAGTACACTTTAGACTAATTCAGACTGATTTTTTAACACAAGGGAGCAGTCATTTTAGTTAGCAGTGTACTTAAATCATGTAAAATTTCCAAAAGTACAATATCCAAAAGAAATATCATCCACATTACATTAATGTAGCATAGAGATATGCCAACATTCTCTCCACTGTGCATGTTTTAAATGCGAACTACTTCACCTTACATGTCACTCTCTCAAAAGTACATATTATCTGGTGAGCGCCACCTGAGTTAGATCAATATAAAAAATGAATCTTAAATGTGTTATTGACAGAGACAAAATAAACCTCCAATGTGGAGAGCTCCCACAACAAAGGGAGCTAACTCCTCTAGTCATGTAGATCCATGTGAAAGGGACAATGAAATCATCAGTTAGCACTTAGAGTAATGAGCTTCAGCATTATGAAATTCACCCAATCAAGCTTTTAAAGTGCAAAGTGCATATATTATGTAGAATATTGTAATTTTACTTATATAAATCCCAAAGGCAGTAACACATAGTATATTTATAATTTTCTACATCCTTGTGGGTTATTCATACAAATTTACAGAACCTTTTATTGATGTATGAGGGCTCTTTATTCTAATGAGTATCAGAGTTCTCGGAAACGCTTAATTATGCGTATTTGGACGCCAATTTTTTATCTGCAATGCAGAAAATCACTGAGGCGGGAGTCCTCCTTACGCATGTAGTAGGCGTGCAGCAAAATTCAAAGAGTTGTCAGTCCTGCTCCAGCCACCTGCTTTGTGGGAAAATGTGTGGATCAACTAGCTGTGCTGATATTTACAATGACAGAATTCAGTGACTGAAAGACCCCTTGATGTACATACATGTTGCCATTATAAGAGTACATAAAAAAGAACATGATGCAATAGCTGGTCAGCAATTTCAAAGGCTTTGACTGGTGCCCGGGTGGGAAAATGTACTGATATTTACAGTGATTGAATTCAGAGTCAGAAAGACCCAGAGATGTATATGTGGTCATTTATAAAAGGACATCAAAAAAACAACTTTAGCTTTCGTTATTGTTTTCATTTCCAAATGTATCAGAATAAGTAGTGCATGAGAATCAAGACATGTTGAGACTTGGACAAAATGCCTTTCGTAAATTTGGATAAATATGTTGGGGTTAAACGGCAAACTTATGAAGACTGTAACGAGATTCAGAAGAGTGCTAAAGCTGCTATAATTGATAGTTTGGATAGGACACTAGCTATGTGTAAGAAAGTGTGTGATGCCTAGTTTAGTGTTTGGAATAAGTCCTTACTTGGATTGACAAAATTCAGTATCACTCTGATGGACGAACAAGAGCTATTTAAGAGGTACATTGACTGACCATACTTTTTTTTAAAATGCCCCTCACCTTAGCCCGCTTAGTTCTAGTACTGTAGCGAAATGTATTCATCAATACATCAGTAGCCTAGTTTTTATATCAATTTTCGTTGACAAACAAACTCTTGCCCATTCACAAGCATATATTTTGATAGCTGATTGACCATTAACCCTTTTCCGAGCAAGGTAGCAACTATCAATTTCCTGCATGACATCATTTGATGATAAAACATACAAACATGTGTTTTAAGATCAGAATCAGTGATCTGGATATATATTAACTGCCTCTTGTACACTATTTCGTTATAAAAAGTAGTCTGAAACTGAAAATGAACCAGTAAGCATTATGGGAAATAATGGTGGACTTCGTTAAGTCTGGGATGTACCAGTTTATTAGATTGTCCATTTTCGTAAATCATCGGGCAAATATTTTCAGAAAAATATACAAATCATTGAAAGCAAAGACAAGGTATTGTTTTATTAAAGATTTAACTTTAAACTGCAAATTATGTAGGTCAGAAATGTACAGAACAATGCTATGTTGTGGAATTCTACACAATCTACAGTTGGACCTAACTTATAAGCAAGTATATATGGTAATATATTTGTGTTTGAGGCAGTTAAAAGAGATTTATGGTAATTTTACTGTCAGATATTCATTGCTTAAGTTGTGACTGAAACTACAATTACCATCTTCAAACCCTCAAATACAAGACTGTTATTCTCTAATGTAAGTAATGTGTTGCATATTAGGCCACTTACCTGCACCATCAAGTAAATACAGTATAACCTGATGTATTTCCTGTGTTGCTGGTGTATACCTGTGTTACGATTAATTTGGGCCTGTCTCCTTTTCACATAAGTCTCCATTGTGAAAAAAAGATACAGCTCTTTTTCTCTTAATGTAATGTTATTGAGCAATGCATATTCAGTGCACAATACAAAACATGCATTGTGTACATTATTTACCTAAACTCTTATACTCCTAAGAGAACCAACCATTGTGAATACTAAATGTCCTGCCCAGAACATACCTGCTCTATGTTCACCAAAGCATATGAATGGAAATGAAAGCATGAAAATCAAGATTCATCATCAGCTATAGGGAAAACTTAAGTCTGTACACCAACTGATAGAAGATCTAAGGTTCACATGTAACATATGCCAATTATGGTGTTAAAGCATTTTGTTATCATTTGGAATTCAACAATGGAAAAAATATGAGATTCAAAACTATCAAACCAACAATAAAGCAATTAGAATAGGACATTACATTCAGAATCATTCTTATTAATTTATTATTATTTATATTTTTGTAACATTACATGCTGATTTATCAAAAAAATTTCAGACTTAGATTACAAGTGTTCCATTACATATATAATTAGAGGATTTTAACATTTATTGTCCTCACTTCATGTAAGAATAATTTACAAGCAAGCTGATTCATTGTAACTTCTGTTGCCCTTTGAGAGCCAAATATTAGAAACAGTCATTTAATTTCTAAAATGCATTATATGAACACCTTCCTAATGATCCATATATAACAAGACGCCACTCCATGCTTTCTGTATAATAAATGTGTCTCACCTGTAATGTGTGCAATGATGCATCCATCAACCCCAGCCCGTGCCCAGGTCACTGATTTACAAAAAGATTTAACACAGAATATTAACAATAATGATACTTTTGCTGATGGAAAAGTGATACCTATGATTCACCATGCTGCCTCAGGTCAGACTGCAATGGTTTTACATGTAATACAGTTTGTACATAGAGTAACCTCTTACACTGTACAATAGTGTAGTATCCCTATACCCATGTCTCAATATGCTGTCTCAGGCTAGACAGTAATAGTTTTAGATGTAATACAGCTTGTATACAGAGTAATCTCTTACACTGTACAATAGTGTAGTATCCCTATACCCATGTCTCAATATGCTGTCTCAGGCTAGACAGTAATAGTTTTAGATGTAATACAGCTTGTATACAGAGTAATCTCTTACACTGTACAATAGTGTAGTATCCCTATACCCATGTCTCAATATGCTGTCTCAGGCTAGACAGTAATAGTTTTAGATGTAATACAGCTTGTATACAGAGTAATCTCTTACACTGTACAATAGTGTAGTATCCCTATACCCATGTCTCACCATGCTGTCTCAAGCTGGACAGTAATAGTTTTAGATGTAATACAGCTTGTATACAGAGTAATCTCTTACACTGTACAATAGTGTAGTATCATTATACCCATGTCTCACCATGCTGTCTCAAGCTAGACAATAATCATGTTACATGTAATACAGCTTGTATATAGGGTAATCTATTACACTGTACAATAAAGTAGAATCACTATACCTATGTCAAACCATATTCTAAAAGGCAAGACATGAATGGTGTTAGTGTCATGCAGCTTGTATATGGTGTGATCTCTTACACAGTACAATAGTGTTGTATCCTTATATTAATGTCTCACCATACTCTACCATGCAAGACAAAAATAGTTTTAAATGTAATAAGCTTTTTGAATATGTGATGATATCTTACACTGTACAGTGTTGTATCCCTATGGTTATGTCTCACTATACTCTACCAGGCAAGACAACAACAGTTTCAGATGTAATAAGCTTGATTAAGAGGTGATCTATTACACTGTACAGTGTTGCAGATATGACCAAACATGTTTGAGAAACATATTTTGTTTTAAAATGAGTAGAGACAGATGTACAACAGAAGTTGACTTAGCATAATTTCTTCTTGTCCTATAGTATACAGTTGTCAAGATTTTCACAGTACAACCTTCACTTTTACAACCTTCTAAACATGGGTTTTTCATCTAGTTTATATTTAAAAAAATTTTGATAAATTGTTATTTTCAATTATCCAAACTTATTGACTATTAGAACCATTCTCATATTCACCTGCTGAGTTAGGAAAATCATGTCTCTACAGTAATGTAAAATTAAAAGGGAAGACCCTCATATTCTTTTTCAATATGTGGATCTGAATGTTGTTTTTGTATCATTGAATATCAATAAATAGGACAACTGCATGAATATTCCATGTAAGATTAGAGTAATAACAGCAATAATACACTGCAGATAAAACTGCGACTAGTCATCAAGGTTCACACGACAAAATGGACAATAGCCCTTCTGTAGGTACTGCAACTCAAAGTCATCTGTGTGGAACAACTGGAATACAAGAAAATATCACAATTACAACTGGACAAAAGAATTCTTTAAAAGTGAAAGAAATTTCACACTCAAACCTCAGTACACTATTTGTTTAACATCAAAGCATGTAGAAGTTAAAGACTGGGATCTATACAAGTAAAACGTATGAAGATTTTGACCACATCATGGTTCAAAATAAAACACACCCCCCACAAAGTAATCTAAGATTACATCAATTACCAATATAAAACTTTTAGTAGCCTCCACCAGTAAATGTAAACAATAATTATCATGCAGAAAATAAATTTAGACTGAAGTGATCTCAACCCATGAAATGTTGTTCCTCGTTACAAGCCATAAAAGATACAAAACAATAACAAAGGGACATTCTTTTCTATGATATCAAAGCAGATGTACTATGAGATGAAGGGAAAAAATACATTAATGTATTTCTTTTTTTTGGTATTCAAATCATTGTTGATAAAATCTGCATGAAAAGCTGCTGCCATTATCCACTCCTTAAGTCAGATTTTATAGGGCAGAAGTCAAAGGCTTTGAATAAACTTAGAGTGACAGTCAGTATGATCACTATAACAAGCATAGCTCATGCATCAGTAACTCCCTTGATTATCCACTACAAATGAAGTCTCACATAAAATGCATAATGTCCACTTTTCAAACTGCCTCAGAATATGCTGAATGGTTCATGTGCAAAGCTGATTACAATAAACATCCCATGTAAAGATATTAAATTGATTGATGTGGCCCTAATTGGTCAAGAGGAGGCACACCCCTTAAATGGCAATTCAAGGTTTGAGAGATAATATTCATACCAAATTCCATCAGAATAGTTGAATGCTGCTTGAGCTATCCTGAATTACAAGTTCCAATCATGTAAAGACCAGATTTTGCTTGGTAAGGGGCATAACTCTATCCCAAATCAATTAGTTGTGATCAAGCCCATAAAAGGCATATAATATGTAAGTCTATGGTCCAATGTTCATATCAGACTTCATCAACATATACTGATTTGTTCATGATACATGCAAGTTACAAGCAACATCCAATGTTATGATATTAACTTTATTATCAAGGACTATAGCTCTATCCAAAGTGGAGACTAAACACATAAAAGGTACATCCAGGTCTAAGACACAACGTTCATACAAAATTGCATCCAAATATATTGAATGGTTCTTGAGCTATATTGATTACAAGTAACAGATATGTACAGATATGATTCCCTAGGTCAATAACTTGATCAAAAATGGAGCTGACAAGACAAAACCCATAAAAGGCTAATCTATGTCTGTGAGAAAATGTACACATCAAGCTGCATTAGAATGTATTAAATAACTCCTGAGCCAGGCTGATTACAATGATCTGCCATACTGGAGATTTCACACTGATTGAAAAAGGGCAATAACTTCCCAAACATTTTACCAAAAAAGCCCAAACCATTAAATGGCACACCAATGTGTCATAGGCAATTCACTGCTTAAATGGCATCCAAATGTGTGGAAGGGTTAAAGAGTTTTTGTGGTTATAAGACGTGTGGATGGATGGACATATGGAAAAGGTTGCTAACACTTCGTTCATCCTGAAATTGGGCCCTAAAAATCTATGTGGTTGTGATCTCAACAAAAAATACTTAACCAATGTTAGTAAAACATAAAATGTAGGTCAAAATGACATTTTTGCTTGTCAGGATAGAGTACTAAAAAAGATCCATCCAGTTGTAAAGTTTAATGACTCTAATATAAACTAAACCCAAGAAATGAAATTAAAAAACAAAACTTCAACAAAGTCATTGTAGCACGAGATACAGGTCCCAGAAACCTCTTTTTGCAAAAACAAGTGTAGTGCTTATCAAAATGCATTCACTAAATTTCATGATTCTTGGTAGGATAATGTGCATACAACATGCCAAACACTTGTGAGGTCATGACCTAAATTAACAAATATAACTAAAGTTAGCAAGATTCAAATATAGGTCATGGTAAGCTTCTTTTGTCATAAGGGTGTGGTATTAATAAAATATTGTCATTAATTTCATGATTCTAATGAATAGTGCCTGAGAAATGAACATCAAACAAAAAATGTAAGCAAAGTCGTGAAATATAAAATATGGACCATGATGACCTACATTTTGCTCATCAAAATGCATTCCCTCACAATGTTTCATGATTCTAGAAAGGATAGAAATCACATAAAATAACTATGTGGTTATGAGCTAAATCTAAGCCTCAACATGTTATGCAGGTCCCACACTGGTTTTCTTATGTTGTAAGGGTTTGTTACTTTTGGAGATATATCCAATTGTCTAATGTAATGACTAGCATGAACAGTGCCTGTGAAATAAATTTAAAGTACAATACTTAACCAAAGGCAAATAAGGTTTAGTACTTGTCAAAATGCATCCCTTCACAAAGCTTCATGATTACACATATGACAGCATGTATGCTTGGTGTAAAAAAAACTTATGTGGTCATTAGCAAAAAGTTTTTGTTGAAAGGGTGTGGTACTAACAAAGATACATGCAATCATCTAACTGTTGATTCTGTCATGGACAACAGAAGAAAATTGCAATTTAAAAAAACAGTCACTGAAGCATGAAATATGGATCATTGTGACCTACTTTTGTAATGAAGGTGTAGTGGTACTCACGAAATTGGAACCCCTCACAAAGTTTCATGATTACATGTATAAAAACATATCCAAATTTGGATTTATAATGCAGCTTTAACAATTTTTCAGTCATATCGCTACGATGTCTGCAATGTGGCATTTTATAGTGAGGTTTAGCACTGGGGTATCATGCCGCAGACATGTAGCATGATGTCCCACCCAGTCACATTATCCTGACACCAGGCCGACCAGCCCTAACACTAACCTCTTAATGCTGAGTGCCAAGTGAGGCAGCTGTTAGTACCATTTTTATAACTCTCTGGTATGACTTGGCTGGGGTTTGAACCCACAAATAAAGTATATGTACAAAGTCAGCCCCTTTAGTTTCCTACCCAGCAGGTAGATGCAATGAAACCCACTTTAAACTGCTGCCAAGGACCTAGGAACAAAATGAGATGCAGTGATCCGGTACATGTCCATTTGCTTTCATATATGTCAACACTGATGCAAATGCTGTTGATAAGGTATCACAACAGCTTTCCTTTATTTCATACAGGCAAGATAAATAGACTAGCTGAAACTGAAAGTCTCTTATTCTAAAAGTAAGACCTTACATCCAGAAGTATGCTAGAATCAATAGAGAGATAAACGTTATTGTATTACTTCTCTATAGTGGTATGGAAATGTTTGAAATTCTTCAACCTTGTAATGTCTCTTTAATGAATATTTATTTTGGATCTTTCAAAAACAGGAACTTGATCTTACCTTGTTACATGAAGGACATTTTGTTATCGTAACATCAGGCAGCAACGTCTTAAAAAACTGGTAATGCAGAGGCTTGGGCCATTTTAAAACATAGACCTCAGCTCTGGATATTGTCTGTAATACTGATCTGTTGACCACCACTGGCCTGAACTCTGTACCTCCTTGCTGTAATTGTGATCAACAAGTTGTATCATACAAGAAGCTGAAGCCTGTATTGATTTAAAGGTCTTTTATATTTCTAAATCTTATTTAAATTGCAAATTGAGGTCAACTTAGAAGCAGCATTGATTTATGTCATTTCATTTGGTTCTGCTGCAAAATAAATAATAAAATACCATAAAACAATTATACTGAGAGTCACATACATTTTCCAAACATTGGTATATAATACCAACTGACTTAAATTTTATAAAAATAATTGGTTTGCATTTGATGCAAATTATGAAATATAATAAAGATACATACAAGGCAATTAAACCTTCATTATGGCTCTGTACAAATTCAAATTCATCTATCTCTCCTCTCCTCTGACTATTAAGAAAAAGAGAACCCTATTTAAATCTAATGGACAGCAGACAAACTAAAAAACCAAAGTAATTCCCTTATTCCTTTTCATTTTTTTAATCAAATAACTAAATATATGAAACATGATCTTCCCATCTGCAATTTCATACATATCTAACAAGGGTCTGGATCTATTTAATCTGAGTAAATTCAATAGACAATACAATGATGAATAAATCCCATAGACAATACAATGCTGAATAAATCCCAATGACAATACAGTGCTGAATAAATCCCATAGACAATACAATGCCCAATAAATCCCATAGACAATACAATGCTGAACAAATCCCATAGACAATATAGTGCTGAATAAATCCCATAGACACTACAATGCTGAATAAATCTGATAGACAATACAATGCTGAATAAATCCCATTGATAATACAGTGCTGAATAAATCCCACAGACAACACAATGCTGAATAAATCCCATAGACACTACAATGCTGAATAATCCCATAGACAATACAATGCTGTATAAATCCCAAAGACAATACAGTGCTGAATAAATCCCATAGAAACTACAATGCTAAATAAATCCCATAGACAATACAATGCTGAATAAATCCCATAGACACTACAATGCTGAATAAATCCCACAGACAATACAATGCTCAATAAATCCCACAGACAATACAGTGCTGAATAAATCCCATTGCTAATACAGTGCTGAATAAATCCCACAGACAATACAATGCTGAATAAATCCCATAGACAATACAATGCTCAATAAATGCCATAGAAATACAGTGCTGAATAAATCCCATAGACAATACAATGTTCAATAAATCCCATAGACAATATAATGCTGAACAAATCCCATAGACAATACAGCGCTGAATAAATCCCATAGACACTACAATGCTGAATAAATCCCATACATAATACAGTGCTGAATAAATCCCATAGACACTACAATGCTGAATAAATCCCATAGACAATATAATGCCGAATAAATCCCATAGACAATACAATGCTCAATAAATCCCATAGACAATATAATGCTCAATAAATCCCATAGACACTACAATGCTGAATAAATCCCATAGACAATACAATGCTCAATAAATCCCATACATAATACAGTGCTGAATAAATCCCATAGACAATACAATGCTGAATAAATTCCATAGACAATATAATGCTGAATAAATCCCATAGACAATACAATGCTCAATAAATCCCATAGACAATACAATGCTGAATAAATTCCAAAGACAATACAGTGCTGAATAAATCCCATAGATAATACAGTGCTGAATAAATCCCATAGACAATATAATGCTGAATAAATTCCATAGGCAATACAATGCTGAATTAATCCCATCGACAATACAATGCTGAATAAATCCCATAGACAATACGATGCTGAATAAATTCCATCGACAATACAATGTTGAATAAATCCCATAGGCAATACAATGCTGAATAAATCCCATAGACAATACAATGCTGAATAAATTCCATAGACAATATAATGCTGAATAAATTCCATAGATAATATAATGCTGAATAAATCCCATCGACAATACAATGCTGAATAAATTCCATAGACAATACAATGCTGAACAAATCCCATAGACAATACAATGCTAAATAAATTCCATAGACAATACAATGCTGAATAAATCCCATAGACAATACAATGCGGAACAAATCCCATAGACAATATAATGCTGAATAAATCCCATAGACAATATAATGCTGAACAAAGAAATTAAATGTGAAATTTAAACAGTTCATCTTACATCAAATGTCATGAGTTTGGCTGAAAATGGGTCATCTGGCTCATCAGTTTCTGGTTCATCAGCTCCGAGTCTCAAGCTCTGTACATCTTTAATTTTGTCAAGGACAATTATATAATAATCAATATTGCACAACAATTAAGTCTTCATTTTCATAATTCACTGGTAAATACAGATTATCTAAAAACAGTAACTTTTATATGGACATCTGTATAATACTGAGTAGACATCAGCTGGGTTCAGCTCAAGTGAGAAAATTAAAAACACTAATTTGAACATTCACAAGACTCGAGAAGGAAACAACTCTCAGTCTAGTGTGGCAGCTACCAATCAACTATCACATAACAGACAGCCTTTACTCAACCAACTAAGCATGAATATATATTCCAACTGCTAGATAGATCAGGAATATCTGTGTGTTACGTAAGGGGTAATTAATATATAACATGTTGGGTAAACAGGAACAATTGGTTATCTATGTGGCAATAACAATGTAACATATACAAATGTTATGTGAGCCAGGAACACCAATGGGTTACATTTGTTATTGCTGGGCAAGACAGGGCGTGTGTGTGTTGTGATTTGGATTCTTAATGTAGCTTTAACAATTTTTCAGTCATATCGCTATGATGTCTGCAATGTGGCAGGTTATAGTGATGTCTAGCACTGGGGCATCATGCCACAGACATGTGTCATGATGTCCCACCCAGTCACATTATCCTGACACGAGGCCATTGAGTCCTAACACTAACCTCTTAATGCTGTGCACCAAGCGAGTAAACTGTTAGTACCATTTTTGTAAGTCTTTGGTATGACTTGGCTGGGGATCGAACCCACGACCTCACGCATCCGAGGCAGACGCTCTAACCACTAGGCCACCGAAGCGGTGGGCAAGACAGGAATATTAGTGAGTAATCTATGTGGCTATAACCATATACTACGTTCAATTTCTAAATTTGATAAACACCTCTTATCCAATTTTCATTACATTTTTGTCACATACTTTAAGGTACTCTTTCAAACGCTAGTATTCTTTCAAGGCGAAGAAGAAACAAACCATTTTAATTATTAGCTTGCATACTGTTCTTTTTTTGAGGAGTCAATTAATAATATAATAAGCTGAAATTCTGTAAACTGGACTTACTTTGGGTGAAGACATTGCTATCTGCCCTATGGTTTCATATCTCTTTCTCCATGTGTTAGAAACCAATTTAAATGCAAATGGATACAACAATGTTTTAACTGTGATACAAGAAGATGGTTTGAAACTCTAAAATTATAAAAGAAGTCAATCGTTTGAATTAAGCTGTTTTATAATAGCAATCTTGTGTTTTATTTAGTCAGGACCAGATAGGGGTTACGAGTCTCAAAGGGTTGCCACTGAAAACTGTAACTAATAACTGGACTTCAAAGAATAAAAATAGTATGCAGCAATAAAATCACATAAAAGATGCCATCTTTTAGACATGGGATAGAATTACAATATAAGCTACATGCGGGACAAAACAAAGTCTATGAAGTAAAATTCTAGTGAGAACCCTGAATTATGAAGCACTTAAGAAATAAGAAGTTTATAAATCTGGTACCTTTGTCATCTGTTGTGTTTGCCCTACCATTCAAACAATGGGCCTGGGCCTGTTTACATGCAAACTTGTTAGAGTCTGAATGCCCTCTGTGCCAGGACACTTTGTATAAAATTTGGTCAGATTCTGCTAAGCAGTTTTTAAAAAGAAGTATTGAAAAATTTTCTTTATTTTTGGTAATGGTGGCCATATTTGAAGGTGGATCAGCATCATTTATACCATTTGAAAGGTCTCTAAGCTAGGATGCTTTTTGTCATGCTTGGTCAAATCTGAGTCAAATGCCTTTGGATAGAAAGTTGTTTGAAGGTTTTTATATTTTTTTTAATAATATTTTTCTATTTTTAGTAATGGTGGCTACATCTGAAGGCAGGTCATCATTACTTAAACGAATTTGAAAGCCTGAATGATTTCTATTAAACCATTTGTTTCAGCTGTTTGCCAAAAGGTTGTTTAAAAAGTTTTACTGCTATTAGTATAGGTGACCATATTTGATACTGGATGGGCATCGTTTGTATAAATTGAAAGCTCATTGTGTCAGGATGCTATGTGGCAAATTTGGCCAAAATTGGTCCATTGATTTCTGAGAAGTTTAACATAACAAGTTTAGACAGATGCATGACACACAACACACAGTGGACGCACGGACATGCCATAAGCTCACATTACTATACATCCAAGTGAGATAAAGGGGGAAAAGCCGAGACTTTTTGTGGACCTGAATGGTGGTTTTATTGTAGCAGATAGAGTCTTACTGACAAGACATACATAGTTTGTAACATTGTCTTTTATGATGAAAAAACCATTATAAGGACACAAAATCTTCAAAAATGCTTGCCCTCATAACACATCTCAAGCAGAAGTTACTAAATATGGAGCCATGTCACAAAAATCATGATGATAAAACAGTGGTAATAAAACCACATAACTAAATATCAGTGACTTTACTGCTGCTGATATTGAATGGGCTTTTTCTGGACTGATTTCATACTGAATTATAAAAATGTGTTAAAGTTTTAACTGAATAAGAAAATAAATATAGCTGGATGCAACAGTATGAAGGAAATATGAATATTTCTGTAAAACCAATTTATCACAAGTACTATTTCCTAAAGGATACTGCCCATTCTGGATTCCTGCCACTTTTTCTCATTCTTCTGTTTGGGAATGGCCAGGTCCAGAATTTGGATTGCTTCCTCATCTGTAATACCATCCTCCAGGACAAACTCCACAAGGGGGAGCACCTCTGTCATGATCAAAGGAGTAGATAAGTACAACAGCAGTATTTAACATAAATCAGTGGTTTACTGCAATCATTTACAAATGTGACCAAGGAATGCAAGAATTAATGAAGTGAAAGGTATACATGATGCAAGAAAAGCTGAGTTTCAAGGACAGTGTTTATCACAGAAAAGCTAGATCGAAAGTCTGTAGTGAACTTAACATTTCCAAATCAGCACTGAGTTCTAAGCAAAACTGTAATTACTTGCAACTAAATCTGAGGATCAATACTTTACTGGCAAAACAATACAAATATTGAGTTTCTGTTTTATTTCTATAAATAAATATCGATCTTTTTTAAAAATTAATCTAGTTTAGTTCTAAATGAACAATAACACTAGAAATTATGCACAGTCACCTAAGAAAAACAGTGATGTAATAGACAATGAAAAATAACACCAGAATTTACTCACATTCACCTGTGAAAAACAGCGATGTAATAGACAATGTTGTTACTGGTACACGGGATGTGTACTGAAATTTACTGGAGTAATGTTTTAAAGATCTGTAAAAAATTACTGACCATTACTCCATAAGCAATAATAAAATGAGTATTTAACCAATCTTGTCCCTATCGATGCCGATCCCTTTCTTAACTTACTTAGAGATACCTCAATACCTCATACCCTTGCTTATGTTATGTTCTATGTTTTTTGACCCCACTTTAGGGTAGTTATTGAAATGTGTGTGTGTGTGTACTTGTTCAAGAAATGAATCAGTCCAGGAAACTCTGCTTAATCTTCAAAAGAGCTTAGCTGTCAAAATTTTGTTGAGAACTTAACAATCCAGATAATGAAGTATATACTTACCAAAAGATACAAAGGAATGTACAAATGGCTGTCTACAGTTGATACATTGGTTTCCTGCATTGTTCAACAAAGGATTTGTGGTGGAACAACGGTAGCACATTGACAGCAATTCCTGAATTTAAAAAAATATTAAAAATGGCATATACCAAGTTATGACATTATATAAGGCATCTATATGTCATCATCCACTACAACAAAGTAGTACACATGCATGCTTAATAAGGTAAAAGTATTACACGATCTGCATCTGTCTTTATCTACACTGCCACTGTACACAACAATTTTGCAAATTGTTAAGTCTTGCCTGCTTCACTGGGCACAAGCTAAACATATCAAGGTCACTAGAGCAAGAAAAGTAGGTATTTGTGACCTGTCTTGTCAATGTTGAATAGTACCCATCAATAGAAATGCATCTATCAAGTTCTAAGACAATTCATGCAACAGTGTTATAAAAATGGTGCTAAATGCAAAAACTTTATGATGATGCCTATATCACCGGCACAAACAACATCGACAAGAATGCTACTGGGAAAAGTGACACCCATATCATACCTATGTCAGTGGACACAGTCCCTCATATTATAACATGGGTTTGGTCAAGATAGTTCCTTATTATTAACAAATTTTATACTGCAATATTTCTGAACATAACATGGCATGTACCATGGTATACTGTAATTAGAAGCCAACAATTCAATGTTCTGCGACAAAGGCCTGACATGTTTTTATTTAATTTCTCTCTGAAAATAGCTGAAATTTTTTTCTTGCTCTGATCCAAAAAAAATCACAGCAAAACCCTACTCCCATATTAAATGATCAATACTTTATAGATGAATTTTCTATGAATATATTTATTATTGTATAATTTGCAGTCTAAAAACTGTAACTTAAGTGGGAGCACTATACCTGATGTGAAAGACATAGTGCTGACATTAGAGAACTTATTGATAAAAACAGGAGTGCTGATAGCCTACAATTTACTAGCTGACCATTGATATGATAGGCAGGGAAACTTTGCGTGGGATGTCAACACCCAGGCAAGATATTTATCAGAGAAGGCCAATTAACATAAAACACACTTACTCAACAAATAAGAAAATATTCAGTGGACTTCAGAAATTATGTAATTTTCAGACAGAAAATAATTGCACTCCGAGAATCATAGGATGATTCAGTCTTACCAAGGAATACATGAACATGCTTGTAAATAACTAAAACATGACATGTATTGTTTTTGTTGTTTTTTTAATCAAATTTTTTTCCAAAAGTTAAATTTGGTCTGAATGTCTTTCACAACATTTCATTTGGCCACTGCGTTTACCTATCTGACATGTGTCAAACAGGTGATTAAAGGTTCTAAATCTAATCATATCTGTAATATTCACCATCAATTTTTGACAATCACTTTCTTAAAAAAAAGGGATAATTATAAAAATTATTTTGTCGTGAATAATTAAAACAAGCTGTTAATAGAATTTCCGTACATTCCTTACTGACTGAAACTACAGAAGTACTGGTACCATAGTATGTACCACTGGAAATAAAAGTACCACAGTAAACCAGTATAGCAGTAATACTGTACACCTCTGCTATTAAGCACATCACAATAGAACAGTTCCTCATATAACGTGGGTATGGTCATGGTTGTTCCCTACTATTAAGCACCTCTATATAGCACAATCCCTGATTTAATATGGGTATAGTCATGGTCAGAGGTCTCGGAAACACTTAATCACGCATATTTAGATGCCAATTTTTTTATCTGGGATGCATAAAATCACTTAGGTGGGAGTCCTCTGTATGCATGTAATAGGTGTGCAGCAAAATTCTAAGACTTGCCAATTCTGCTTTAGCCACCTGCTTTGTGGGAAAATCTGTTGATCAGTTAGCTGTGCTGATATTTACAATAACAGAATTCAGTGGCTGAAAGAGCCCTTGATGTACATGTTGCGATCATAAGAATATGATGCAATAGGTGGGTGGCAAGTTCAAAGACTCTGACTGGTGGCTGGGTGGGAAAATGTACAGATATTTACAGTGATTCAATTCAGGGGCAGAAAGACCTATAGATGTATATGTGGTCATTTATAAGAGTACAATAAATAAACAACTTTAGCTTTCAGTAGTGTGTTCCTTTCTGAATGTAGTGGAATAAGCAGTGCAGGGGACCTCAGAATCAAGACATGTTGAGACTTAGACAAAATGTCATTCGCATATTTGGAGAAGTGTTTTGGGCTTAAATGGCAAACTGACGATGATTATAACAAGATTCAGAAGACTGCTAAAGTTCTTAGAACTGATAGTTTGGATCGGACAGTAGCTAATTGTAAGAAAGTGTGTGATGCCTAGCTTAGTGTTTGGAATAAGTCCAAACATGGATTGACAAAATTCAGTCTCACTCTGATGGACAAACGAGCCATGTCGGAGTTATAAAGAATGTAGAAATTAAACTCAAGGGCAAGCAATAGTTCTTGTAATTTTCATAGTTTTTAGGGTGTGGTACTCCTGGACTCCTAGTTTTCAAATCCTAGTGAGACCTCTGATGGTGGTTCCTTACTATTAATCACCTCATCATCACAGTCCCTTTAATATAGGTACAGTCAAGAGGGTTCTTTAATATTATGCAACTCACCACAGCACGGTCCTTCATATAACATGACATGATCATAGGTCATTTTTCATGGATAGAAAAATAATGTTATTCAACCGAATTAAAGGCAACCACATTGCCCATAACATGGTACACATTGATGGCTACCCTGAATGGTGTTGTAGTGCTGCACTGTACTTTAGACAGTTTTTTTTTTTTAAAAGATGGTTGCTGACTTTCACTGAAACATGCAACATGATGTGGAATCATATCTTGAGAACAGACTATTGTAAGGATCTTTACCTACATATTAGGCTAAGGTTAAAAATTGTTTGTTTCCCCATTCCTGACCCATAAGTTTAGGACTGAGTCAGTACAATGGTAGAATTTTTTAAACTTCATAGATTCTGAAATGAAAGGCTATCTATATGCAAAGTTACAGTACTGACAGGGTTATAGAAGAAACATTATTATGGTATGGTGCTGAAAGGGTCTTGTACATAGCAGGGAAAAAATAACTGTTTTGGGAATTTGGAAGAAAACGTTTCTTAGGACTGATGTTGGCAAGTCAGAGAAGAGGACAAAACTGATAATATTTTAATCTGGGCCTGAACCACATCCCAACTTAGCACATAATTTTAAGATGAAAAAAGTGCAAGAATCACATAGGTAATTATGTTATAAAGGCAAACCAACCTCTGCATCAACAAATGCTTTTGATCTAATTGAGATACTGCCTAGATCAACCGACTCCTGGAAGCGATTTGGAACACGCAGAGTTTGCAGTTTCTCATATGCATATCTGGCCAATTTGTACGCACTCAAATTCTTACTCTGCTTGGCAAGTGTATACAATGTAGCACTGGTGAATCGTTAAGGAAATAAAGGATGTATACTTCATTCAATGTAAATGCATTGCTTATTAGTTCCTTATAAGAACCTCCCTCAAATAAAATGAATTTAGATGATGACCTAGTATTCATGATCTATCTTTCACAGTCAACACTCATAGATCTGGCCTGGATTTTATCAACAAAACTCATGTCTGGACTTAATCTTAAGCCTAAAATCTAATGATCTGATTAGATGAAATTCAAGTATGACTTAAAACTGACCAATCAAAAATGTCTTTAGTCCAGATATAATTTTAAGACTATGTTGGTGAAATCTGGACCTGGTATGATATGGAATTTACAAAAGAAAGGATATATCAAATTTTTTGTTGCAAAAAATATCCCTTTTGTTTCAGTTGTTTTCACAATTTATAAACTTTATAACCACAGTATAACCCTGGATCCATGACTACCCATTCAAATTTGCTATGAACATAAAAAAATAGACAAAAAACTCTTATAAATATGTTGTTTCTTAACATATACTTTTTGCTGGAAAACAAGCTGATATAAATGCTTGATTTTTAAAGATATTTTTTGTGTGGAAGACAGGCATTTAATAAAATTATTCTATAAAACATTCAAATAAATTGCAATGGCCTTCAATTTCATTTCACTCACAGTTCAACAAGTCAGACAATGAGTCTTTTTAAATACACTTGTTTAAATGAAATGAAACTGCAAGAACTGAAAGAAAGCAAATAAAAGGCATCCAACTTTTTTTTCTCCATATTTGGGCTGTTCTATTTAAACATGCATAGTACAAAGGGAAGGCACTTTCTGAAGAAAAGATAATATATGCATGGGTACTCTGATTATTCAAAACAGGTCGTAGAAAAATTATAAAATTCTAAATTGTATCTGTGGATGACTACTCCAATTTGAAAGTGACTTCCCTGGGTCCCAAATAGGTTCTACTGGAACAGCGCTGTAAGAAAATGTCTTTAATAATATCAACACATTTTTGTGAAAGCAATTCATACAATCTGATTAAATTTGAGATATCTGACAGACACCAATCTGTCATGTCCTGCTGATATTTTGATTCACCAATTAAATTACAGCTTTCTCATTTATCAAAGTGAAAAATGCCACTCAAAACCTATTGTTTCTAGTGACAGGTCTCCCTAACAGGACATAATGCTTTATTTGATGGGTTTACTGAAAATGTGTGGACCTGGATTTCTGAAGGTTGATAGAACATGAACATTTATCAGCATTTGTTAGATGTAAATAAATTTCAGTTTTAATCTGACTGACATCAGATGTAGCAGGATACTCTTTATCTGTTCCTCAATTCATCTATCAATCATTTACCTGTCATACAATGTCCTAATACAAAACTGTTCGTCAATCCATGTATCAATCCATTTACCCATCACACCCTGTCCTACTACAAAACCGAACAAAAATGGTAATGTAAAACCCCTGCCAAACATAAGAAACCATAGCAGAAAATTTACAACTCATACTTCACGATCAAAATAATGTTTTCTTTAAATCACAATTTTAAAAAAAATTCTTCCAATGTAAAGGGAGATACATTTTTGGCTGTTAGTAAAAATGTCACAAACAAGAAATGTGCTCATACAGCACGAATGCCCCATAACCCCCTTTCTGTATGGCCATGCAGTCAAATGTGTATGAAAAATGTACATCAGCACAATCCTGGCTATATAAGGCTGATTACATTCATTCATCCCAAAAGAGGCATACAAAACTGATAAAGGCAAAACAGGCTAAAATCCTTAAAATACAAAGTGAAATTTTCTGTGTAAACCTCTTACAAAGTCTAAGACCTTTTCAACAACATCATAAAGTGATGCATCCAAGGTCAAAAATATTGCCTCCACCAGTTGTCGTTTACAATATGATGGAGGGCAGATCAAACCTTTCTACATCCTCAAGACCCAGAGGGACTCTAAATACTAATCTTAAGTGAGAAATTTAGCTCACAGTCAGATGTTTTGTTTTTGGCACAGTGGTCTTGTGCTCATCAAAATGTATCTATACACCAAGCTGCATGACTGTGAGACTAACAATGTCTATGAAACTGACCTAAACCTAAAACTTAACTAAAGTCACTGAAGCATAAAATTTGTCACAGTGACCTATATTTTTGGCATGATACTCTTGTAAGCACCACGATGCATCAACAAAGATGCATGGTTCTGGGGTAAAAAATGCCACAGAAACTAACCTAAACACAAAATGTAATTAAAATGGCCTACTTTTGGTACTAACAATGGTATTGTTCCTAGAATTGATGCATCTAGTCTATATAACAAGCTGCATGACTGTGTCACAAGCAATGCCTGTGAAACTGACCAAAAAGCAAACTTAAGGTGTGACAGATTGATGGATGAACAGTAACAATATATGCACCTTCCAAATTGTATTGCTGGTCATAAAAAAGAAATAAAGATAATGACATTACAACAATGTTTGTACATGTAACAAAGTGAAAACTATATAGGCATTAAATCATTTTGAATTATGCTTCCCCAATCTGAATTTGTTAAAACCAACTCAAATGGTACCTCAGATTAAAGGTTGTCATAATTTGCAATAACATGAGATACACTGGTAAAGGATACACTTTAGAAATTCCATGTGGGATATCGGCATGCATGCTGTGAAGAAGATACCTGGCAATGTTGAAGAGAGCTTCAGGGAGATGGGATGTGAATGGCTCATCCTGAAAAATAATGAAGATCTCATGCACAGCACAGTGCACCTTGGGGTCATTAAAGTGTCGCATGTTATAAGTGTGGTTATTTTATTACAATGCAGGCTTTCAAGTACCTTTTTTGTGCGAATGCAGAGATAAAGTAGGACTATTTTTGTTTTCAAAAGGAGGGTAAAAAAGTTGGGAAAAACAAATTCAGACAGAAAATTAGGGCTGAATCATATGATTGATTCATCTTTATTATATCTCTACTCACATATATACTCCTCCATTCCAGAAAATTAATTTTTCTTGGAATAAACAGGTTCCACACAGTAGTTCCAAACTGTAGCTGAGATAAGGCTGCCATGCTGCCTCTACCACTCATAAAGCACAACAAATATATGGACCAGACTGCCTAGGCAAATAGATGGCAAGGCTGTCTAGGCAAATAGATGGACCAGGCTGTCTAGGCAAATAGATATGCAAGGCTGTCTTGGCAAATAGATGAATCAGGCTGCTTAGGCAAATTTAAAACATCACATCACCAGATATGGCCTTAAAACTGCATAAATTACTGACAATAAACACTGAGAGGCGAAGAAGCTCTCCATGGTGATAAATGTAAAAGAGAAAGTCTCCAAAAGATTTAAAATAGTAGAAATAGAAAGGCTGATTTGAAGTAGGGAAATGTAGGGCCAAACGACAGCCTGCATTATACTGAAATAAGTTGCAAGCATTATCAGGTATATTGTATACAAAACCCCAAACAGGGGGTTAAATATTTCAAGATTTTAAACTTTTGTTTTTATTTCAAAAAATGTTGTAGATGTTGTTGTGGGGTTTAACACTATTTTTCAGCACACGATAGGCTATACATGGTGGCCAGTATTAATGGTGGAGGAAGAACCCAGGAAAACCCTGAGAAGAACCACCGACCTACGAGAAGCTATTGGCAAGCTTTCTCACATACCCACATTGGCTGAATCCGAGACTCGAACCCATGCAGACAGAGGTGAGATGGCAGTGATCCATAACAGAGAGCGCTAACAGCCACTCAGGGCCCCCTTCAAAAAATGTCGAAGAAACATAGGAATAATGCTAAAACAAAATCCTCTTAATCTGGAAAAATCTGATACATTTCTGATTCCACAGCCAATCTAAAAACTCTGTGAAATGTCTGCAATTTACAGAAAATTACAATAGTGTGCATACCTTTGATGTCTCAAAGTGAGACAAATCTCAAAGAATATTTGGACCATCTCACAGTCTCACTCTTTATTCTTAATTTGTCAAGAGGATACTAATTTTATTATGCCAAGATTTCTTCGCAGATAGAATTTTAAACCAAATGAATGTTTTCAACATAAGTTGCATGGTTCAGGTAAACCCTTAGATGGGAATTTTACAAGAATCATTTCGGTTATGACACAAAATGCAAGTTCTGACTCTCTTGAAAAAGTGAACTCCATGGACAAATTGTCTACATGTTGAATCATTGCAATGAATTAACCTGTGTGGAAAAAAATAAGATCTCAGAATTATCCAAAATTATTTTATCAAATCGCACAGTCCGGAACTGTACAAGTATTATAGGTATAGGTGTGTTCACCCTGTGATAAATAAGAATATGAAAACAAGTATCCATTAATTTTAAACTGCTAAAAAAAAAAAGATGAAAAAAAAAAGAAATGATAATGTTACCCAAACTGTGACTTACAGTATTCTTATGAGTCCTAATATTATAATCTCAGTAGATTATGGCAACAAGACTTTGATCTTCAAATCTATTGACATTTAACATATATCTGTGCAGAATGATAATCATAATACATATCTACTGATTATGCCTACAATGTTGTTATACAGTCTATTGACATTTACCATATATCTGTATAGAATCATAGGCATACTACATCTCTATATATTACAGTCTACAAGGTTTTGTGATCTTGTTCATTGACATTTACCGTATATCTCTGTATAGAATGAAACACATAATACATCACTACATATTAGGTCTACAAGGTTTTGAGATTTTTTCCATTGACATTTACCGTATATCTCTGTATAGAATGAAAGACATAATACATCTCTACAGATTAGGTCTACAAGGTTTTGAGATCTGTTCCATTGACATTTACCATATATCTCTGTACAGAATGAAAGACATAATAGATCTCTACAGATTATGCCTACAATGTATTGTTATCCAGTCTAGTGACATTTACCATATATCTGTATAGAATGATTGGCATAATACATCACTACAGATTAGGTCTACAAGGTTTTGAGATCCGTTCCATTGACATTTACCGTATATCTCTGTATAGAATGATAGGCATAATACATGTCAGCCTTCCTCTGGAAATCATGAAACTTTGACAGCATCTCAACTCTTTTATCTTCATCTTCTGTGATAGACAAAAATAAAAATCAATGATGTTTGATAAAAATCTTATTTAAACTGGGTATGATCAATATTGCTTAATTGCTTTAATTTGCTTACATTTTATCTTGTACACTGCAAATAAATTATTTTACCAGATTTTAATTCTTAGTTTTTCTGAAACAAATATAGTGTGATTTCCCTTTATGTTTTCATTTTGTGAACTGTTATGATATAAGTTTGTTGGAATGTACCTCAAATTAAGGTGGACTCGCAACATGGATCACTCTTATAGGTCTCAAGAAGAGAGAACATTATACAATGTGAATATTAGAACTGACAATGAGCATCACGAATGAATTACACTGACTAATCATGGTCAACATTAGGATATACGACATATTCCAAAAGACAGCTGTACACATATACTGTACATTAGGTTGTATGACATATTCCTAAAGACAGCTGTACACATATACTGTACATTAGGATATATGACATATTCCAAAAGACAGCTGTACACATATACTGTACATTAGGATATATGACATATTCCAAAAGACAGCTGTACACATATACTGTACATTAGGTTGTATGACATATTCCAAAAGACAGCTGTACACATATACTGTACATTAGGATATATGACGTATTCCAAAAGACAGCTGTACACATATACTGTACATTAGGGTGTATGACATATTCCAAAAGACAGCTGTACACATATACTGTACATCAGAAGCTCTCCTTCTGATCACTCCAAAAATACACCAATTCCTAATAGCAACCATTTTTTATCATTCTCATTGTCTGAACAAACATCTTTAAACATGACAATTTTATTCTGGTCTGATTAACAATCTTCAAGATCAAGTATTGTGTATACAAGAAGGACTAAATGAACTTTGTAATTTTCTTGGTGGGCAAATAGACAGACCTCTGAGCAGGCAATTAGTCAGTCATATGCCTTATTGTTTTGGTAGGCAAACCTGGTATAAAAATCTATGTACTGTATTTACTCACTTTTAAGTTAGGTCCAACTGAAAACTGCATAGACCCAGATCTTCTGTTGCATAAGATCTGTGTATATGCAGTTTGTTAGGAGTAATCTGTGCAATAAACATCACAGACCCTGATCTGTCTGTGCATTATTCAATATCCGATCAGGGTCTACCTGGCTTACAGTTGAATCCGACTTATATGTGAGTATATACAGTGAGCGTAAATAGGTGGTTTCATAGCAAGTTCTTCAGTAGGGAATATCAAACTGTACTTCTTGCTATATTAAGACACTGTATAAAGAGTTTCCAGTTAGAATTATGCAAACTGTACCTCTTGCTATATTAAGACAATGTATGGAGTTTCCAGTTGGGATTATGCAGACTGTACCTCTTGCTATATTAAGACAGTGTATGGAGAGTTTCCAGTTTGGATTATGCAAACTGTACCTCTTGCTACATTAAGACACTGTATGGAAAGTTTACAGTTTGGATTATGCAGACTGTACCTCTTGCTATATTAAGACACTGTATGGAAAGTTTCCAGTTTGGATTATGCAAACTGTACCTCTTGCTATATTAAGATAATGTATAGAGTTTCCAGTAGGGATTATGCAGACTGTACCTCTTGCTATATTAGACACTGTATGTAGAGTTTCCAGTTTGGATTATGCAAACTACCTCTTGCTATAGTAAGATAATGTATGGAGTTTCCAGTAGGGATTATGCAAACTGTACCTCTTGCTATATCAAGACACTGTATGGAGAGTTTTCAGTAGGGATTATGCAAATTGTACCTCTTGCTATATTAAGACAATGTATGGAGAGTTTCCAGTAGGGATTATGCAAACTGTACCTCTTGCTATATTAAGACAATGTATGTAAAGTTTCTAGTAGGGATTATGCAAACTGTACCTCTTGCTATATTAAGACAATGTATGTAAAGTTTCCAGTAGGGATTATGCAAACTGTACCTCTTGCTATATCAAGACACTGTATGGAGAGTTTCCAGAAGTAGTAACCAGCATCATTAAACCTGTTCTCCAACACAGCACTGTGAGTCAGCTGCTCTAAGACCTTCACTGCCTCTGCCTGCAGGCCAGCCTTGTGGAATGCTGGGAATATTGTGGATACAGTGTACATGAATATACATGCATAATTATCTATCTGTCTGTTTATTATTTTTTATGTTTGTTTGTCTAATCTGACTTTCTCTGCTTATCTTGAAAACCCTAAAAAAGGAATGTCATCATCATCAACACCACCTACTCCACAACACCACCTACTCCACAACACCACCTTCATGATCATAGACATCATCTGAAACAGTGTTTCTGTCAATAAAGTCCCGCCAAAAAGTTGAGTTTTTGGTCATGTCCCTAAAGTAGACAAGAATGGAAATTTGTATAAAACAAATAAAAATACTTTTAAGAATTTGTAGTTATAATTACTATATCAAGACTCAAGACTATAATATCATATGTATATTGTTCTTTGTGAATGGACTAATTGTTTTTGTTTATTAAGCATGTTTATACATCAGTGTATCAGCCATCTGCATTTCATAGGTCACAAATTTGGGTTAGTCAAGTTAATAGAACACAACACTTTTTCCTTAGCTAAATAATAATGATAAATTCAGAAATTCTGATTGCTGATATTGGCAAATGTCATAAGTGACACATTACATAAAATAAATTCATTTAACGGTATTACCTTGCTGTGCTTCTTCAAATCTGTCATTCTCTGCCAACCACTGTGCATATGGAACATACACGTCTTCCTTATACTCAGGGTGTTTTTCAACCAATGTGAAGGCCTAGAAATCAAGAGCATTCTTGTATGGCAAAACCTCTCCAGATTGGTACTTGAATAAACTAGTAACCTGCTTTATATGCTAGGAGATCCTAGTCTGGTGTATTAACTCGCAGAATAATAAACATAACAGACCAATGTTCTGTCTACCCCATTAATCAGTAATGATATCCAGTCCCAGTTAACACAATAATAGACAAGTTGTGTTATTAAAAATGTGTAATTATTATAAAAAGAGAACTTGTAACTATGTGAATAAAAAACTGAATTTCTCTTCTATGTATAACCAATAGGGAATGGGTAATGACCCTTCAATCAAATTTCATAACTGATTAACTGATAATTCAGTTCTTTTGTTTCCACCTTCCCAGAATGTCATTGTTTGATATGACTTGGATGAGACTGTTTAAGATGTGTGTAAAACAGACAAATTAAAATGAGAAAAGAAAAAAATTACACTTTTAATGCACTGTTTAAATGTTTTCCTGAATTATCTTAGTCAATTACCACATATTTCTGTTTACCACAATCTCATTTCTTGCATGTACTATCTTGCATCTTAAGTTCAGAACTAATAATAATTGCTATTTAACACTGTTCAAACTAGTCTGCCTTTAGGGATTACATTTCAAGAGGAAAAGGCCCTCATGGCATTAGAAATATCTTTACAATAAAGAGAATCAAACCTGAAAAGCAATTAGGTTGCCAGTGAGAGAATCAAGCCTGAAAAGCAATCAAGTTGCCAATGAAAGAATCAAGCCTGAAAAGCAATCAGGTTGCCAATGAAAGAATCAAGCCTGAAAAGCAATCAGGTTGCCAATGAGAGAATCAAGCCTGAAAAGCAATCAGGTTGCCAATGAGAGAATCAAGCCTGAAAAGCAATCAGGTTGCCTATGAAAGAATCAAGACTGAAAAGCAATCAGGTTGCCAATGAAAGAATCAAGCCTGAAAAGCAATCAGGTTGCCAGTGAGAGAATCAAGCCTGAAAAGCAATCAGGTTGCCTATGAAAGAATCAAGCCTGAAAAGCAATCAGGTTGCCAGTGAGAGAATCAAGCCTGAAAAGCAATCAGGTTGCCAATGAGAGAATCAAGCCTGAAAAGCAATCAGGTTGCCTATGAAAGAATCAAGCCTGAAAAGCAATCAGGTTGCCAATGAGAGAATCAAGCCTGAAAAGCAATCAGGTTGCCTATGAAAGAATCAAGCCTGAAAAGCAATCAGGTTGCCAGTGAGAGAATCAAGCCTGAAAAGCAATCAGGTTGCCAGTGAGAGAATCAAGCCTGAAAAGCAATCAGGTTGCCAATGAGAGAATCAGACTGAAATGCAATCAGGTTGCCAATGAGAGAATCAAGCCTGAAAAGCAATCAGGTTGCCTATGAAAGAATCAAGCCTGAAAAGCAATCAGGTTGCCAATGAGAGAATCAAGCCCAAAATGCAATCAGGTTGTCAATGAGACACACAGAAACAATGCCTTAATGTAGAAACCAGACCAGACATAAAGTGGTGACTAATTATCTCGTCATGTAAAACTAATTATTGCTAATTTTGATTCAATATTTAAATGAGGTTTAAACTACATCATGTGATGAATAGAAAGTGACTCGTATGATTATATCTCAATCTTCTAATAACTGAAATGAAAATCTCTAAGAAAATTATTAAAAATGTCATCCATGGGGCCGTGGATGTGGAATTTGTGATCAAAACTGTTTGTAAAAATAACACCACACTTCATTAGAGCAACAAAGTAAAACAGCACCAAGAAAGTCACACTGTAGAACTGAATACATTTAACATATGTATCTTGGGACATAAAATCAATATACCACATTGAGAATTTATTAATTTTGATCATTACAATAACAACAACAGTAATATTTTGCCGATGACAACTATATCGAAGTGCCATACAATCCAATACTACACATACTATCTATCTCTTTCTCTCAAATACAACATAAACACATCAGAATGACAGTGTATGTATAATTATTAGGCGTATTAACCTGTCCAGTATTTACAAAGTGGCCCTAAAAATATCAAAAGGAAAAGGTCTAAAATAAGACATTATTTTTTGTATTGATATAAGACTTTATTTTTTGTATTCATGTGGTACATGGACTATATTTTTTATACAGAAGGGGTGATACAGTTAGTGCGATAAAAGGAGTGGAACCTTGATAAAATTGTAACATGTCTGAACCCTTGTGGGTTGGAATTGAGGGGAACAGCAGTTTACACAAGTTACATTGTAGATTTGTGTGAATTTGTATCAACTTTAGTACGTTGTAACATAAAACAAAGTTGGTAATTCTATCTCAAAGGGTCATGTATGCACAAAACATTAAAGTTGAAGACCCAGATCAGATGTGAAACTTTGGAAAAAGAAGAGATCTATATTTCTACCCAACAACTGTCATTGTTTCTTCACAGATCAGACTCAATCTTATATCCACATTTAAGAAAGATGCATGCATGCAGTCAAATAACAAGTACACTACATGTCACCCAAACTTGAAAACAAAATGGACTTTGAAAAATCAGTTATATTTTTTAAACAATAAGACTGCACAATGAAAATGATTCATACATGTTTGTGGATAAAAATGCACATATGTAATAAGCAAATTATTCAGATCTAAAGTTCACAACACACGAGCAATCATAGACATAACTTTTTTCTATAAATAAGGAACTACACTGATCATCTATTATTCATTACAATTAAGAAATTCTCAGAGAGAACTTTCCAGACAAATTAAAGCTTACATCATCCCAGTGTTTAGCCTCTACATGTAGATTAATGAGTGCCTTGTGATCGCCCATCTTGCTATACACCTCAGCGGCATAGGCGTACTGCTCCATCTTGGTCAGATGGTAGGCACAGCGGGACAAAGGCTCACGGTCAGCTTTGTCCAGTTTCCTGGCCAAGTCAATCAACCTGATGACAAAATATTTTAAACATCACAAACTAACCCAAGAAAACTATTAATATCATATTGTCTTACTAAAGCCTACTGGTGTAATTTACTGTAAATACATTTCATGAATAACACACTGTATTATGCATTTCAATACAGTACATAACATGAGGTACAAAACATTTCATTTCAAATAAAGTGAATAACATCCTGTATAACACATTTCAAAAAGAAAGAATGGATTTACCATCTCTTTAGATATTGATTAATAAAGTCTAGAAACACATCCCCATTTTTAATAAAGTTCACCTTCAACAGATGCTTTAAATATGGTTGAAACTGTTCAATCACATGCAGATTGGAGAATTTATCTGAAACTTTTCTATTTTATTCATTTTTGAATAGTAATGGCCATATTTTATGGCACAATGACATCATCTGTACAAAACTGAAAAGTCTTGATGTCAGAATGCTACAGCAAATGTTGATGGATGATGGAAGTAAAGCTGATGAATGATGATTGATGCATGACAGACTCAGGGCCATGCCATACATGGACATGTCCTCTTGAATGGATAATCTAAATCATTCTCTCTCTCTCTCTGACATATTACCAGCTAAGCATCCTGGCTACATATCCCTTCTCCTCCAGTACTTAATTCAAAATTGATGGTTTAAAAATATAAAGCCATAATTCATGTCTACAGCTACCATACTACATGACTGTATAAATATAAAGATACAATAGCTTCTGAAGCAATTTATATGCACACATATGAACAACATACCTAAAGACCTATATGTGAAGTAAGATTACAAAATTAAAACTTTTACATATGTTACAAATCTATGGTCTTTAGCTAAAAAACAGAAAAGATAGAAAAACCAACAAGTTTTGTAAAATTCAAGAAATAATGTATTCCCTAGAATACAAAGTGAATATCTGAAAAGAACTTACAGTATTGTGAATTAAATTCCAAGTTATCCTTAAAGTCCAAATGTATGAAGTTTCAATTTGAATTCCAGTGGTATTCCAAATAAACTCTGATACTGAATGTATTGATTTGCCTGTAGTATTGAATGTGATATATGCCAGTGGCCTGGAATGTGGTTGTGTTTCAATAGTCTTTTGATATATCATATAATATATTCCAAAATGTCCTTGCCTGAATTCACTATAATTCCAAATTAATGTTTTAGTCCAAGAATATTATTGAGCACTTTGTAATTCCACTGAATATTTATTTTAAACCAATACATCCAGCCAAATTAAAAACTTAACACAAAACATTGATTCTGCTTCAGATGTTATGGCAAGAATGAATAATTCCTAGGTAAACAAGATTATATACCCCCATCCTTGACCTAGGTTGCAATTTCCATTTTCTGAAAATACTATTTCAACTCAGAAGGAAATTTCCATTTTGGAAGTTTCTAATGTCAGAATCAAAACTGTATCTTAAACTCAAACTGAAGTAAAGATGTTAACAATTAATAATTATATGAATATTATTTCCAAAAGATATAGAAATATATACCTATGTATTATCTTGTTTACAAAATAAATGCTACTGGTCAGGTACACCAGTAACTTGTATTTGGACAAAGGTCAAAAACAAAACATATAAACATTAAGAAAGACCAAAAAACAATACAAATTAAATATACATAACACAAAGAAAAACCTGGGGTGGTATTGGATAGGAGTGGGTGGTGAAGAGCTGGGTAGAATTGTCAATATAACCAAAGCAACTCACATATCTGCCCATCCATGCTCTCCAATGATATCAGCCGCCTTGACAAACTCGCCAGCAGTAATGTACATCTCAGCAGCAGCCTTAGGCTCATTGCTGCTCTTGGCCCAGTCTGCCTGCTTTGTAATCAACAACTTTTTATCCAATGGGTCTCCAGAGCCAATGTACTCCTAAAACAGTTGGTGAAACAAATATTTGTTAAAAATCATACATTTACACCATGTCACATGGTACATATTTTGGGAAGGAGGGTGGAGAAAATCGTATATTTTGTTTCCTGAAACCCACTCTCCATAATGAGTCATAAAAATATTAATGAAAATCCTTATTTAGCCTCATGGCTGTAATGACAAAAGGTGAAAGTGTGAGTTTCTTTAAAGATTTGCATCAAAAGACTCAGAAGAGAAAATAGTTATAATGGAGGAGGTAGATGAAAGAGGTCAGGATAATTTGGGTCTATCTGACTGCTCATACAATCTGACTCTTTAAGCAATCTTTTCATTTGATGTTCTAATGAATGCATATTCTGGATTTACAAATTTGTTCAAAAAGTTGTCACACATATTTTTTTTAAATTAGGTTTTGATATGAAGCTATTCACACTAAGAGTTCAGATGAATACAGCCTTACTGCACAGTGAAACTCCAGTAATCCAGACACTTATGTTCATAACACTTCTGTTTGGATAAAAAGGAATATGGACTAATAAAATTGCTGCAGAGAATAATAGTGGAAAATATATTTCCCAGCTATTGCTACTTGGATCCTGAGACATTCCAATAAACAGAATCTAGATAATTATCAGGGCCTCACTGTAAATGCTTTCAGTCCCTATCCAAACATATTCAGATATCCTAAGGTCAGGCTACATATTTGAAACTGAACCCTGCATCAGAACACTCAATCAGCCTGTCAGTGTAAATGTTTGATAGATAATCCAACATCAGCACATGCAAACAGCCTGAGGTCAGTGTACATCCAAAATCAGCATAATCAAACAGCCTTAGGTCAGTAAACATCCAACATCAGCACACTCAATAATAAATTTTTTTTGCCCTAGGGCATTTATCTATGCGCTTTACTGTAGTGTTTAAGCACTTGGACTGGGTTCTGCCTCACTGTCTCCTTAGATTTACTGAAGGAGGAGAGGGGATTGATGAGCATTTTTTGATTGATCATTGACAGCAGTCAGTTATTCACACTAAAACCTGACTACATCATCAGGACCATGGGACCAGTTGATCTTAGCTGTAAGGGCATGCAACTTGGTGACCCTGCATGCTGAAGCCAAGAAACATAATTTGCATGATAACCACATTAAGGAGATGCTGGCTAAGGTTCAAACAGATCTGAATCGAGCCATGTCAGTACCCATGATAAATTCAACTTGGGAAACACTGTGAGTGAGTTTGGCCTATTAAGTTCAAAACTGGCAAATCTGTATCTTAATGACTACATCTACTGTCATGACTGAATGTGTCTAAGATCATTCAGCACTAAACCTCTGATCATATAAGGGACTATCTTTATCTCCTAAAGAATCCACAGAAAAATGATAGCCAAATATGGGATTGATGAACTCAAAGGTGTGATGCTGTTGCACCTTTTATTCCCCTCAGACATTTTCAAAATGTAGGTTCTTCAAGCTCATGTGATTCTCTTCACTACAGAAGTTTTTACATTTCTTTTCTTCTGCAAGGCTCGCCTGATAAGAATGAGGACTGATGGACTAGTCTGTCATTGGCATGGATGAAACACTTGTGATCATGCTTGATTGTGCAGATTGGGTCTCAGGGGAATTTTTCTGGGAATATCTATCACTAGATCAAGCAGATCATTCACCATGAACTTATCCAATCTGAATGGCTATCAGAATCACTATGCATTTGTGACCCCTCATGCTCTGAATTATTTTCAGTACAAGACCGGTGGAAGGAGGGGTTCCATAGCCCCAAAACTCCTCTGTAGTAATTGAGAGTACATTCACAGCCCATGCCTCTGCATCCAGAACTGGTGAAATGAAGGTGGGCAGTCTGTGGTTCCACCTCATCAAAACCAGGTTGCCACAAAGTACCCAAATCCATGGAAAGATCACTACAGACTACACTGTGTGAAGGGTCTGGTCCCTTCTTGATAATGAATCCTCCAGAACATTGAGCCAGCCCTGAGTATGTCTGATTTAGTCTGTTAAAATTCATTTGTGTGCACCAGCAAAGAAAATCCCAAACCAGTAGGTATGATGATTTCATTACCCCATTTCGGGAGATAGGCCACCACCAAAGAATTGTCCAACATAATAAGGACTACCTTTCCATATAATTGGTTCCTCCAAAAATGAAATGCATTTACTGTAGCCATCATTTCTAGAATGTTAATATGAAGAATGAAATATTCTGTCCCCCATTCACCATCATGAACCATGATGAAGCTGGGCAGCAGATGGGATCTCCACTGTATAAGCTGACATTCATATTGTAATTTCTGGCTTAAGTGTTTTAGAGGAATTCCTAATGTGAGGCATTGTTTGTTGCAACACTGGTGAAAGACATTGTTTCATCTGATATCATGATTGTTGACCAGAAAAGGAGTGTCAATGGCCTAGCAGGGCCATTTGCCAAGTTCACGTGACAAGACAGAGAATCCAATCTGACACTCTTATGAGTAGGATGAGGAGCTGTAAAAACTCTCTCACTGAGATCCACTCTGTCAAAAACTGACCCTGTGACCTTGATAATTCATGCCATGCACAACTGAGGGGTTGAGGTTTGTAAAAACATTCCATGCCTAGGTGGACAAAATGCTGGGATGGGGTGAGGTCTGATTTGTTCCAATTGATCAGAAACCCTAACTAACTTAAAAAGGTAAAGAAGATTGTCTCCATCCTTGACCAAAAATAAAACTTGCTAGGAGTTTTTGGAGGATGTTATTTAGATATGCACTCATCACAGGTGATGTGGTTGACCAAAAGAGAGAGAGAGAGAGAGAGAGACGAAACAGTTGATGATTTTGCTGAAAGCCCATGGGCTGATATTGAGGACAAAGCTGAGAACGCAAAAGTAATAAAAAATTCCATTGAAAAGAAACTGAAAGAACTTGTGCAAGAATGTGTGTATAAGGATGTGAATGTATGCATCCATTTAGTTCAAACTGACTGCAGCTACAGTTCTTTTACAAAATGTCTAACTAATCTTGCCATCTCCATCTTAAACCTCGGTGTGCCTATGTACTTGCTAAGCTGGCTGAGGTCAATAACTGGTCTTGTTGGTCCTGGGTATTAGAAACAGTCTGGAGAAAAATCCATGAAGAGTTCATCTTGCAAACTATCTCCACTGCCTTCTTGTCAATTAAAGACCAGATCTTCTTCTCTAAAATTCCTGGCTTCTCCAGACTGGATGGCAAGTTCATCATGGAAGGGGATGTAAAAAAGGAATGGGGTTGGATAAATGAAATCCAAAACAACTACAATTCCCCATTCACTCTTGTAAACAAGGTCAATCCATCCAGTTCAGAAAAGGAAAGGGTCTGTACCCACTGGAAGACTGAATATGGATGGTCATAGTGGCAAGTTAATGTCAGCTGCTAGAGGCCTTGGGGAAGGACAGTCCTTGTTTCCTTTCACCTTTATTAGACTGCCTCTTTAACTGAGGAACATCCTGCCATCTTAATTTGAAATGAGGATAAAATTGTTGTCTCTGAGCATTGTTTAGCCTCTCATCCTTTTGCCAGCAATTGGGTCTGGAAGGATGGTTGTTTGTCTTCATCTTCTAAATCCACTGAAGCCTTCGCCTTAAAAGACTGCCTTGCTGTTGACAGGGCTGGGCAATCAGAAATCAGCAGAACTCTACAGATTTCCTCTCCAGTAATTTCAAAACTGTACACTCCAGTGTAGGATCAGTGTATAGAAAGTCAAGATTATCCCTGCAGCCTGTGGAGGCTTGTCCTCATTAGATATTCTGTCATTATCAGAATAAAACATTCCAGCAGGCAGTGACAAAACTGTGCCATCATCACTGTGAATAGTTTGATACCTCTCCAAAGGATGAGCTAAAACAATTGGTGATGGTGGTTGTGTCAGTGGCTAGCAAGTGCTGTCATTTGTCTTGCCAGTATGAAATGCTGGTATGTGTGTTGGTCAGTTTGCTCTGCAATCACCTGGAGATGTCTCAACTAGATGGGCAGCCAAGTTGTCAGCTGAACAGTCAGTTGGTAACTGCCTGGTTAGTCTGAGTGGCAAATCAGACAGGTCAGCTAGCCAGGTTCCTGTATAATTCTGCATACCAAGGTGCAGCCAGCGAGTATATGGCACAACTCACTGAAGTAATGGATTGCCAATCTGAAATGAATGGTTGCTAGATAGAATGGCGATATATGGTCTGGACTCATGGCAAACTGGATCATCCACATATGAAAAATACACAATGACTTATAGGCCCTAAGGCCATACTCGGACATATGGTGGGGGTTGGGGTTACTTACAACCAATGGGATGTCAGAAATAAGGGAGGACACTCTCCCTATGACTCCAAGCCATTACTGGAGATTACAACCTTTTCTATAACCTGAGTTATGACCTATATCTTCAAACTTTTCCACAAAACCACAGCCAAATTCCTTCTGACCAATTTGCACATAAACTACAGACAGAAGTCAATTAACACACAGTCTGAAAGTGTTCACATATACCTAGTAGTAACAACAATGGCAGAACACTATATGCAAGAGACACATATCACGTATGTCCTTGTCAACTTAAATATGCACTAAGTACATTTTATTGTCATTATTTATCTGAAATTAAGAGAATGATGAAAAATATAAAATAACCCCAAAAATGTTCAAATATAAAACAAACCCCATTTGCTACTTAATCAAGCAAAATAAATGCAGTGTGTGCAAATAAACAACCAACACTGAGCACCAATAATACCATGATGGAGTACAAAGTCAGGAAAACTGACGTTCACAACACTGAAATATTCACATAAATATCAACAAAGTTATAATAAATAATGATCGCAACATGTAGTAAATACCTTTACATTCAATACCATATTGACTTTGTCAATGGCTAGACGATCATCCAGAATAATTAAATTCTCTGTGAAAGGTATTGTATTAGTAAATGCTATAAACTTGTATTAAAGCAACACTAGTCACTTATGGTGGTAAAAGAAAGGGGAGGTAAGGGGAAGAGTTGGGATGAGTTTCTTGCCTTTGTATATATGGAATACAGCTGGGAAATATGGTAGTGGAGCTTTGTAAAAATATTAATGTGATCAGTATGAGATCAGTGTACACGTGTGATACTGAGCTCTACCCTAGCATACTCAATCTCTGAGGACAGTGTGTGCCTAATTCAGAATCCTACTGTAGCATATTCATACATTCAGAGGCCAGTGCATGTTTCAGGTAGAATCCTACCTCAGTTATTCAAACATCCTGTAACTCCTACCATATCATACTCAAACATCCTGTAACTCCTACCTTAGTATACTCAAACATCCTGTAACTCCTACCTTAGCATACTCAAACATCCTGTAACTCCTACCTTAGCATACTCAAACATCTTGTAACTCCTACCTTAGCATACTCAAACATCCTGTAACTCCTACCTTAGCATACTCAAACATCCTGTAACTCCTACCTTAGCATACTCAAACATCTTGTAACTCCTACCTTAGCATACTCAAACATCCTGTAACTCCTACCTTAGCATACTCAAACATCCTGTAACTCCTACCTTAGCATACTCAAACATCCTGTAACTCCTACCTTAGCATACTCAAACATCCTGTAACTCCTACCTTAGCATACTCAAACATCCTGTAACTCCTACCTTAGCATACTCAAACATCTTGTAACTCCTACCTTAGCATACTCAAACATCCTGTAACTCCTACCTTAGCATACTCAAACATCCTGTAACTCCTACCTTAGCATACTCAAACATCCTGTAACTCCTACCTTAGCATACTCAAACATCCTGTAACTCCTACCTTAGCATACTCAAACATCTTGTAACTCCTACCTTAGCATACTCAAACATCCTGTAACTCCTACCTTAGCATACTCAAACATCCTGTAACTCCTACCTTAGCATACTCAAACATCCTGTAACACCTACCTTAGCATACTCAAACATCTTGTAACTCCTACCTTAGCATAGTCAAACATCCTGTAACTAATACCTTAGCATACTCAAACATCCTGTAACTCCTACCTTAGCATACTCAAACATCCAGTAACTAATACCTTAGCATACTCAAACATCCTGTAACTCCTACCTTAGCATAGTCAAACATCCTGTAACTCCTACCTTAGCATACTCAAACATCCTGAGATCAGTGTACATGTTCATAGCCCTTTGTTCCTGTCCTGCCTTTTTGTAGAGTTTGGCTGCATCCTGAAATTTGCTCTGGTAAGAGTATACATCAGCCAGAAATACCATGTTGTCATTCTCACCACGCTTCTTCCTCTCCTGAAAATTTAAAAAAATTATATTGTGGTAACTATGATGCTCAATGCACTCTCCCTTCTTATTCCTCATTACCTGCTATAATTCAATTTGGATTTAATAATAAAATGTTACTGTCTCTTGGGTGTCACTTTATTTGTATGTGAAATTCATTCAATGTATTAATACCACATGTGTGTGTGTGTGTGTGTGTGTGTGTGTATGTATATAGCAAATTCTCAATTTTCTATAGGTACCAAAGTTTGCACATATTTTGCATGTCACAAAATCATGAATTTAAGATCAGATCCATCTGTAATGACAATAACAATATTTTCTCCTAAGAGGCATAGCCAAGAATGAGACACAGCCATGAATATAAGACATAGCCATGAATGTAAGACGTAACCATGACTGTAATTATCACAGCCATGAATATAAGACGTAGTCATGAATGTAATTATCACAGCCATGAATATGACATAGCCATGAATGTAATTATCACAGCCATGAATATAAGACATAGCCATGAATGTAATTATCACAGCCATGAATATAAGACATAGCCATAAATGTAATTATCACAGCCATGAATATAAGACATAGCCATATGTGTAATTATCACAGCCATGAATATAAGACATAGCCAAAAATGTAATTATCACAGCCATGAATGTAAGACATAGCCATGAATGTAATTATCACAGCCATGAATATAAGACATAGCCATGAATGTAATTATCACAGCCATGAATATAAGACATAGCCATAACTGTAATTATCACAGCCATGAATATAAGACATAGCCATAAATGTAATTATCACAGCCATGAATATAAGACACAGCCATAAATGTAATTATCACAGCCATGAATATAAGACATAGCCATAAATGTAATTATCACAGCCATGAATATAAGACATAGCCATAAATGTAATTATCACAGCCATGAATATAAGACATAGCCATGAATGTCATTATCACGGCCACAAATACAAGCATCAACCAAAATGTATCTTTGTTTGTAAAGTGACAAGATTAGATGCATGTTTAATAAAGTAGTCATCAGAAGATCATTGATCCTTCTGACTGACTAAAGCTATTACAAATATACTGGCTTTGATTTTGTGGGGTTTACATTTTTCAGCACATGATAGGCTGTACAAGACAGCTAGTACATCTGGCGGTGAAATAACCCAGGAAAACCATGTGAAGAGGCAATGACTCAAAGGAAGCAACTAGCAAGCTTTCTCACATATTCTTGTCAGTCAATCTGAGACTCAAACTAATAGAAACAGAGGCAAGATGTATCAGTCAACTGTAAAGGCAAGTGCCTCAACCACATGGCTTCCTGATGCTCCTATCACAAATGTAAAATACCTTAAATGACACTGAACTGAAATTGTCTAACCTGATTTTGTTACACATAAACCAAGTTAAAATCTGAACTCAAGTTACTTGAAGTTTGAATTTTAAATTTTCCAGGAAGGAAAAGCTTTAAGCTTTATGGGGTCTTTAACATTTGCAAGCAGGAATCGTGTGTGTGTGTGTTTGTGTGTGAATATATTTATATATATATATATATATATAACAAAAATTGCAACTTTTGTGCCAGCAACATTGATAGCGGACCTATTGGACGCCAGAAATGAATAGGAGCTGCTAGAGGCAAAGTGTAGCATAACTATGAAGTTTTATATCTGGGTCCATATAAGCCGAGTTATTTGGCACAAATCAAGAATGCAATTCACATCTCAAGTGTAACGTACCTGTGAAGATGATTAAAAAACTGGGTGCAAGAAATCTAATGGAAAGTGGACTTAACATTAGGAACCCTAAAAAAGATTTCAAGCTCTCTAGTGACACTGATTTTGGGGTCATGTGATTCAATATGGTGGTTCCTATGGGCAAGTTCTGATTATCCGTACAGTTTGATCAAACTGGATAGAGGAATCTAGATTACCAAAATGCAAGGAAATTATAATATCAGTGACCTTGACATTTCAAGAATCGAAATTCCTACTCAAATGTAGTCTACTTATCAAGTTTGAAGAAACTTAAGCCACATAAACTTGACTTATTAAATCAATAAGCTTCTACCTCCACCCACAGGTAGTCTACATATGAGGTTCAAGAAAAAATGCTGTTGAAAACTTTAGTAACAGAAACCATCTCATCTACTGATGATCTGATGGACAAAATGATGGACACCACTACTGCTTATCCTGCCAATACTTACAGTCATGGGGGGGGAGGTGAAAGGGAAGAAATGAATTCACAGTATATCATTGGGACATAAATATATAAATTATAAATGTACAATAAGTGGCAGACAAGGGTCTAGGCTGTTCAATCTACTAAAATTGTATGCTAGCAGGTGAATAATATGGGAGGTCTGGATTAATATTTTCACTTTCGGGTGAATGTTATGCACTGATAAATACAGTATCACTTACCTCTGTGTTGTGTATTAGCTCCAAGTATCTCAGGTCCCTAATTCTGATAAAAGCTTTTTTCGCAGTGTCAAAATCAAGACCCTCCAGTGCTTCATGTGCAAGTGCTTCCCAGTCTCCATCTGTTACTCCAAGGCATGCCACTTTGTATGCCTCTCTGCCAAGTAGACAAAAAATTACATTTACATTAAAAAGTGTGGTCAAAATTTTTGTACATAGACTTCAGAATTTTATATTATACAGTGTTGCATCTCAGTGCTCTATCAAGGGGGATATTTTATATACTTCTGTCCCCCAAAAACAATCAAGATATGGAAATTTGTTCAATTTCGAGGGACAATGGCAGTTTGTGTAAACATCAATTCCTACCTTGCTTTACCTTTAACTGAAATGCAACAAGTTTTGAAATATCACTTGATTTTCAAAATAAAAGAACATGTACACTCTTTTCATCATTAACCAGCAATTGGTGAATGGCAAAAAAAGAAATTAGATGCAATAACTTTCAGTTCTGGAAACAAAGGTTATGTGGTGCAGAGATGTCCGATTCTGTGAATAGTGTCATGAGATGCACATGCACTTTTCTGTTTTCCCATGCAAGATGGGAACTTGTCACATATGAAGGTACAAACTTTAATCATACAATATAGAACTATTGTGCAAGGTTTCATTTCAATACAGCAAATGATTTACAAAACATTACATTTACAAACTTAACCTCATCGTGACAGCTACCACCCATCAGAGATTTAAAAATGACAGTCATTCATGTGTCAAACAAATAGGCATGTTTGTACAACATTAGAGCTATCAAAATAATACAACTTGAGTGGACCTGCAGTAAAATCAATGGCAAATATGGGAAACTTCAATAAGTATGTTAAGAAAAATACTTGAACAGTTTCTTCTCCAGGTACTGGTACATAGGAGCTGACTGTGGCACATCCACTGAGGACATTGAATAAACATGTAGACAGAATATTTTGGAGCCACTAAATCCTACAACAAAGCCCTGAAATTGAAATAAATGCAGTAGGTAGTTATGTTAAAAAAACATACCACAGAAGTGCCTGAAACAAATATATTCTAGGAAAGTAACTGATATTTTCCATTTGATTTAAAAAAAGATATCATAAACAATGTATAAGAAATGGTTTTGTTAACTGTTTTTCATACATATATTATAGTCGAACCCTTTTTTTGAAATAAGCTTCTGAGAGAGAAGAGATAATCTTGAACATTTGTAATGAGGGACATTGGCTGGTTGTCTTTCCAACTGATATTTTAGATGGTGTTGCAGGCCAGTGGGTCTCATCTGGAATGCTTCTGATTTTATCTCACATCGTGGGTCTATTGTTGTGCAGTAAGCATTTGACATTTAAATAAAAAAACATATTAATTCATGTCTGAAATGATGTGTCATGGCAAGCTGTTCATAGATGGGCATGCATAGATTTCCTAAAAATAAAGAACATCAGAATGCGTGGACACATGCCCTAAGACATGGCACTGCATGTTTTAAAAATTGGTCACCACCAAGCAAATTTAACAGCATTGGCAAGCAACATTTTACCAAAGACAAGGTATCATGGTAGAATGTGATTATGAGTGAAATTTCTGTTCACCTGTAATTTCTGCTGATGTACAGGAAAATTGCTGGCTTTAATGTTGAGAAGTCCATTCCCAGAGAAACACAGCATGTCTTCATAGTGTGTATTCCATGCCACACTGTTAGCATTAGGTTCCTACAAAATATAGAAATGCACTTTAGAAGGCAACTAAAAACAAACTGAAGAAAACTGATCTGATTGCAAAGGTTTATTCATTTTCTAAATTAAATTACCCAACACAAAAATCACTTTTTTGCAAAGGGATTGCCACTATGCAAAGTTGCTAAGAAATGAGGAAATGCATAATGGCTAAATCAGACATCTGTATTATTTACCTTGTTCAATATAAAAAAGCCCTGGAAGTTTTGACAGCTAGTTTCACTATAATTCTCAGCCAATCAAGTTCAAACCTTTCCTAATAACCTCAAAAACATGTCTAAATATTATGCTCTTTAAGTAATAGCTTTTCCATAGATTTTGCTTTAGTGCAAAAAATATATTTCAACTTGTAACATTTTCATATATTCAAGGTATGAAAAACCTTAAATAACATATGGGCTAGTCTGCACTCTTTTTCAGTTTTGATGTTAGAAAAAATATTAATAAAGTTATTTAATGCTTTGCCATGCCACAGCATTAAGTACCTTATAAGTTGAGCCCAATTGCAAACTGCACAGATCCATATCTGCCATTGTGAAATGTGCTGGCAATTATAATATGGGTCCATGCGCTTTGTCAGGAATAATCAGTAGACCCTGATATGCTGGCATATTATTTTATAGAAGATTAGTGTCCATGTTATTTCCAGTTGCTCTCAACTTACAAATGAGTATATATGGCATGTAAGGTGAACAGCCATCTCTATGTACAATAAGAAGGCTATAACACTAAATAAGACTGCTCAAAGATGTTGGAAACTGAAGACTAGATGTTACTGATATTAAGCTGCATAACAAGTTTTTTTTACCCCCAAGTACATCTAGTCATACTAAATTAGTAATATCAACAAACACATCTAATCATACTAAATTAGTAATATCAGCAAACACATCTAGTCATACTAAATTAGTAATATCAGCAAACACATCTAGTCATACTAAATTAGTAATATCAGCAAACACATCTAGTCATACTAAATTAGCAATATCAGCAAACACATCTAGTCATACTAAATTAGTAATATCAACAAACACATCTAATCATACTAAATTAGTAATATCAGCAAACACATCTAGTCATACTAAATTAGTAATATCAGCAAACACATCTAGTCATACTAAATTAGTAATATCAGCAAACACATCTAGTCATACTAAATTAGTAATATCAGCAAACACATCTAGTCATACTAAATTAGTAATATCAGCAAACACATCTAGTCATACTAAATTAGTAATATCAGCAAACACATCTAATCATACTAAATTAGTAATATCAGCAAACACATCTAGTCATACTAAATTAGTAATATCAGCAAACATATCTAGTCATACTAAATTAGTAATATCAGCAAACACATCTAGTCATACTAAATTAGTAATATCAGCAAACACATCTAGTCATACTAAATTAGCAATATCAGCAAACACATCTAGTAATACTAAATTAGCAATATCAGCAAACACATCTAGTCATACTAAATTAGTAATATCAGCAAACACATCTAGTCATACTAAATTAGTAATATCAGCAAACATATCTAGTCATACTAAATTAGTAATATCAGCAAACATATCTAGTCATACTAAATTAGCAATATCAGCAAACACATCTAGTCATACTAAATTAGTAATATCAGCAAACACATCTAATCATACTAAATTAGTAATATCAGCAAACACATCTAGTCATACTAAATTAGTAATATCAGCAAACACATCTAGTCATACTAAATTAGTAATATCAGCAAACATATCTAGTCATACTAAATTAGCAATATCAACAAACACATCTAGTAATACTAAATTAGTAATATCAGCAAACACATCTAATCATACTAAATTAGTAATATCAGCAAACACATCTAGTCATACTAAATTAGTAATATCAGCAAACACATCTAGTCATACTAAATTAGTAATATCAGCAAACATATCTAGTCATACTAAATTAGTAATATCAACAAACACATCTAGTAATACTAAATTAGTAATATCAACAAACACATCTAATCATACTAAATTAGTAATATCAGCAAACACATCTAGTCATACTAAATTAGTAATATCAGCAAACACATCTAGTCATACTAAATTAGTAATATCAACAACACATCTAGTAATACTAAATTAGTAATATCAACAAACACATCTAGTAATACTAAATTAGTAATATCAACAAACACATCTAATCATACTAAATTAGTAATATCAGCAAACACATCTAGTCATACTAAATTAGTAATATCAGCAAACACATCTAGTCATACTAAATTAGTAATATCAGCAAACACATCTAGTCATACTAAATTAGTAATATCAGCAAACACAGAAAATGGATCTCAGTAACAATGTTAGCAACACTTCTGCATTACACATAAAAAATATATTTGAAAACTGAACTTTATACTAATATTATTGTCATAAGACACTGTACAAGATCTGTTGCTCACTCACACAAGAGAGGGTCTTAGTGGAAACAATGAGAAGCAAACATATATATGGCACAAAAAATTGGTGGGTTCACTTGCCATAATTTTATGACTGATATCTAATATTTCATAAACTGATGAACTGAAGGTAGCAAAGAGTAGCCAAGTCTTTAACAAAATGAATTAATCTTGAGACAATTTGAGAGAGGAGATAACCTGCTAACAAGATGAGAAAAGGGACATTACTGACTGACCTGGAATAGGAGTTCCTTGGTATTGACGTCGTACACCAGAAGAGTATTATGCTCATCTACAACTGCAAGCTTCATTCGTGTAGCACTCGTATCTAAACATCTCACTGAGGTGCTTTGCTTTAGTAGGACTATTGGGAATGCGTTGTCCACAAAGATCTTCAAAATCTGAAACAGTGTAAATATGTGGTTGCTGTTGTTGTTGTAGGGTTTAATGCCATTTTTCAACACAAGATAGGCTACATATGACGGCCAGTACTAATTGTGGAGAAAGAAACCAGAAAAACCCCGAAAAGAACCACCGACCCACAAGAAGCTACTAGCAAGCTTTCTCACATATCCACATTGGCAATATCTTCAAACTGAGCTAAACTGTTGGCATCCAAATAATTCTTAAAATTGTTGAATGATAAAGGTCCCAGTTAGAAGGACTTTACAAATTTAATCACATAAATGTTCACTAATTTCCTACTGAAAATATTTATTGTACTCTGTGTATTACTCTACTGTTTTGATGTCCTAAAAAAGAGTTACCTGTCCATTTTTTAGTCCAACAAGAAGTCCCTCCCTGCCTTGAGGTCCCCCAATGACCTTAATGTAACGAATCAGTGACTCCATCACCCACTCTTTTTCCTTCACACCTTGGAAACTATAGCACTGCAGCCGCTTGTCCTAAAATTACACAGTAACAAAACAATAAGAGTCATTATCTACCTTTAAAAATCTGCATATAATAGAAAGTCAGGTGTATCATGATTCATTTTTTGTATACAGGTATTCTTTATCTGGAAGTGACATAAAGTGCACAGATTTTCCTGAGAGTGACTTGGGAATTTTTAAATTAAGAGTTATTTGTATAGAAGAAAAAAAATGTGGTGGTTAATAAGAGATCTTAACCATGCATAAAAAAACAGCAGACAAATACAAAATATATTTCCTCAACAAGACAATTCAGGATTATTACAGTAATTTAGGCCACCAGTGCATACTACAATTACACAGTAATTTAGGCCACCAGTTCATGCTAAAATCATATACACAGTAAAAGGTGGATCATGCTCAGCACAAAATACTTATTCATATCATACTTGACAAACAATGGTTAGGAGACCAGTCAAACCTGTCCTAACAGTCAATTTACATAGTGGTCAGTTGGTCACAATGGCTATTATAATTTCCCCATGGCAAATTTCCAATATAAATCTAGTGTGCATAATGGTAATCTGCTTACTGCAGTCAGGTGTTTCCTAACCAATGTGCTTACTGCAGTCAGGTATTTCCTGACCAAAGCACTCACTGCAGTCAGGTGTTTCCTAACCAAAGTACTCACTGCAGTCAGGTGTTTCCTAACCAAAGTGCTTACTGCAGTCAGGTATTTCCTGACCAAAGCACTCACTGCAGTCAGGTGTTTCCTAACCAAAGTACTCACTGCAGTCAGGTGTTTCCTAACCAAAGTGCTTACTGCAGTCAGGTATTTCCTGACCAAAGCACTCACTGCAGTCAGGTGTTTCCTAACCAAAGTGTTTAATGCATCAAGTATTTCCTGACCAAAGCACTTACTGCAGTCAGATATTTCCTAACCAAAATACTCACTGCAGTCAGGTGTTTCCTAACCAAAACACGCACTGTAGTCAGATGTTTCCTAACCAAAGCACTCAGTGCAGTCAGGTGTTTCCTAACCAAAGCACTTACTGCAGTCAGGTGTTTCCTAACCAAAGCACTCAATTCAGTCAAGTGTTTCCTAACCAAAGCACTCACAGCAGTCACTTGTTTCCTAAGCAAAGAACTCACTGCAGTCAGGTATTTCCTAGCAAAGCACTCACAGCAGTCATGTGTTTCCTAGCAAAGCACTTACTGCAGCATATCTACAACAACCACTCAGGCTATGCAAGCTAAACTATTGCTTTATGAGAAAGGCATTGTACAGATAAAGGAATATTATGTGAATTGATGTACAAATATTTCTTATTTCACTTGCTTCCCATGTACTCCTGCCACACTGTCAATGTAACTTGAAGGTGAAACATGTCAAATTTGAAAGTGAGGCAGTATTTATCGTTAGGGTAGAGTTCTGACGCAATTTATTTGCTGGATGATGGATAAAGCATTTGTGTTACCAAAGCTAAAATAGAAGTAAACGTTTGTGTCAGAGTGTTCAATAATACCATCATTTATATCCCTATGGATTAAATTTGTCTTTTATTAAGGTTAGGGGTTATTCAATATTAAAAACTTGTCTATAAAGGCAGTTGAAGTTTCAGTTCAGGGTCATAAAGAATAGCCACAGATAACATCTTTTGAGTCATAATTCTTCACAGGCATTTCACATTAGCTGACTATCTTTTCATCTTGGTGAATTAAACAACTTGCTAATCCAGATTTTGTTCAGAAGCTTGAGCAGCTTTTTCCAACCCTAATTTATACAAGCTGGCTGAACAAAGAGGCAGTCTTCTATTTTACATCCCAATGCAACCACTAAGTGGCCATCCATATACCTGATGTTATTCAATTTAAGCTTGAGCAAAAGAAATCTGTGAGGATACTCAAATTTATAGGAGCTGTGGGATGATTTGAAGCAATGTGATCAAATAAATATTCTCAAAGAAATATAATTTGTAATTAGATTTTCTTTCTGTCAAAAACATTAACTGACCATATTAACATTAGGAAAATAGGTAACTGGAGGAGAAAATGCATATGAATCCAACCTCTGCTATAGGTACTCTTGAAAGGAAATATGGATGGAGTCCTTATGTGAAGGATAAACAGCTCCATTAACATATAGGCAGCATACGTGAAAGTAATGTGACATGATGATGATGATGCATGTTAACACACTGGTGGAGAATCTAACGGTGTTTTTTTACAAAGAAAAATTCTGCATGAATCGGGGGAAAACTATGAACCAACATTCTAGATGAGACTTTGCTAACATTAATAGGGGCTGGTAGTGTTCTGGGATGTAGCCACTGGATCCACCAGATTCATTTTTCTTCCTTGTGGTGCTAGATCTCAAAGATGGACCTTGAGACAGTTTTTATTTTTATTGTGCATGACAGTCAATGGTGTTTCAGATTGAAATGCTGTGTTCAAACATAAGGCTCAAAGAGAACACTCAAATCTTGACTGACATCTCAAATGACCCCCTCCTGAATATCTGCTGAATCAGATGGAAACCTGTTATCAGCTATGAAGCCAGGCTATCATTAAGGCAACTGAACCATCTGACCATTAACTGTAGAGCGTTTGGATCCAATGAAAGGGAAATTCAATAACTCAATATACATGCCACAACTATGCATATCATAAAACATGTTTAATAAAATAATTGTTACAGCAAGGTTTAAGCCTAGGTTTGAACCTGGATGAGTTGAGATCCAAATCTAGTAGAGATTCCATTTGTGTGTCATTCCAGGTCAAAACTGGCCAGCACGTCGGAGAGGTTATTCTCACAACCTATATCCCTCTTACTTTTATGTCTGAATCTGTGTAAAATCATGGAGCTTATGAGAGCAATGAGGGATGACTGTTCATGTGTGTAAAATCATGGAGCCTTTGACAGTAATGGGGTCTGACTTCTTATGTGTAGTAATGGTGGATGACTTTTCTCTTCAGATGATCCAGAGAAGAAATTAAGCAAGTTGAGAGAATGAGGCCTATGATGCACTGGTGTTTCATCAGTCCCTGAAAATGCAGCACTTTCCTTCGCATGCCTCTAAGGTGAATCAGCTTTTAACTCATGTGATCCTCTTCATGATCACAAGGCTAAATTCCTTTTTGCACAAGGCTCTTCTGACACAAGCCAGGCATGTATGAGAAGCCTGTGCAGGCAGAGATGAAAACCTGGCCACATTGGGCATCACCAGGATTTTCTTGGGGTTGTCTATCACTTGATTGAACAGTTCGTTCACTCAAAATTTGTCCCACACAAGAGGCAATATCAGAACCACTGTATAGGCCTGATCTCTTATTATCTGGATTATCCTTGGTTTCAGTCCCAAAAGCCAGCCCAAGTGATTTAAAGCACATGTAGCCTTGTCCTATAGATCTGAGACTAAAGATGAAGGTGGGCAGTTTGCAGTGCCACCTTGTCACAGAATGATTTATCATTGGACGCCCATCCCCCTTGTGCTCAAAAGGTGTTGATATTTCTTCTCATGCCATATTATGGTATATACAAAACTATATGCATGTCTCCTTTATGAATGACGTACATGAGCAATCTGGGTTTGCATCAACAAATGGTCTTCTACATTCCTGGTCTTTGGTACCTCTCCTGAGAAAGCACCATGCATTTAATTTAGTACAGCTTTAAATGTTTCAAAACACTTATCTCCTCTAGTCTTTAGTAGTTATTGTTGAGTTCAAATGGAAAATTTATTTCCTCTAACATGTAGTAATTGCTGTTGAGATTAAAGAAAAAAATGGTTTAATCTGAGTGCAAAACAAAGCTGAGAAACCATCCATGTTTAATTTTACCTGACACAGAATGATGTTCTGAGAACAGACGACAAGCAGATTACACTCAAACTTGCGGTTGATTTTCTCCTTAACCCTGTAGTGCATATCTGAGGTATCGTCAGAGTACAGCTCATAGATTACAATCTTGTCGGGTAGCTGAACCTGTGACAAGATTAAAAGATAAGCATGTATACAAGTATTACACAACTAAGAATATGAGCTTATGCTGTACATAGATAAGCCTAACAAGTGCAAACAAATATCAATAGTTTCTGTAAAGTCTATTTTATGAAACTTAATTTTTACCATGTACATATATTTCACTTTAAGATATAATGGAGAGCTCTATCTTTTTTAAATGAAAAATGTGCTAAAAGCTGTAAAAAGTTTTGTTACGTTTAATTTTTTAATATTTAAAAGTTTACTAATCAACTGTATGAAGTTAAATTTATTCACATGATGGCTCTGGAACCTTAAATATTGATCCATATACTTGAGATAATAATACTCATAAAAGCAGGACAGCTGTAGTTGTCAGGTGAGACTAAAAAAAAATCATACTCCAGTGCCAGTCTCCTACTACTACTACCTTCTCTAAAGTGATATATGCCACAGTTTTTATCATTTTCTGACATGACATTAAAAGTTTAAAAAATGTGTTTTTTTAGACGGTTGTGACCTTAGATGGTTCTAGAAGTGAGCTTGTTTATATATCTGATTGGGAAATACACGTATATACTTGTACCCTCTTACATAAATCTTGGTTCACAGTGCATGGGAGAATAAGATCAGAAACAATTGTGTCAAGGCCTAGACTTTATTCCATGGTATAAAGTGTTTACCCAAAAGGAACAGTTGATCTTATTAAATACACCAAATGTTAAACTACTCATTGACATTTCGATTGTTATTTATTATGGTTAAGTGGGAAAAACAATGGTTACAGGAACTTGTCCAGTTGATATCAATGAATCTTCCTCCCCTAAAAATGATGATAGGGTATGTTCATACTCTGCCACATTGTGCATGCACTATACATTGCTTTCCTTTTTCAATTTTGGGGAAATTCATTAAGTGACTGTCTTCAATATTTAATGCTGAGTTTAGAATTGAATGTTTATTAGCGAAAATGTACTGAAAATTGAGAACTTTTTAACAATGAAAACTCTCGCAATATGGCAGTAAGGCAAGCATTTGACATGTACAGCATCCTAACTAATGTCAGGATTCTATTTTACTCAATTATTACATGAAAACAAAATTACACCAATTATAGCAGACATTACTACAAACCTTCAGTACTGTATATAAAAACAAGAGCAATGTTGATAGATGACCATTAACCCTTTGAAATGTAACCCAAAAATGCTAGAAAATTTCAAAGAAATAAAAATTTGAACATTTATTCTTGATCCAATACTCTGAATACCCATTAAAGACAGATATCATAAGGACAAGCAAACACTGCAAATTTTGAACTACTGCTTAATTAGGAGAAACAATAACAATTAGCAGGATGGACTGAGAGACACAATATCTCAACTGTTTAAGAAGGAGATAGGACAACAATCTGAAAAAATGGACAGAGTCAGGGTATAACAATCTGAAAGGGCTGACAGAGAGAAGGTATCACGATGTCTCAGCTGGTCAGTGTAATGTATATTATCTATATTGTATGTTTAACAATGTCCATGATCATAAATTGTAAAGGTCATTTGTAAACAACACATTACATAGCTTACTTTTGTCCATGATTGTAGGTTGTATTTTAAGATAATACTTGTAACATGTTTACATGGCCTTCTGACCTTAGACAGTTCTAGAAGTGAGCTTGTTTATATATCTGATTGGGAAATTATCCACACCCTAATCATCTTATTGTTTCTTAAGTTTTTATATAAGGTTGCAGTTGTAAACAAAGTCTTCATTCCTATTTTAATATATTACTTTGTGGAAGCACTTTTAATTGTATTCAAATATAATTTAAGAGGAATTATTCAAATTATTCATTGTAATTACAAAGTGCTCATTGACATTTTGGAGAAAAACATTACCTTGGGATTGTTGTGCATTTATTCAAAATCATTCTGAATTGCATCACTGTGATAAAATAAGACTTGGTACATTGGCACATTCAAGACTCTTTGTACATCTGCACATTCAAGATTGGAATTAATTCGGGGCATGTTATATTTTAGACTTTTGACAGAACATTAAGGATGATTTTAGATTTAAATCACAATACTGTTAAGCTCCTCATAATGTTTCACTTTGTAACTTAAAGAATTTAATTATTTGTTGAATAATACAAAATTTGTTGGTTTTGCTTTTTCAGTTACTTAGTTCAAGACCATAGATTTGTAACAGTAGGAGAGGCAATAACAATTTGAAAAGGTGGACAGAGAGAGGGTATCACAATATCTCAACTGGTTTTAATGTCATGTGAATTTTTTTTTAAAGCTGCAAAAAGTTTGATACCAGAGAATACAAGGTTTTGGAGTTCACATGAAATTGTAAGGACTCATAAAATACAAAAGCAAGAAGAAAGTAATGTGACAAATCTCATACAATTTTAAACTATTCTCTGTTATGGATAATTTTCGCAGCATTCTTATTGATAAATCATTTAATATGTAACTTTGTTTTTAATTGAAAAATGACCATGAAAATATCAAAAGCATTAAGTTTCATATGTTTCAAATTAAATCAACACAGACATATGCCTGTAATGAATTGCATTATTACTAATACTCAATCTGTTTTTTAACAAAAAGTACAGTATTTTATACCATACCTCCAATGTTATCTTCTATCCAATTTCAACTTCATTGTGTGATATTACACAACATATGTATGCAATGGATTTATGAAAATGTCTTATTGATGACATCACTGTGTGATATTACACAACATATGTATACAATGGATTTATGAAAATGTCTTATTGATGACATCACTGTGTGATATTACACAACATATGTATACAATGGATTTATGAAAATGTCTTATTGATGACATCACTGTGTGATATTACACAACATATGTATACAATGGATTTATGAAAATGTCTTATTGATGACATCACTGTGTGATATTACACAACATATGTATACAATGGATTTATGAAAATGTCTTATTGATGGCATCACTGTGTGATATTACACAACATATGTATACAATGGATTTATGAAAATGTCTTATTGATGGCATCACTGTGTGATATTACACAACATATGTATACAATGGATTTATGAAAATGTCTTATTGATGACGTCACTGTGTGATATTACACAACATATGTATACAATGGATTTATGAAAATGTCTTATTGATGACGTCACTGTGTGATATTACACAACATATGTATACAATGGATTTATGAAAACGTCTTATTGATGACGTCACTGTGTGATATTACACAACATATGTATACAATGGATTTATGAAAACGTCTTATTGATGACGTCACTGTGTGATATTACACAACATATGTATACAATGGATTTATGAAAACGTCTTATTGATGACGTCACTGTGTGATATTACACAGCATATGTATACAATGGATTTATGAAAATGTCTTATTGATGGCATCACTGTGTGATATTACACAACATATGTATACAATGGATTTATGAAAATGTCTTATTGATGACATCACTGTGTGATATTACACAACATATGTATACAATGGATTTATGAAAATGTCTTATTGATGACATCACTGTGTGATATTACACAACATATGTATACAATGGATTTATGAAAATGTCTTATTGATGACATCACTGTGTGATATTACACAACATATGTATACAATGGATTTATGAAAATGTCTTATTGATGACATCACTGTGTGATATTACACAACATATGTATACAATGGATTTATGAAAATGTCTTATTGATGATATCATGTGATACTTAAGATTATGTGTGTAGTACAAGTGTGAGTGAACAATAAGCTGAGCTTACAGCAAGTCTGTGCTTGTAGATTGCTATCTTCTTCACAAGATCTCTGCATTTTATCCGCACTGAAAAAGAAACATCACAAGTAGGAATTTCAATGTATCAACAATCCAACCCAATCCCCTTTACAAATAATCAAAATATCAACTTGAGCCAAAGTTGTACACTTAAAACAATAATCCTCTGTACAGTGTAAAATGTTAACATAAGTATATGAAGACATTATTAAAAAGTCATAATTACACAAAAACTCATGGATAAGTGTTTTACTGCAGAACACTACACGTAGGTTATTTAACACTGTGGCAACTATAGTAAAGTGCCTTGCCCAGGGATGCACCAGTGGTAGGAGTCAAACCCAAATCCTTTCAATCACAAGTCCAACATGGTAAATACTGAACCACCATGGCTCCTGCCACCTTTTGTGGCCTCTTACAATGATTGGAGGATGGACTGGGTCTATTTGATAACATGGAGCCTACAGGACCCATTCAACATCAATATACCCACAGGTGGTTTAAATTGGGAGGACACACATACCTGTTCTACATGTGTAAGCCCATAAGGGGTTTAAACTCTAATTACATTGTATGGGAAGGCACAATGGGCCAATTCAACATCAATTAATAAAGCAATGGTTTAAACTGTAACTACAATGTATGGAAGGGTGCACATTGCCTATTCAACACTGATAAGCACAAAGTAGTTTAAACTGCAGGTCAGAAATAAATAAAGAAACAATACTTACAAAAATCATGAGAAATGAATAGCATGGCTGCTATAAAATATTTCAATGTCTACTGCTACTGATCAACTCTCCACAAAATAAGAATCCAAGAAATTAAAATTTGTTAATGACATCATGCTTTATGTTTGGTACTGCCTATAGGTACAACAAATGGATATAATTGCATTTATACATTTTATTGAGTATTAGGCAAATATTTTCTAAATTATAGGAAAATCATACGGCAATATATCAAAGAGAGCTTACAACTTGTGGTAACTCAGTTGCCTGTAAATTAAAAATCTGAACAGAAAGAAAGGGACGGCAAACATAGTATACATTAGGAAAAGAAACAAGTTTGACAACCACTACTATAAATAGTTTTGATGACACAAAATTTTAACAGACACTTTAGCTACTATTGAACAAAATATATTGAGTGTAGTGACTGAAGATGTTCACAATGAGAACAGATTTGTCTGCAGCAGGTACAGTTCACCCAACATTACTAAATCCAAAAGTAATTTTATTTTAATAAAACAAATTGCAAAGATATATGCCAAATTAACCTTTTCTGATTTGCTTTATTACATGAAATTAATTTCATGTCATAAGCAACAAAATCACTGTTCATGATAACTTGTGCAGGTCTGTACCACCAAAATGGGTATCTGAACTAAATAAATTGGAAAGTAATGAAGTAAAGTCATAGTTATTGTTGACAGAAACCAATTTTTTCTAGCAATATATGTTTCTTCGATAATACTTACCCAATCACAATACAAGCAAAATCATACCCTCCCAGATTAAAACTTGCTAGCTAAAAAGCTAAAGGTTATCACTCCACCTAGGTGGCAGTTAGAGCAATCTCCCCTTGATACCAGGATTGGGGCAAAATCCTGTGAAATTGTCAGTTACTACTGGAGCAGAAACCATGCTCTCTATATCAATAACTGTGGGGAGGCTGGGAGGGCGTATGTTTATTTTGATTGGTTAAGTATTATCAAAGAAACATTTTACTAGAACAAATTTGTTTCTGTCAACAACAACTAGAGAGTGTGCTAATCAGCATGAGTGCAAATAGTAAATGACAAATTCAGTGGATTTGGTGTCAATCCTCATATCAAGTGGGGATCACTCTATTTAACTGCCACCTAGGTGGGCAGATAACTTTTAGCTTTTTAGCTAAAAGGTTTTAATATGGGAGGGCTGGATTTGCGAGGCAGAAATAGTTCTCCTAATGTATTATAACTCGGTAATATATTTGAAGAAAAAGCATCCCACAGATAATTTCATCAATAAAAAATATCAACAGGCAAATGTTCAGTGGAATATGGTACCTTGCCTATGAATTGCATTAAGATGATATAGCACTGACAAGTGTTTGGTGGAATGTGACATCTTGCCTATTAAACTGTATTAAGATGATATAGCACTGACAAATGTTTGATAGAATCTAATATCTTGGCTATGAACTGCATTTCAATGATGTAGCATTGACAAATGTTTGATAGAATCTAATATCTTGGCTATGAACTGCATTTCAATGATGTAACACTGACAAGCATTTGATGGAATGTAATATCTAGCCCATAAACTGCATTTCAATGATGTAGCACTGAAGCATTTGATGGAATGTAATATCTAGCCCATAAACTGCATTTCAATGATGTAGCACTGACAAGCATTTGATGGAATGTAATATTTAGCCCATAAACTGCATTTCAGTGATGTAGCACTGACAAGCATTTGATGGAATGTAATATCTAGCCCATGAACTGCATTTCAATGATGTAGCACTGACAAGCATTTGACAGAATGTAATATCTAGCCCATAAACTGCATTTCAATGATGTAGCACTGACAAGCATTTGACAGAATGTAATATCTAGCCCATAAACTGCATTTCAGTGATGTAGCACTGACAAGCATTTGATGGAATGTAATATCTAGCCCATGAACTGCATTTCAATGATGTAGCACTGAAGCATCTGATGGAATGTAATATCTAGCCCATAAACTGCATTTCAATGATGTAGCACTGACAAGCATTTGATGGAATGTAATATTTAGCCCATAAACTGCATTTCAGTGATGTAGCACTGACAAGCATTTGATGGAATGTAATATCTAGCCCATGAACTGCATTTCAATGATGTAGCACTGACAAGCATTTGACAGAATGTAATATCTAGCCCATAAACTGCATTTCAATGATGTAGCACTGAAGCATTTGATGGAATGTAATATCTAGCCCATGAACTGTATTTCAATGATGTAGCACTGACAAGCATTTGATGGAATGTAATATTTAGCCCATAAACTGCATTTCAGTGATGTAGCACTGACAAGCATTTGATAGAATGTAATATTTAGCCCACAAACTGCATTTCAATGATGTAGCACTGACAAGCATTTGATGGAATGTAATATCTAGCCCATGAACTGCATTTCAATGATGTAGCACTGACAAGCATTAGATGGAATGTAATATCTAGCCCATGAACTGCATTTCAGTGATGTAGCACTGACAAGCATTTGATAGAATGTAATATTTAGCCCACAAACTGCATTTCAATGATGTAGCACTGACAAGCATTTGATGGAATGTAATATCTAGCCCATGAACTGCATTTCAGTGATGTAGTACTGAAGCATTTGATGGAATGTAATATCTAGCCCATGAACTGCATTTCAATGATGTAGCACTGAAGCATTTGATGGAATGTAATATCTAGCCCATGAACTGCATTTCAGTGATGTAGCACTGAAGCATTTGATGGAATGTAATATCTAGCCCATGAACTGCATTTCGATGATGTAGCACTGACAAGCATTTGATAGAATGTAATATTTAGCCCATAAACTGCTTTTCAATGATGTAGCACTGATGAGCACTTGATGGAACGTAATATCTAGCCCATGAACTGCATTTCAATGATGTAGCACTGACAAGCATTTGATGGAATGTAATATCTAGCCCATGAACTGCATTTCGATGATGTAGCACTGACAAGCATTTGATAGAATGTAATATCTAGCCCATAAACTGCATTTCAATGATGTAGCACTGAGAAGCATTTGATAGAATGTAATATCTAGCCCATAAACTGCATTTCAATGATGAAGCACTGACAAGCATTTGATAGAATGTAATATCTAGCCCATAAACTGCATTTCAATGATGTAGCACTGACAAGCATTTGATAGAATGTAATATCTAGCCCATAAACTGCATTTCAATGATGAAGCACTGACAAGCATTTGATGGAATGTAATATCTAGCCCATAAACTGCAATTCAATGATGTAGCACTGACAAGCATTAGATGGAATGTAATATCTAGCCCATAAACTGCATTTCAATGATGAAGCACTGACAAGCATTTGATGGAATGTAATATCTAGCCCATAAACTGCAATTCAATGATGTAGCACTGACAAGCATTTGATAGAATGTAATATCTAGCCCATGAACTGCATTTCAATGATGTAGCACTGAAGCATTTGATGGAATGTAATATCTAGCCCATGAACTGCATTTCAATGATGTAGCACTGACAAGCATTTGATGGAATGTAATATCTAGTCCATGAACTGCATTTCAATGATGTAGCACTGACAAGCATTTGATGGAAAGTAATACCTAGCCCATAAACTGCTTTTCAATTATGTAGCACTGAAGCATTTGATGGAATGTAATATCTAGCCCATAAACTGCATTTCAATGATGTAGCACTGAGAAGCATTAGATGGAATGTAATATCTAGCCCACGAACTGCATTTCAATGATGTAGCACTGAAGCATTTGATGGAATGTAATATCTAGCCCATGAACTGTATTTCAATGATGTAGCACTGACAAGCATTTGACAGAATGTAATATCTAGCCCATGAACTGCATTTCAATGATGTAGCACTGACAAGCATTTGACAGAATGTAATATCTAGCCCATAAACTGCATTTCAATGATGTAGCACTGAAGCATTTGATGGAATGTAATATCTAGCCCATGAACTGTATTTCAATGATGTAGCACTGACAAGCATTTGATGGAATGTAATATTTAGCCCATAAACTGCATTTCAGTGATGTAGCACTGAGAAGCATTCGATGGAATGTAATATCTAGCCCATGAACTGCATTTCAATGATGTAGCACTGACAAGCATTAGATGGAATGTAATATCTAGCCCATGAACTGCATTTCAGTGATGTAGCACTGACAAGCATTTGATAGAATGTAATATTTAGCCCACAAACTGCATTTCAATGATGTAGCACTGACAAGCATTTGATGGAATGTAATATCTAGCCCATGAACTGCATTTCAGTGATGTAGTACTGAAGCATTTGATGGAATGTAATATCTAGCCCATGAACTGCATTTCAGTGATGTAGCACTGAAGCATTTGATGGAATGTAATATCTAGCCCATGAACTGCATTTCAATGATGTAGCACTGAAGCATTTGATGGAATGTAATATCTAGCCCATGAACTGCATTTCGATGATGTAGCACTGACAAGCATTTGATAGAATGTAATATCTAGCCCATGAACTGCATTTCAGTGATGTAGCACTGACAAGCATTTGATGGAATGTAATATCTAGCCCATAAACTGCATTTCAATGATGTAGCACTGACAAGCATTTGATGGAATGTAATATCTAGCCCATAAACTGCATTTCAATGATGTAGCACTGAGAAGCATTAGATGGAATGTAATATCTAGCCCATAAACTGCATTTCAATGATGTAGCACTGACAAGCATTTGATAGAATGTAATATCTAGCCCATGAACTGCATTTCAGTGATGTAGCACTGACAAGCATTTGATGGAATGTAATATCTAGCCCATAAACTGCATTTCAATGATGTAGCACTGACAAGCATCTGATGGAATGTAATATCTAGCCCATAAACTGCATTTCAATGATGTAGCACTGAAGCATTTGATGGAATGTAATATCTAGCCCATAAACTGCATTTCAATGATGTAGCACTGACAAGCATTTGATGGAATGTAATATCTAGCCCATGAACTGCATTTCAATGATGTAGCACTGACAAGCATTTGATGGAATGTAATATCTAGCCCATAAACTGCATTTCAGTGATGTAGCACTGACAAGCATTCGATGGAATGTAATATCTAGCCCATTAACTGCATTAAGATTACCGTTACACAGATGGTAACATTACACCAAATATTTAGTTGAATACAGGTACAAAAGTAGAAGACATATGACTTTCAAAAACTTGAAGACAGAAACTTTGCTTTATTGATACTACTGCTGCTAGTGGCGGAAAGTGATGCATATGTCTAACCATTCATAAATGAGGCAAAAACAAAAAATTCAACAGTAAAACTATTAGTAAGAACTTTCAAACAGTAACAAAATAAACAGGCCAATGTAAAAAAAAACCTATGCCATGGTAGGGATTTCTTTCCTGAAGCCCAAGGTCTTTCCTGACCTCCCTGGCAGCCAGTGCATTAATTCTATCCCATGACCCCTCAGGTTTTTCATTCAGCAATTGTGCTAAAAATTGAAATCTAGGCTCCTGAACATCTATCAGGCCTAAACATATACAAAATACAAATCAGGTCAAGAAAGATACATCAGAGAAGCATTAGACACATCACAAAATTATACTAAGTAATAATTCATTCTAACTGATTAAAGAACAATACCCCAAAACTAGTACAAAATTTTTGCATTCAAATGATCAAGACAGTAAAACTTAAGTGAAAGTTTGTCCTTAAAAATCTACACTAAACTGTATGCATCAATCACAATAATTTTAATTTAAAATTTCAAAATATATACAAGCAGTTTGTTGGTACCATACAACACAGGTGTCTTGCTCTGTATGACTAAAATGCAAAACCTATCCATTCACAGTGAATGCCCATTTTAGACAGAAAATTTGTGTTACTGTATCCTTAAAATGAAATTTAAAATGTTTAGTTTTTTAAACTGTCTCAAAAATTTTGTTCAAGAAAGGAAATGAAAACCAAATGTAAATCTCTACCTTATAATTGTAGACCAATATGTTGGTCTGCATTGAAACAAGTGCAGCAGTAAATCTGGGGGAAAACCCCAGCTATACTGATAGAGAAGGTTTCTTCAAGAGTACATGATAAAAAAAATCATGCTATTTTGCAGTATTTATTGCTATAATGGTACCTTACACAGATGACAGACATGTGCAGAAGTAAATGTTTATGAAAACTATGGAGTGTACCCAAATGATATATATAAGGCTCATGGTCAGATTCAATATGAAAACCATTTGCTAAAACTCAATCAAGTAAGTTATTGGGGGTAAACAATACTGCACACCCTCAGAGGCTATAACGCCCCAAAATATTGATGTGTATCTGTGACCTCATAAATAAAAAAATACAGAACCTGATTGGGATAAAATAATAATTACAATAATAATAATGATAACTAAAGGATAGTGTGTCATGCAATTACAAAATGCTAGTTTTGGAGACGGTGGCCGATTAAGATTGAAATCAATCTGAAGTAGTACTACTTTAAGGGGTCTCTATGGGAAATCCCCATGTCTACTCAGCCCACCACCAAATGTACAAATTTACAAGCATAGACCCTTTTTGCCATCATACCGGTGGAGTACAAATTGGAACTTTCACAAGGAAGAAATCAGTGAGTATAGAAATGCCAAGTACACATCACGAGATGTGTAAGCCATTATTTGTTACTAAGAGTTGCGTAATTGTTGATGAAGTCAATTAATATCAGCCATGTTGCGGTGCATTTTTTTCAGGCATGTGAGAAAAACATGTATGTTAGGATACAATCTCTTGATGTGCCATTTGTGCGGTGTGTGGAAACTCTCCAATCCCACTGATAGGACAACTAGTAATGCCAATAACCCAGATACGAGTTGGACCGAATGATGACTTTCCTATTCATTTCTACCTTACATATCTAAACACAGTTGCAATGTGTATCTGGGGTTTCAGTGCAATTTCCTGTCTTGAGATGTGTACTTGAGATTTCTGGACCTGAGGTTTCCTCTCTTAGTATGTGTATTCAGGATGTCCATACTCAGGGTTTCCTGTATTGCAATAAGTTGAGATTTGTTCTCAGGGGTTTCTGTACTCAATGATTACTGCTCTGCATTTTTGTTATCCTTGGGCTTTCCATACTCATAGTGTCAGTGTAACCCATTCTACTTCTGGACAATTACCTAGAAATCTGAACCCAATATACATTTATGCAGGTCATGTAACTTCCTGTAAATGTCAGGTTAAAGTATATAAAAAAGAAATTGGAAACCACTGAGACCCACACCCAAGGAAGCTGAGGTGGCTTAATGTTTAAGGTGATGAACTCAAGACCGTGGGTTTGAATCCCATCTATTTAGCCTGGATCCTCATTGAAATACACGGATCTGCCCCATTAATGAATTCATCAGAGACCTTCATGATACAAGCTTACATACCAAATCTGATCAAAACCTGATCTCTGGAAAAATTCATTCATTAATATGCATGGCTGTCACCAATAAATTAATGCATCTTAGATCTTGATAATACAAGCTAACACAGAACATCTAAACAAAATCTGATCAGTAATATAAGCCCTATCTTGTTCACAAGCAAGTGTTGATGAATGGACCATGCACAATGGACCATGCACAATGGACAATGCACAATGGACCATGCACAATGGACAATGCACAATGGACCATGCACAATGGACCATGGACCATGCACAATGGACCATGCACAATGGACAATGCACAATGGACCATGCACAATGGACCATGGACCATGCACAACAGATAATAGGCTATATCATAAACTCACTTGGCTTTTGGCTGGGTGAGATGATAATAATAATAATAATAATAATAATAACAATAATAATAATAGGTGCATCTAATCATAACTCCACTAAATGATGACAAAGAAGGTGTGTCTGACAAAATGGGAACATTACTCCACTAACTGATAACAATAAATGTTGACAAGTGAACACATCCAAATTTTGATAATGATTAAGAGCTATTATGAAAGATCATGAGCCATAACTCCAGTAATGCAGAACATAATGATAACATACATGTCAATTGTGAAAAATCCTGTGATCTAGTCATCCACTGTAAAGTCATGGTGAGTGGGAAAATAAGCCTAGAATAAGCTGATCCTACTCATCTTATGGCTGTCTGAAGATTCCTGACAAAAATGTTTTGATTGTTCAAGACTGGTGCTGATTTACCATAATTTGATACATGAAGATGTCATCAGCATGGTATTGCTTGGAGCCATTTCAGATTGTCTACATTTAGAATAGAATACTGTGTATGATGTCACAGCAGGTAAGTGTCTCATCAAGATGTCCCAAATAAGTGTTTAAAGTCGGCAAGGTCCAAGTTAATCTTTGGTTAAACAAATGCCATTTTTAAATGTTTATTTTAAAAATGTGTTGTTCATACATTAAGAAGATTCTCACTGTTATGTTAATTTCAAATGAAATGTATGAAAATCAATGAATTAATTCCATCTTTTGCTCTCCAAGGCTTGTAAAAAAATAATAAACAATCTTTAACAATTCAACTAATTTCTGAAATTTTATTTCAAATGAGAATTCCTGTAACATACAGTAATCAAAAGTGTGCATCTGGTCAAGTATACATCTATTAGCCTGCTTGGGGCTACCAGAAAAAGGAACATCACTCCACTGCACTCAACATTCCGGCCCAAACTGACATTTACCCCTGCCGCCTGGTTTTGTGATTACTTATGTAGAGTGTAAATACGTAGCAACTTACAGGTTTCACTAGAAAATGGTCAATATATTTATATGTATCCTGTAAGCAAACTAGATACTGAGTTATTTTTGTGTAAGAGCAATGATGTTACTGGACTCATTATGACTTGTGTAAGAGCAATGATGTTATTGGACTCATTGTGACTTGTGTAAGAGCAATGATGTTACTGGACTCATTGTGACTTGGGTCATACCTTTTTGATCAGTGATAAGATGCTGTATAATGACGTCTGTCATGTTGTCCCTGAAGGCATAACGGTCCTTGTATAGACCATGAACTGTGCTGAAGATCAATTGGTAGTAGGCAATTGTACCATCCTGACATCCTACAGCCTAATTGTAGAAAAGATAACATTATACCAATCAATTATTTACACTGAGCAACAACAAACAAATAAACAAATATCTCCTAACAAAAACATGAGTAATTTGAACTGTATATTACACCTGCCATGTGTTTAATTGTACTCCATGAAGCTGAGCTGTGTGTAGCCAACTTGGGCATGATATGATACATATCATGTTATTTGTGATGTGATGCAACACATAACACAATGTGTATGATACAGCTAGCAGGCAATGCAATACATACGGTGATACAGGAGTGACGATACAACACATAACATGATGTGTATGATAGAGTTAGCAGGCAACGCAATACATACTGTGATACAGAAGTGACATGATGTTTATGATACAGCTAGCTGGCTATGCAATACAGGTGATACAGGAGTGACAATGCAACTCATAACACAATGTGTATAATACAGTTAGCAGGCAATGCAATACATACTGTGATACAGGAATGACAATACAACACAAAATATGATGTGTATGATACAGCTAGCTGGCTGTGCAATACATACTGTGATACAGGAGTGACAATACAACACATAACACAATGTGTATGATACAGTTAGCAGGCAATGTAATACATACTGTGATACAGGAGTGACAATACAACACATAACGTGATGTGTATGATACAGCTAGCTGGCTATGCAATATATACTGTGATACAGGAGTGACAATGCAACACAAAACACAATGTGTATGATTCAGTTAGCAGGTAATGCAATACATACTGTGATACAGGAGTGACAATGCAACACATAACATGATACAGACTCCTACTGTGTGTATTTTTCTTTTTATGAAATGTCTATATTGCTAATCATATCATGAACATTTTGCAGATTATGCATAACTGACTTTTTTAAAATCAACTGTACAGTGACATCACAATTATTTGACCCAAGAAACCCAAAATATTTCCAGACAGGAGCCACACCTGAGAACTTTACATGGAAGATTTTGTTAGCCATTTTTGATCTTAGCCAAGCATTATGGGATCACAAGTTATGTTTTTGTAATGACAAATTACAAATCATATTTCATTTCTAAACTGGTAGCAAAAAACAGAAATGTTCAATAGATGATTCATTTATCATTTCATAGAACCATATCCAACAAAAAATAATTTTCTGATCTTGGTTACTGAGACAGGTGGTTTCTCTTTCTGCATATGGAAACCAGTCAGATAACTAATATCAAGCAGATGGATGGTATTAAAGATATAAAAGAAAAACATGGAAATCTTTAATACTTTTATTGGAGAGACAACTCTTCAATTTTCTTTATTTTCTCAAATTTGATTCTTATATATCATGATATATATTACCCTGATGTTTCTTTATCTCAAAAAAAAATTTTAAAATCTTTTTGCCAAAGTAACCCTGATCTTAGATCAGTTAATCACAAACTTATAAAAGCTTCTACCACAATGTTCAGTCCAGGTCTGTGATGTAGGACTAATGTTATTGAACGGAAATCATATTTCTTGTTTCAGTTTTAGTGATCTTACCTTTATCATTTTGACCCCCAAATCAAAAGGTTTCTTCCTTACCCCAAAAGCAAGGTATGCTAATTGTGTTGGGCAACTCAAGTTATTGTGTGGAAACAAAATAGACATCATCACATTATATTGTCCACATTATGGTGTGTGTGTGTACCAAAAGGAACTTTCTAACATGTCACAGACATCTCCACAAACTTATAGAAATAAATGAATCCATAATATATATTATAAATTGAGAGATGAGCTTTGCTATTTTTTCATATCTAAATCTTGTGCTTCATAATAACTTATTGCACCTAATTATCTTAAATGACTGCATGAGGCAAGGCTAAATTATTAACTGACTGTTCCATGGCAGTATCTTTTTCTTCAAGAGTTCTTTGAATTTTTCAAGAAAAGTGAAACCCCATTAATTAAGACATTCAATTTCCAACTTATTTTACCTCTATTAATACTGAATCAAAATTAATAAGCTTATTAAAAGACTCATGAAGAAAATTTATTACAAACAATGAATTTATTATCTTTTTTAAGGTATCATACTCTCAAAGGTCTGCAAAAATCAGTATTGGTACTTATATTTCCAGCTGCTATTGATGAGGGAGGGAGGGTCTTTTCCTGTTCATAGATTAGTTCTTTTTTATTAGTTCATTATATTCTTACTGAAATTGCAGCAACTGAATAATGATTCCCAATGAATAAATGTAAATTCACAATAAATACAATTCTAAGACAGTGTGTGTGTGTGTGTGTGATTAGGATTTTTAACGTAGTTTTTTTTACAATTTTTCAGTCATATCGCTACAATGTCTGCAGTGTGGCAGTTTATAGTGATGTCTAGCACTCGGGCATCATGCCACAGACACGTAGCACAATGTCCCACAGAGTCACATTATCCTGACACCAGGCCAACTAGTCCTAAATCTAACCTCTTAAAAGACATTTTGTAAAAAAGAAATCAAATTAACAAGAATTCCCTGTGTTTCTGTCTTATGCATGTAATGCTTTATAATTTGTCTTTCTGTTCAACAAGGTAGTATAAATTTTTTATAATATCAAACAACTGCAAATTAAAAAGGTTAAGAAACCATATGAAACCTGAATGTATGTCCAATATTTTCTCTGACAAGTACAAGTATAATTCAGAAAAGATGACTTTTCAAGTTACTTCTATTTTTCAGTCACAGGAATTTAAGTGTTAAAATGTCCCACTTTATAAAACAAGAATCCGCAAACACTATGTTCCACTGATCATATACCCCAACTACTTGACAAATTGAGGAAAAAATCTAAAGTTCTTGATGCCACTGCTGCTGACACTTAAAAACTGATACATATATATTGCAGTCCTCTAATACATTTAAGACAATAAATTCAGTACTTACTCATGTATACTATATTTATTTCATGCGAAGCCCATACCTGCTTATATGTTCCACATGTACTAAGCATTGACAAATATTTACTAGACATTTTTTTCTGATAATAAGTCAACTACCTACTTTTGAAAGACTTTGCAGCTAAGACCTGTCGTTTCATAATGTGTGGACACATTAGGGTCTATGCTTTTGTTCAGTATCATTATTAGTAGTAAAATGAACCACACAGACCCTGATCTGTTGTCTATGTTGCATTTTACATGATGGTCTGTAGTAGTAAAATGAACAACACAGACTCTGAGATGCTGTCCCATCTGGATAAATGCTGCTTGTTCAAAATCATTATTGGTAAAAATAAACCACACAGACCCTGATCTGCTGTCACATCTGCTTGTTCAAAATCATTTATTTAGTGGAATAATGAACCACACAGACCCTGCTCTGCTGTCACATCTGCTTGTTCAAAATCATCATTTATTTAGTAGAATAATGAACCACACAGACCCTGATCTGCTGTCACACCTGCTTGTTCAAATTCATCATTTATTTAGTAGAATAATGAACCACACAGACCCTGATCTGCTGTCACATCTGCTTGTTCAAATTCATAATTTATTTAGTAGAATAATGAACCACACAGACCCTGATCTGCTGTCACATCTGCTTGTTCAAATTCATAATTTATTTAGTAGAATAATGAACCACACAGACCCTGATCTGCTGTCAAATCTGCTAGTTCAAAATCATCATTTATTTAGTAGAATAATGAACCATACAGACCTTGATCTGCCGTCATATATGCTTGTTCAAAATCATCATTAGTAGTAAAATGAACCACATTGGCTTGTTTGCAGATGAATGCATGTTACACCTGGGTAAATAGAACATAATAACTTACCACATAGCTCGAGTCTGGCCGGACAGCTGCACACCAAACCCAGGAACTTTGTTCTCCAATGATCCCTAATTTGACCCCTTCCTTTGTGTGCAGGTTACATTGTTTGTTGGATCCCCCTACCACCACATATTCTCCTTTAGAAAACCAGTTGACAAAGCAAGGATCACAACCTAGCTGTCTGTCCTTGCCAATCTAAAAAACAATATACAGTCAAACCTGCTTTAAAACACCAACCTTTATAAGACAACCACATTTTCCAAGACTGAACTTAATGAAATTCATATCAGATTACACTCCACCCCACCTCCATAGATAGGTACAGGTTCAAATCATTATCATATGAACACCCCAGCTTGGCTGTTGTTGTGTATTTCTCTCTGTTGCCTCTCTTATACGTATTTCATAGTACACAATATGTAATTGCATTTATAGTCTTGAGTAAACTGGCTTTTTCACACATCAGAAAAAGGAGAGGCAAATCATTTGGGTTACCCTTCCTAACATTCTTAATGATGGAAAAAGTACTGTCATATATTAAAAAATAAACAATGTACCTTAAATAGTTCTTTGCTATCACTTTGACGATAAATATGCTAGTTTTTTTATATAAAAAACATTCTTCTCAAAGTTGGAAATTTCTTACGGAAATAATTTATTAGCATGGTTACTTCAGATGGCAACTGAATGAAAGGTAATCAAGAAAGCCAATAATATCACTGAAATAAAGCTGATTTAGTGTACAGAACAAAAAAAATCTTTCTGCGTAAGGGCAACCAAGGTTTCAATCATTTTTATGTAAAATTTATGTAAACAAAAATATATTACAACTCAAGTCCTTAAATCTGGACTAATCTGGAGTCATCCATTTAGCATGGCTTTGTCAGAGCCTGGATGTATGGATATTGCCAATTGTAGTGACAAAGCTAGGGGATATGTTTGGATGATGGGGAGATTAGATAAACACAGTTCTAATGTATTTTAACTGAAATTTCTGCAACAGCATTAATTCTAAGGAATTTGAGTTTGAAATCATTTTTCAAAATAAAAGAATTTGACATTAAGGTCTTTAACACTCCAGTCAACCATCAAAACATGAAAGATAACTCATTTGCCCAACCTGTTTTCCAGATAACTGGTAAAATGAGAGTCTCTGTCCCCAGTCAGCTACTGCCAAAACATCATATGGTTCATCTCTGAAACAAATAAAAGCAAGTCTTCAAATGAACTGAACTGTCAGAATAACAAAACTTTCATTTTTAAGTCATTTTAAATGTAGTCAACACACCATTATTCAACATTTTCACTGTGCACAATGTTTATTTTATTCTCTAGAGATAAATTAAATAAAAATCAGTTTAGTTCTGAATCTTAAAACTTCCCATGTGACTGTAAATTTACAAAAATATAGCAGTTTTATTAATTTACAAACTCTGAAATACCCTAAATGACGTGCACCAAACTGCAATGTAGACTGAAATCTTTGTCATATAATGCAGCTTCAATTCTAACTCTAAAAGCTTCCAATCTGGCTCTAAAAGCTTCCAATCAGGATCTAAAAGCTTCCAATCTGGCTCTAAAAGCTTCAAATCTGGCTCTAAAAGCTTCCAATCTGGTTCTAAAAGCTTCAAATCAGGATCTAAAAGCTTCCAATCTGGATCTAAAAGCTTCAAATCAGGATCTGAAAGCTTCCAATTCTGGATCTAAAAGCTTCAAATCAGGATCTATGCTACTCTTATCATAATTATAAGCAGAAACAGCAATGTATGTACATGTATACCCTGATCTGTATTATGTCAGGGCAGATTTGTGTACATCCATTCACATTGTGGTATGGTTTAAACGTGTACCAAGAGACTGATCAAAAATAGAACTTCTTTCCAGTCAAAACATTTTTTCAATAAATACTTAAATGTGAGACCATTAAACATTTAAGCACTGAATGTCTATTAAAACTAGAGTGGTGACCAATTTGCTCTCTTCTGAAAATGCTGTAAGTCTAATGCTTTGTCATATCTCTTGATGATGAGCATGATATGTACTAAGATTCACTGCAGTCCACTAAAATCTGCAAGAATATTTGCATTCATAAAATTCTGTCATACAATGCATCCAGCTGTGAGACCAAAAGGACAATAACTCTTATAAAAATCATGGAATCACGAAGATTTTTCATAATATGTACAAAGTTTCACAATAATCCATAAAAAAATGATAAGAGAAAGTGCATCTCAATATTCTGTCTTAAACTGCATTCAGTTACTGGATAAAACTGGGCAATAACTCTTTAAATAAAATTGCAAGAGCTGACTGATTTGTTGGCATGTTCATTTTTAAATCTGTAACATTGTAAATGTATCATGGCGATTCATTGAAAAGTGATATTAGTTATGTATATAAGGTTCTTGTGGTCCAAGGTTGACATTGCCAGGGTGGGAGTGGGAGACAAGTGCCCCACTCCTCCAGAAATGCTCTATACAGCTTGCATCTCTGATCGCCTCTGTCAACTAAAATCCAGTTTTAGGCCTTCAAGAGTAGCTTAGCTTCGAAATCTGGTGAACCATATTTCCAACAACAGGAAAATGGGTGAATGCAGGCCACTGGTGCCTTAAAACCAGTCGCTTTGGGTAAATGGGGCTCATAAACCTTGGATGGTAGCTCATCTAGGAGAAGGAAAACACCGATTCCAAACCAGTGCTGCCTTGCAGCTATACCCACTCATGGGAAAGCCTAAAGGAGTAAACCCCAACAGAAAATCCAGAGACAGAATTCCTAAGGCAGTCTGACATTGACTTCAACGTCATTCCGGCAACTCCTGCAACGTCACTGGTGCCAAGCTGTATCAGCATTCATTACTCCCTTGGGTCCACCAGCTGCATGGAAAGGGGGGTTCTGCTGCATGGGCAACAGCTGATTCTCCATACCACCCTGCCCAGGCTTTGTAGCTCCACTGGAGAGGACACTTCAGCAATGTTGTAAGGCATGGGCACAACATGGGAAGTAGCAGTTTACTGGTTCTAAGTCTAAGCTCAATTGGCATAAACCTTGGTGCCAGGGGGTTGCTTCCGATGGTGGGAGAGATCAACATGTCTTACTGGACAGCTACTGCCCACCTCAAGCTGGGCTGCCTCCAGTCAGTAAGGTGCTTCCCACCATGGCCTGCCTGCTTCACTGGGTGTGTGGAGCTTAGAGAACCATCTTGACATGTGGGCTACATTCTCCACACAAGGCAAGACTCAAAGAAGAAGAAGACTCTAGCTCTTTGTTTCATAAGCTGGAACATCAAGACCATGTGTCCTGGATTCACTGCTGACCTGTAGCAGATTGACTATGCATGGAAGACTGCTGTCATTGACAGAGAACTCTCCCGATTGAACGTCGACATTGCCTGCCTCCAGAAGACCCAACTGGCCAACAGTGTCACCATCAGGGAAACCAACTACACCTTCTTTTGGCAAGGAAAGCCCTCGGATGAACCTAGGCAGCATGGTGTCATCAGGTACTGAGAGAATCCTTGCCCTCTGGCTGTCAACATCCTCAAGACCAGCCAACATCTTCAGCATGTATGCCCCAACCCTCTGCTCCACCCACGAGGAGAAAGACAAGTTTTATGAGGCTCTGGATCAGGCAATATCCAGTATCCCTAACAATGAAGGCCTCTACCTACTAGGAGACTTCAATGCTAGAGAGGGAGCTGACCACAAGGCCGGGTCCATCTGTCTCGGCTCTCACATAAGGGGCAAGATCAATGAGAATGGTCAGCGACTGCTGGACATGTGCTGCTCCCACAGCTAATGTGTGACCATCACCTTCAAATGCAAGGACATCCACCATGTGTCATGGAGACACCCACGTTCCCAGCACTGGCACTGGCTAGACCTGGTCATTGCCAGGTGTGTGGAATTAGCCCGTGTCCTCACCTGCATCTACCACAGTGCCAACTGTGACACACACCATTTGGTCATGGCCAGCAAGGTGCGAATAATACCCAAGAATCTGCACCATGCCAAGAAGGGTTGCCAACGTATCAACACCTGTTGTGCAAGCAACCCAGAGAAAACACAGCAGTTCATCAGCAAACTGCTGGAAGCTCTCACCAAAGTGTCACCTGATGACACAATCAACTTCAAGTGGTCCCACCTTCATGACGCTGTGTACAATTCATCCATCACTGCCTATAGGAAGAAAGAACACAAAAATGCCGACCTGGTATGAGGCCAACTGGGAGGAGATGGAGCCCATGACTGAGGCGAAGAGGAAAGCCCTCCTATCACACAACCTAGCCCTAGTACACTACAAGCCCTCAGGACTGGCAGGAACAACACCCAGCTGCTTCTGTGCGAACTCCTGGCTGAACCTCTGCACCAGTATACAGACACCAGGGATGCAAGAGGCATATATGAGGGTATCAAGAAGGCAACAAGCCCCTTACCTCCAAGAACTCCCCCCTCAAGCTCAACATGAGCAAAGTCATCACGGACCAGGCGAAACAGTTGCAGCGCTTGGTTGAGCACTATCTCAAGCTGTATGCAACCCAAAATGTCGTCACCAACACCACCCTGGACGCCATCCCAGACATGCCAGTCATGGAGGAACTAGGCACACTACCCACCCTGGAAAAGCTTGGAAAAGCCATTGATTGCCTTGCCTGTGAGAAGGCTCCTGGAAGCAATGGCATTCTGCCTGAAGTCCTCAAGAATGGGAAATCAGCACTGCTCCAGCCCCTGCATGTACTCCTCTGCATCTGCTGGGAACAGGGACACATCCCCCAGGACATGCATGATGCCAACATTGTCACTTTGTACAAGAACAAAGTAGAACATAGCGACTGCAACAACTACTGGGGCATCTCCCTCCTCAGCATCAATGGAAAGGTTTTTGACCGTGTCGCCTTGACGTGCTTGCAGACCCTAGCCTCATGCATCTACCCAGAGTCCCAGTGTGGCTTCCAAGCTGGCTGGTCAACTGTAGACATGATCTTCTCACTATGCCAGTTGCTGGAGAAGTGTCATGTGTGTCACAGTGCATCCAATTATCAAGTTTCATGATTGGAACACAAACAGCACCCAAGAAATTAACATTTAAAACAAAATTTGAAGAAAGTCACTGGGCATAAAACATAGGTTTCAGAGACCATTTGTGGCAAAAATGGAATCCGATGTTAAACTTACCAAGTTGCATCCATTCCCAAAGTGTTACGATTCTACATAGGATGGTATGCATATAGCATGACACAAAATCACTTAATCCAAGCCAGTAAAAGAGGTTGCAAGAGTGTGGTAGTAACAGATATGTACATCAATATCAATTTCAAGATTCTAGCATGAACAGTGCCTGGGTAAATGAACATGTAACCCAATTAGCCAGTGAACCATAAAATTTGGGCTATAATGACCTACTACTGAAATAAGGGAGTACTACTCATAGATAAATCCTCATGTATTTTTTTTACCCTTTAATTTTTGGTATATAATCCAGTTACCAAACGTATAATTATTTTAAATGTACATTTTTCGTACATATCACATTGTATTTTTTTAAAATCCATTAAATTATCAGACATAACATTTCTACTAAGAAGATTTATGTTTGCAAAAAAGATCAAAGATACTGTATAGCCATTTTGTTTTTACAAAAATTAACAATGAATTGTTGATAAGAAAATACAATGATTTATGCATAAGCTTTCATACTGTCATTACAATATCTACTGGTGTTATTAACTGGACAAACGCCCTCACAGAACATAATCATTAATTATCACTAATTAGTTCTTCTTATTAAGTCCGCCACTGCAACAAAAAAAAGGTGCATTTTAAAATGAGTTCAGAAGCCCTGTGATGTTTTCTTATCCAACAAAAATTATATCTGAGTACATGCTAAGGTGAAGACCACAGATCAATGATGAACCAGCCTTGTTGTTTCATTATAGTCATACACAAATAAATTATAAAAACCTTGTCATTTTCTAACGTCAATTTTAAAGTCACATACTACGTTAAATCGATTTGTACATATACCTTGTACAATCTTTGAAGTGCTTGTGCTGTTTTGACTTGGATATAATTAACATTTTGTTATGAATCTATTCTACTATATACCCATCTACTGTTATCTTTATTGGCAAGTTTGAATAACAAGTAATGTGTATGATCACTGGTCTTTACAACATCTGCTGTATGGACAATGGCCTCAATAGCACATTGACAGATTTTCATTTCCCTACAGAAAGCCTCATTTCCCTACTCGCAGCCTCGCTGATTTGACCTGAACATGTATGGGTATTTTGAATCTTGCCCTGGTTTCAACTTTAATAACTATAACACTACATAGCCACATGGTTATTGTAACAATGTATATTGTAATCAACACAAAAATGAATTGTTGATTTAGAGGTGTTTATTGATAATGGAATATAGTTGTGTCGTAATACATGAGGATTACTGCAATTTTTGGGTAATTGAAAATAGACTTTTCTCTCTTTGCAAATGTTACAACTAAAAACTGCCCTGAATAAATACGGTCTTGTACACTGACACAATTTCTCTCTCTCTCTTACTCTCTCTCACACACACACACACTTGCACACATTAATTAAAATGTTTTTAAGTTCTTTATATTTTTTAAGGTAATTAGAAAATGAGGTTGTTGCTGTAAGAATACAAGTTGCACTTATTTTCTTGACAATGTGAACTCAGATCATTGCACAGACCTACAAGTACTTTTTGATCTAATCACTGCATACAATTTACCAATAAATACCCAAACATGTTAAGACCATCTTAATAATTTTGCCAACATTACACAACATAACAGCTACGAGCTTGCACACTGAGACATTATGCTCTCTCTCTAAAAACAAAACAAAAATCTTTTGAGTACTTTCATTTTTAAAGCATTTTTCTTGAGCTGAGAGCAGAATGAGACAGGAAATATACATTTATTTTGTATGTCTGCACCACTGGGTTGTTGAGTAACGTGTGTTCCGTACCACTTGTTTGGGTATGATCCTTTTATTTCTTGTACATGGTCAGTACCACAAAAATGATAGTTATTTATTTTAATTTTTCATACACTGAAAGACCACTCCAGTGGCCTAGTGGTCAGAGCATCCGCTTCGGAAGCGAAAGTTCATTGGTTCGAATCCCAGCCAAGTTATACCAAAGACTTACAAAAATGGTACTAACAGCTACCTCGCTAGGAGCTCAGCATTAAGAGGTTAGTGTTAGGACTGGTCATCCTGGTGTCAGGATAATGTGACTTGGTGGGACATCATGCTGCATGTCTGTGGCATAATGCGCCAGTGATAGACATCACAATAAATTGCCACACTGCAGACATCATAGCTATGTGACTGAAAAACTGTTAAAGCTATGTTAAAAACCCTAATCACACACACTAATCATACAATGAAATTAATAATTATTTTTTTGTGTACAAAAAATTCCATGAAATACAGTATGCATAAAGCATGCCAAAAATCTATGTGGTCATGAGCTAAATGTAACAACCTAGGCCTGTAAAATGTGCAATATAGGTTACAGTGACCTTTCTTGATATGGGTGTGGTACTAAGAGAGATGAATAGAATCACATATTTTAATGATTACAACATAGCAGTAAAAATATACAATTAAACCAGTGAAATGTGTAATATGAGTCACAGTGATCAACTTTCAAGATAAGGGTGTAGTATTCATAAAAATGCATCAATTTCACTGTTGAATGATTTCAGGTACACCAGTATTACATAACAAATAAAACACTAATGTGGTCATAAGCTAAGTACAAACACTTATGTTAACTGTCCATCTGATTTGGAAAAAGCTGAAATTATGCAGAGGGTGATCAGGTCATTACACAGCTCATTGTCAAATGAGCTAAAATTATCCATTGAACATGAATTGTCTTAATTAAATAGACTGCAAGGTTCACTTATACAGAGCATGATCATCACCATTAACATCTTCCATTTCTGTGATAGCCTGCATGACCCATTTAGCATACCAGCTGTGGAAGTGTGATTTTAACCCCTCTTTGTACTCTTTATTTATTTTCAGGTATAGTGACTGAAGTTGGTCTGCATATGAAGATTGCACAAACGAAGGAATGATTTTACTGTCTTTCAATATAGTTGGCATCTTCAAACTTTGATGGCATTAGCTTCCTTTGATGTTCAACACTCAGATGAAACCATGTCATAAGTGATCAATCTTAACAAGTGTTTGATTTGGGCTCATAGAGGTGATAATACTGTTTTAGTTTCATTCACTGCATAGTTTCTATTTATGTTATTCACTCAGACGAAAACAGTGTAATTTCTTAGGTCTTTACTGTCATACATGTGGTAGCATTGTTTTAAACACCTAATCGACTGTCTTTTGCATCAGTATAGTTTTATTCTTTTATACTCTTTTTGTTATTTTTTGTAGCGGTTAAACTACAAAATTAAATACCTATTAATATGCAAATTTTGACATGCAAAACCACATGTTTATGTATCTTTTAGCAAAATCATGAAAATGAGCCCCACAAATATAAAATCCTATTCAATTATGAATTAAATGCAAAAATTTACTCTAAGCCACTCAAGCAAGAAATGTAGGTCACAGTGACATTCTTGTGTGGAATGGATATGGTACTAATAGTAATGCATACAATCATCTAATTTGATGATACTAGCATAACAGAGCTTGAGAAATAAACTTAAACCTCACAATTTATCCAAAGTCAGTTAAGTATGAGTGTGTAGTATTCATATGGGGTACTAAAACATATGTGGTCATGAACTAAAATGCAATAATATAACCTAAGCCAGCAAAATGTGAAATCTAGGTCACAGTAACATTCCTTTAAAGTAAGGGTATGATACTAGTAGAGATGCATACATCCAACAAGTTTGATGATTCTAACATGAACAGAACTTCAGAAATAAACTTAAAACATGCCATTTAACCAAAATTAGTGAAGCATAAAATACAGCTCACAGTGACCTACATTTGTGATGAGGATGTAGTACTAGTGAATATAGTGTATATATAGTGTGCAAAAATCTTGAGTTAAATGCAAACATTTAACCATGTATGTACAACACACATACATGTATGTACAAATTCAGCCACTCCTGTGGGTTAGTGCTCTGAACCCATTCTAAACTGTTGCCTTGGAACTAGGAAGAAAGAATGACTGACATTCAGCAAGGGTGAACGTATGTATATGCTTTTGTCTGTTCTGACTTCAATGATAATACAATAGCTTATCTCTACTACAGACAGGTTAACAAAAAAAGGATGCTGTACAATTACATATTCCAAATTGTGTTCATGCTGCATGGGTAGATAGATATAATTATTTGTTATAAAAGCATTAGTGTATACCTGCAGGGATTCCACTCAAGGGACCAAATTGGACTTGTATTTGCTCCTGGTCTTTCTATTTTCACCTTTTCATCTCCAGTCTGTAACACAAGGGATATTGTGCATGTGTAACAAAATGCCACATATATTAAACTAAAACATCACAGTTCAGATGTAAATAAATTTCAATTTCTGAAAGAAATATGACTTTTTAACAGACAATGACAAATTTAATCCAAATTAGTGTATGAATCTGCATTATTGTTACAAGTCATTGTGGGTAATTTTTGAATGGAATTTGGGAATGACTGGTATCAGGATATTAAGTTTTAAAAAAATTGTTGATATAAGAAGCAAAGAAGCGATAACAAAATGTAGAATCAATTTTACACCACCCCCCACCACCTCTGTCTTGCAGAAGATTAGCCAGAATGGCATGCAGAGATGTCTAAATTATACAGGAATTTCCACACATGTCATCTGATCTGTGACAAATCATATCTGAATCCAACTGAAATTCATTACAATTGAGACAACATGTTTTTAATGCTATTAGTTATGAACTTAAATTTGGTGCAGGACAGGATGTACCTGCTTGACCCTTTGGAGGCTGACTTTGGACCTTGAAATACAGACACATTATGTGGCAACAAATCTAAGCTATGTGAAGTGTCTGTCTGTCTGTCTGTGTGTGTGTGTGTGTGTGTGTGTGTGTGTGTGTGTGTGTGTGTGTGTGTCTGTGACTGAACACAGGTAAATACAAAAATAAAAATATTTCATACGACAGACACTGAAAGTTTAGATGTCTAAATATATCCTATATCAACTTTTAAGTAAATACTGCTGCACCTTCTAATCTGCTGATAAATGAATGATAATACATCATTTCGGTCAAATGTCAGTTTTTATAACTATAGTAACATTTAGGTGACTCAAAAATCAATTACTTAACTATCTCCCTATCAATGACATGCATATCTGCTGCTTCATACATGTGCCTTGCCTCTGCAGTGACTGATAAATCCTCTTGTAAACAAGCATTGCTATCCACCATAGCAGAAACATCCACTTCCTGTTATGTGCTTCAGACCTCTGTGACAGACAGATCTGCTCTGTATGCTCATGTTACAGATGATGTAATTTGTCAACAATGGTCAGTAAAAGAACATTTATCCAATCAAGCTAGAATTTACAAATAATGGTTCATGCTGTGAAAAATGTCATATACTAAATATGGCTACTAAATATGGGGATTTTCCGGAATTTTGTAACATGTGATAGTTAATACATGTGGTTGTTGACAGTGGAAATAGTGGCTTTTGCCACTGATTTGGAATTTTAATTTTCAGATTATCTGAAGAGAAGTTTGATGATATTGATTTATGAAGTGTTAGCTGTGACAATGAATTATTATCTTCGTCCAGTCTGTCAGAAATTGTGACAGAATCAGACGATGAAGACAATGCAGTGAGGATAAGGGAGCCACATGCTATGCAGGTCATTGAAAACAATGGTCATTCCTTCGTTTTGGAGAGGAAAAAATTTAACATATTTCTTGTTTAAATATTTTCTCCTGTTATCAGCTATAAGTAAAATGTATGAAAGTGAGGCATGATTACATTTGAAAACAAAGGCATAGCATGTGCCCATAATGAGCTAGAAGTGTGATGTTTGCCTTTGTGTAAAACTGCTGTCACAAATATCACCAACAGCAAATTAGGACTTGTAGAACATAATGACCAATTTAACATTTGTAAATAACTATGTGTACAGTTTGACACATAACTTTGTATAAAATAACGACAAAGTATAGTGTTACAAATAAAATGATACTGGTTCAATTCACTGAGTTTTTATTATTAAGCTTGTAGAAGCCAGTGGGAATATATAAATCAGTCAATTATAAGGAAATAACCAAAAACAATTGGCTCATATCCCCAAATCATCAATTAAAAGTTATCATTTGGCTGTAGCTGCATCAAGCAGGAAATCAGCCCACAAATCAGTAGTGACCCTAGCAGACTGGCAGAGCTGATTTAAATACCAACCAAAACTTAAATCACTCACTCAGTCTCTTCATAAAGCATTCCTTTGTCTGCAGTCTTTAAAAGATTAAAACTAGTCCCACACTGCTTGGGTTTTTGAAGTTCCAATAAATGTGTCTATTTTTCAAATGAGTTTTAACATTCCACTGAGGGTGTTGGTAACTAGTACTGACTTTCAGTCTGGACTCTGATATACATTCAAAACATTGTATGGCAATCATTCAGAGGACAAGACTGAAGTGGTCTTTAAGGCAAGCTGCCATTACATAGAAGTTAATTTATACTAATTTATGTATAATGAATTTCTGAAACTTGACCTTTCAGAAAGGGTCCTTATATGCAGATGGATGCTACATCACATTTAGCTGTTGTTGTTATTGTTGTTGTTGTTGTGGGGTTTAACACTATTTTTCAGCACACGATAGGCTATGCATGGCGGCCAGTATTAATGGTGGAGGAAGAACCCGAGAAAACCCCGGGAAGAACCACCGACCCACGAGAAGCTACTGGCAAGCTTTCTCACATACCCACAATGGCCGAATCCTAGACTTGAACCCACGCAGACAGAGGTGAGATAGCAGTGATCTGTAACGGAGACCGCTTTAGACCACTCGGTCACTCGGGGCCCCCAATTTAGCTGTAATTATTGTGATAACATATACAACAATTTAACAATCATATGCAATTTCACACTGGCAGCCTGCTGGTTGACTTGTTGCTCACCTTGTTGCGGATACTGATCAGGCCATTATACAGACCAAGGGCCAAGTATTGTCCATCATTAGTCCAGCTACAGCATGTCACTCGACTGCTGACCTTGTGTTTTGACACTGACTTCTGCTCCTGAGACCACAGACCTAGAAATGAAAACAACAAAGATAGAATCAGAAGATTTTGCATGTCTAGTCAAATTTGTGTGAAGTTATGAACTGGGTGATTTTTAATGTTTAAACACAGATTTTACAGATTTTACTGTTTAAGCACTGATTTCACAGATTTTACTGTTTAAGCACCAATTTCAGATTTTATTGTTTAAGCACTAATTTCACAGATTTTACTGTTTAAGCACTGATTTCACAGATTTTACTGTTTAAGGACTGATTTCACAGATTTTATTGTTTAAGTACTGATTTCACATATTTTACAGATTTTACTGTTTAAGCACCGATTTCAAATATTTTACTGTTTAAGCACAGATTTCACAGATTTTACTCTTTAAGCACTGATTTCACAGGTTTTACTGTTTAAATATATTTCAGATTTTAGTGTTTAAATACTGATTTTACCATTGAAACACAGATTTTACTCTTTAAGAACAGAATTCACAGATTTTACTGTTTAACAAAGATTTCACTTAAATAGTGATTTCACTTAAACACTGATTCTGCTTATGTCTGTTGCCAATAATGCAAATCCAAATAAGCAAATAGTATTGGCTTCATAAAAATGCATGCCCCATTACAGACCCAAGAATGTTAAATGCAGAAAAGTTGGAATACTGCTATAACTGCAAGAATATCATCTAATCATTTCATTTTTCAAAATTAAGTGAATTTATTTAATCATGCTAAAGATTTTTTCAGAGGGTGGGTAAAAAAAAACAATAGACCAAAAGAAATGTCCAAAGCTGTATATTTAAAAAACTTAAATATTTCTGTAAGGGCCAGTCATCAACATATACATACAAATATGCTAGTCAAATTTCAATTGAGTGCTCTTAAATGCAATCTTACTAACAAGCTTATCAGGACAGATTAATGGATTTACAGACAAACATGACCAAAACAAGATGCCACTAATGCAGGTAGTGGTGGCATATAATACAAGAATCACTGTCATGTAATAAACTACCTTCCACTAGACATAAGATTAATTTAACCCTGAATATAGGTTAACTGAATATGATGTACATACACACTGGCCATTACAACACACTATCATATACATTCTCTGAAACATTTATGATACTGTCATCTAGATTTTTTTTTTAAAGGCTTGCAGAGATTGCTCTAATTTACATGAACTAAATTCTTGATGAGGCAACTCTGATCTATTAAGACCTCAGAGTAGGCCTTGTGTATAACACAGCATTATTATATGCTCATTGTTTTCTCCGTTAACTTTACACTGTCAGAATCGTTCAGTATTTTGTGATATTGCACACCTTCATATTGCATTCATGTGCATAAAGGAACTACTTATAAATCCAGTCCATAATCACGAAATTTCACAGCACCACATTTTTAACACAGTATTACTGATCAGTAGAAAAAAAGTACATGTACCTGGCGGGCCTGGCTGGTCACCAGTCAGAACAGCATCATACAGTATGAAATGCTGTTGAAATGGATTATCCAGATCCAATAAAAATCCCATATGCCCAGAGTTACTGGTGCAAAGGCCATGCTTGGATATGTGGGGGAACCTATGCATAAAAATGATGAAACACTCCCCCATAAGGTCCAAATTATCTATGGATTGCAACTGACATACGAGCAAAAAATGCCCGAATGTAGTATAGGTGTCATCACCTCCTGCATCAGCTGATGCACTTGTAGTTCTAGCAGTGCTGGCATGAACTTGGAGATGGCAACTCGATAGCCCTTTGTTCCTCCAAATCTGCTGATTTAATTGGCAATATATGCCTAAATTGGAATGGATGATGCTCCCCACTATGCTCACAATCGATGCCATCTTAGGGTGAAGTCTAAAAGCACTATCTTCTTCTGGACAAGACAACACACATTTATCTTTTGCTTTTAATGCTCTTTCATAACACTGTGGACCAGATATTTTCCAGTCAAAGACTACATGCAATGCATGTGGAGGACAAAGACCATTTATTACATGCAAAGCATGTCTCATGTGTGTCTTTGCTTGCCTTTAAACATCGTGCTTTGCTGCATTTCATCATCAAATTGAACTCAAATAAATAAAAATAAAAAAATTACAAAATTACAAAATTAACAGTCAAAAGCATTCACAAATCACCATAGCAACACTCATTATTAAAACAAGCATAAATATATATGCAGTGTACATAATAACAAGCAAACAACACGTACCAATATACCATGTTCAAACACAAGGTCAACATAAATTAAGTCCAAACTGCATAAAACATTTGCATAAATATTGTCCAAAAATCAATAATAATGTTAATAACATGTAGTAATAGCCTCATTATACTACAAAATACACTTTCTCTATGGATGCTTTGAGTGTGTGAAGAATTTTCAAGGATTTTAGGGAGGTCTGGCAAACCTATCTCAACAGCACTAAGTTAAAGTTTAAAACTGGCATAACCTAGCTGTGGTTAAGAGGAGGTAATTGGTGAAAGTCTTCTACCTTTGATGGATAGACAGAATTTTTCATTATTTCATAAAGACTGGATACATGAAACTCATTTTCCAGCTGTTATTACAATTGGAAATGTTGAAGAAACAGTGAAATTGTACAAATTGCAAATGCTGAGGATACAATTTCTCTTGGATAAAACTTACGGAGTTGTTTATTGTTATTATAAATTGACCAGTGATTACTGCGTTATAGGTTAAAAAGAATGACCTGTCAGTTTAATCATTTCGCTGAATAAAACAAGTAAGCTTCAGTTTGATTAGCTAACATACACTGTATCCACAATACTAGAATTCCATCAAAAATATGTGCACACACACATTTAAAATATTCATTAATTTTGTCACAGGTCATATAGGTCTGAATTCAGTGGAAAACAATAGCACAATCACGTAAGGAATGATGAAGCACACATACTTTTCAGTACGTCCCAAGTTGGTAAAAGTTAGTTTGTGTTTTAAGCTGCTGTTGGTAGCATTCGTAAGCATAAACTTTTATCCTGCAAAAGTGAAACTTTCACGGCACATTAAACATGTTCCAGTCACGTTGGAAAATGAAACAATCCATCAGATTCCATTGCTTTTATTTAAGATTGGTACCAACTTCCTTTGAAGAAAGGTTCTTTGCTTTTTTTGAAGATCGTAGTCAGCTTTCTTTGTTGAAGGGTGCATTATTGAAGTCACCACTAAAGGACAGCTTTGGAGAACAAAACAAATGCCCATTTCTTATTGTGGCAACAACATCAAATAACTGTACTGCATGACTGAGACTGATTTTTTTCCATTTGCTTAGTACATTTTCATAACAATTGGTGCTTCAAAGGTAATCTGTTTTCTTTGAAATTTCAGTGAACTATTTTATCTTAGTACATTTTGAAAAAAGGAATTGATTGTCATTTGGTTGCTTGTAGTTACTGTTCATCCCTGTCTAATGAATAGACCAACAAGTAAGATCTTGTTTTTTTGTGTTTTTTTTATATTTGTGGTAGCAGAGTAATGCTGCCTTCCACGCATGCATCAGAAATTTAAAAATGGGTCAATGGACAATAGAGACGCAGGTTTTCTGGTCTGATGACAGGGATTACTACAGAAAATGTGAGTGTTCTGAAGGATTTAATACTGAGTGAAAAGAAGAGTTATTTTACTTACCATCCACATACAAATGTCAGTCTATGTAAATATATTAATTACTAACGTGTGGCCGAAAATCCAATGAAAGATAGATTATGATATAATGCCTCATCCAGTTGATCTCCGTTACCAGAAATGTCAACAACAAAAAAAGCAGATATCTCACAACATACAGTACTCATGCTAGATGTCAAGATAAGTGGATTATGATATAACAATGCACTGTTAAGATGGTTTGTCAATATGGACAAAGAATTTGTTCATGTAACAATAGAAAGATTTCAGTGGATTTTATATCAAGTTTGCAGCTTCCTTTCATGGTTTCTCTGAATTTCTCCACTCCAAACCAATGGTTGTATATACAAGTTTAAACAGCCAACAATGTAACCAACACACAAAATCTCCAGATGGTATATTTTGCTGCCAATAAGGAAATAAAAAATTGTAATTTGCAGCATTGGTGAAGCCCTGCATGATCCCTGAATAAACTTTTTACACATTTTTTGTACTTTTAAGAAGAAAAAACTATTTTTTTATGTACGAGAAAATTACATATAAAATTTCATAAGCCTCACCACGATTGTCTTATATTATTCATACATGATCTCTTCCCAAAAATGATAATAAACTTTTTACATTTTTTCGTACTTTTAAGAGATAATTTTTTTTCATGTACGAGAAAATACATGTATATAAAATGTCGGAAGCCATGTGATGATGGTGTTTTATCCAAATTCGTGTTATAATGGAGCATGTTATAGTGGGGTCACACTGTAAGATGTATTGGAATATAAACGATTTACATTATGGCACAGGTCTGAAGCTGACTCACCAAAATCACTGATGGCACAACTGGATAATTGGTGGGTGACTGGATTGTATGCTAAACACTGGATGGCATCATTGTGGCTGAAAAAAAGGATACAAACTAATTAAAATTGTCTTGGAAATGCATACAGATATTCTTGGCTCATTAAACAGAAATTCCTATAACTATCACTGTGTTCTGTAATAAATTCATGGCATTAACTTCAAAACATTTACCCAAGTGCCAAAAACCTTGCTCTGTCAACAATTTTATCCAGTCCTCTACCCTATACAAGTTTTAACAAATAAGGATTTGTAAAGTTTAAAATTTTGATAAAACTGCACACAATTTCAATGTTATTTCATTTTAACAGAATGCAAAAATATGATGTTGAGCTTATAAGAGTTTTCGAGAACTTATATTATTTTCCTTTCAAAATATTTGGAACACCTCATTTTTCATGGATTCTGAATGTGAAACCAGACTTGTAAATCATCAATTCCCTCAAAATACTCTCTATGTATAGACTGCTCCTCAAAGTCAATTAATTTTGTTCTGATTATTTAAATGTATCTGAGGCAATACACCTGGCCCTTCTGTAGCCTGGCTTTCTCTGCAGACTGACTGCATATTTGTGGTGCCCATAAACCTATTGTAATCGAAACCCCTTTATAATGACCACCTCTAAAAAAGCAGCCAAAAATGTTCAGTCATATAAGTAGGGACAGAAAATCCATTGTTTGGCAACCGGGGAATAGTTGAAAAATCAGCTGGCAAAGTTAAGCTTCAACAGCTTGCCTGAAATTGTGAAAAGAATATGATGGGAAATTCCAGACTGATGTGCAGTTTCATGAAAATCTTGATTCTGGGCAAGTAGACAATTTCAGGATTCTTTTGGCACTAATCAGTATCATCTACATTTTAAGTTGAACTGCATATTGACTAAAAACATATACAAAAGAAGCATGAAATTGCCTTGAAGAATAAACATACAGAATAAAGAAGCTAATGCCTGAGGCCCCAATGTGCATATTACATGTACAGTAGAAGTTATCCCTTTTGCTGATAACATTTTAATAAAAGAAATAAATTTCATTACGTAAATAATAATGTAGAAATATATTGAAAAGATATTTTCCATAGGTTTTATTATTGTATTTTTCATATGTCAAATATATCTTGTTTTCTCACATGTCAAAATAAACACTGTCCCAACATACAATCCATCATCAAAACAAATGTTCCTAGAGGAGTTGAATTTCCTGTGACCAAAACCAATAGATGGAAATGGTATTACCTTGTATGCATGAAAACTGGTTTGCACAGAAGATTTCTGACTCGCAACCTTTTAATTCTCTGTAAAGTAATATTCCCTGCAGCTACAGTGTCATTAATGTCTATCACCAGTCTTACAGCAACCTGATCTTAATTGGTGTTGTAGTTAAATACTTTATAGTAAGTCATAAAAAAGCTGTGATTTATTGTAACAGAGAGGATCATCTCAAACCTACTATTATCTAAGTCGTCAATAACTTGATAATAAACCTCTTCATACTTTCATAGTCTGTCTCCAGTCCATTCTGAATTGTACCCCACCTCAGTTCTTTGAAAATATGAACTGGCAAATTGATATCTAACAGAGGATTATTTAATTCTATTAAACCCTAAAAATTTATTTAATCCTTTTAAACCCTAAAAATTTCAAACCAAACCTGGTTCCATCTGTGCAAACATTTTTAATTTGGAAGAAAAGTTATCAACAGCAACTGCAATGTTAAAGAAATGTTATTTTTAGTAGATAGAGACTCTATTATACACTGCATGGTACATGGTTTTTAAGCAGATGCTCATACAGATTTGTACATTTATATTGTAAAGATACCAACTGCTATAATCAGCAAAATTAAAAATAAAGGGGATGAAATGAAACTGCAAACTCCTCTGAATCATAAAAATACAATGTAAGCAGAATACAGACTTCATCCTTTTTTTGTTATTTATATGCAACATATTAAAAATAATGCAGTCTGAATAAAAATGGCTTCATAATATTTTTATGAAATTCATAATTAATTAGCATTTAAAACAACATTAAAACTCTAAATTTTAAAAATTGTTATATTGCTAAAACAATGATGCTGTTATTTCAATGAATGTTATGGCCAAATTTCTGCTCATCCTTGCATTCCGAATTTTAAGTTCCCAAATGACTTTGCAACTTGCTTGTCCATAATGAGCCCTAGCTAAGCTTTTCATGCACCAAGTATGCCTTTCACTTGGTTCCTTTTGCTGTTTCTGATCATATGTGCTAAAGAGTATCATAAACAAATGAATAATGTTAGACACTATAATTACATTACATGTACTTAAAGTGTTCAAACAGTCAAATGAAATGAGTTGACTCAACAGACATCTGTGACTGCTAGCTCTTATGCAGATAGGATTTGCATGCCTTTTAATTATCTTTACTTGATTTGAATAAAAAAGACTAATTAATGTGACAATATATTGCAGGTCCACATTTAACTGATGAAACCAACACTTAATACAAGTCGGAGATGAAAACATAGTCGGTACTTAATTAGGTTTGCACAGAAATGCTTGCAGGAATCATTATAACAGCTGACTGGCATTTTTAAGATTTTTAATAAAAGGCATATCACAATAGTGAAACACAAAATTAATTTGACAAGACTTATTTAATTGTTATTTATTTCTTACCAGCGTTATGGATATTATAATTCATCAATATTTCTGACCTATAGTGTTATTTACATGGTACTGATAATTCATTTTTTTTTTTTACAAATGATATTTTTTCACAAAATATACAGCTTTTATTAAAAGTTACAAATTTCTTGATTTTACACAAATTTCTGTACACTAACTGCCCTTTGTGATGAATAAGGTTTCATTTACCAATTTTGAATGAGACTGTATTGATGTTCAACAAATGGTGGTCAATTTTATTTGATATTTTCTAGAAGCTAAAAATGGGATCCATGCCTTACCTTGTGGTATAAACAGTTCATGAGTTATTGAGAGAGAGGTATATTTGATATATATTGATTTGTGGTATGATAAACCACTTTTTTAAATTATGACTTGGCCACATGCAATAATATTATATTTCTTGTCAAACAAAATGAAATATATCCTCTATATCTGGCACATACTGGTTTGTTAATGGTGCTTGTACTGAATTCAACTTTTTGCTAAAAACAGACCATGACATCACTGTGCTTGGCTGCCATCATATTGTTTTCGGACAAAGTACCAAGGGATGCTTAGAAATACATTGTAATTCACAAAATATAGGCAAAAATAAAGTTGTTTTTATTTGCTCTTCCCTTACTATGTAATGTCTTGATATATTCTACTATAATATATGAGTGTGCACAGTAATAACTTTGTATGTTTTATTTCCTTGTCATCCTTTTGTATTGTTTTAAAATCTACACTGAGTAAAGCTGTTGTATGTACATATTAAAGGAATATATATATATATATATATATATATATATATATATATATATATATATATATATATATATATATATATATATATTCCAAAAGTATGAACAGTATTGGACCTTACGTGTATTTAAGTATTCCTTCCAATTTACTGGTCCAAATGATGACACTCTTGTCAGCTGAGCCTGAGGCAAATCGTTTCCCATCCTTGGCATAGCTCACACAATACACTGTTTCTTTGTGACCCTTCAACGGTTGTATCAGGGTTCCATCATTGGTGTCATAAACAAGGACACGGTTCCCAGCAGCAACAATTAGCTGAGTTCCATCCGGTTTAAAACACAAGTCCCAAATACTGAAATAATAAAGGAAATCATATATTTCTCCTGATTTCAGATATAGTGTTGAATAAAAGGTTAAGGAACTCTCTTTGTTATAACTGAGGAGGGCTGAAGTTTTAAAGGTGCAATATAATTCAAACATCATCAAAAAGTCCAGAAGCTATGGCTCTAATAACACTGACCTGAAAACCAGTCAGCATTTTGAGTCATTTCTAACTATCCTAAGCATGACTCTAAAAAATCAGTACAAAGTTTTATATTTATTCAAAGGAAGAGTCATGACAGACCAAAAGTACTGGATGGTGAAATTTCAACCAATCAGCTCTTATCTTGACATTATATTTTTTATAAATAGATTACAATGGCTTGCATTTTGTGAAAGTTGATGGAAATCTGTGGAGACAGTCCTTCTTTGGAAATCAAGTGAACAGCATTTGTCTTGTGAAAAGTAATACATACTAAATAAAGAAGCATCTGCTAGCATCCTTACTTACGCATGCATATAAATGTATCAATAAAGCAGTACCATCTCGAAAATACAGCTGACCTGGGACAAGTATAACACTGTCTGATCAGAAGAAACATCACATAATTTTGACTTTTCTGGATCTTAATTTCCCAAATCTAAATTATAAACATTTAATAATTCATTGAAAATGAAATTTTATCCACATTAAAACTACATATTCTTTATTTTCATAAGTTTATAACTAGCTGAATTCTACAAATTCTATCTGACTTCATTCATTGATCTTTTCACAAATTTGTAGTACATTTGGCAACTGCCAATTTATTCTCAAAATTTTTTTACATTTCTCAATTACTTCAATCAGAGCTAAAATTGATGCAAATATGGGCTGAAATTAAATAGACTTGACAAAGTTAATGGAAGATAACTTCTCATTATGCATATTACTGCAGAATTTAAACCAAGATACTGGGCCAAAAATGTAAGCAACAAGAGTTTCAAGTCTTTCCCAGCACCTTTACTTTCATTGTTCAATTAAGAATTAATTGTCAATTTTGTCAAAAAGGAATGTCCATTTTATTGTGTTCAACAAAATATGAGCCTGATAGTGAAGTACAAATTGTGTGAATCTGCCTATTCAACAAAATTAGTACTTTACCTTCAGGTTCATACTTCAATGAACACAAAAAAAATTGACAATCAGTTCTTATACAATAAGTACAATTATTTTAGTTTATTTTACCTGCATCTGTTACCTTTTTACTCTTATACCAATTTTTCAAAAATGTATCTTTGGATGGTGCACATGTGCCATGAAAATGGATGTGAACAAATACAATTTAGGGGAATTGTGTCACACTGTAAACAACCTGCTGAGCCCTGCCAGTACATGTAAGAAATTTTCTTGAAATAAAACATTTATAACAAATTACTTTCATTTAAAACAATATCTTTCTTAGCAAATAATCTGAGGATTCAGTAATATTTATATAACTGCACAATCATCATTAGTAAATTTACTGCAGAAAGAAGCAGAAAACATATTTCCAATTGATTCTTGACATAAACTATTCCCACTCTATCCATGTAACACTATGGAGCACTCATTTTGAAAGCCCAATCACAAAAAAGTATAATTTTTGAAATGTAAACTAAATTGTCATGAAGGAAAACATAATAAAATGTGATCCTTCCTTTTAACTTATTATAATTCTACACTTTGCTGAATTCTTTTGGTATATGTAAATTATGAGATTTAAGTATGTAATTAAAATTATCCCAACTCTTCCAAATCATCCCATGGCATAGTTAAACCAAGTACTCCATCTAACTAACCCTTTCGCAATATTCAACCTGTTTTAAAATGAAATGATTGATACTGAAAGTGGAGTTTGCCATAAAACTAGCAGCTGAAAGATTATTGTTTGAAGTGCATATCAGTAAGTTATTATCAGATGTACATGGGACAGAACTGGAAACAGCCTACTTTCAGAATAGGTAAATACCTGGGTAATTTGAGGTTTTCACCTTTCTACAGTTTGAAGCGGGTTGCAAATTATCACATTGGGCCTGAACTTTGTTTTGAAAGAGTTTCACTTAATTTTTACCTTTGTGTTGTGAGAAGAAAAGATCAGCAAGTTCCTGGTCAAACTGAGTGTTGCTTGCATTTCCTCTTCATCTTGTGCAAAGATCGTTAAGATTTATTATGCATACAAAATTATCAACTTCTGGGTCTATAAAATTGTGTTCACCATCCACCATGTTTTTCAAATGAAGGAAATTGCTAAAAAAATCTGTGTAACTGTGCAAGTTTCAATGTTGCTTATGTTTTTGGCCCAGTATCTTGGTTTAAATTAAATGTTCGGGGAACAGTATTATTTGGGTAAAAAGAACAACTGAACATTCTGATTAAAAATTGTTTGTTTGCAAACAAAGATGCACATAAGGCCCATTTATCACACAGCTGTGTGGTTAACAAAAATCAACATGACTGTTCTATTTATAGGCTACTGAGATTTACAGAGACTAAAATTAATCTAGATCATAAGTAGTCCACTTTAGATTTACTCTCTATGCGGCTGACGTAGCTCACTACCAATCATATTGATACAGGTATAATTGCACAGTTTTTGACATTATGTGATGTGTATTAAACAATGAGTTTTCCACTTTCATGTAAATAGCCTGAATATTGTTATTATTTGCCAATATCCTTCTGGGTAATTAATCAACAATGCATTAAAGATGTTTTTGGATACTATACTTCACTGAGCAACAGTCCAGCAATTTCCAATATATTTCTAGGTGAGTATAGAACAAACATTTACACATGATATTGTTCTTTTTAGCTATCCTACTCCAATGCATAGTTGTCAGTCAATTACCATATTGCTCAAGATGGGTAATGAAGAAAGCCATATTTAAATACCATATTTCCTGTGTATCATCAGCACACAGTAATATGATATTCCCGAGTAGCATCAGCCCACAGTAATATATTTCCTGTGTATCATCAGCCCACAGTAATATATTATTTCCTGTGCATCATCAGTCCACAGTAATATATTTCCTGTGTATCATCAGCACACAGTAATATAATATTTTCCTGGTAGCATCAGCCCACAGTAATATGATATTTCCCTGGTAGCATCAGCCCACAGTAATATGACATTTTCTGTGTATCATCAACACACAGTAATACAATACTTTTCTGGTAGCATCAGCCCACAGTAAAATAATATTTCCTGGGTATCATCAGCATAAACTAATACCATATTTCCTAGGTATCATCAGCATACACTAATATCATATTTCCCAGGTATCATCAGCATACACTAATACCATATTTCCCTGGTATCATCAGCATACACTAATATCATATTTCCCAGGTATCATCAGCATACACTAATACCATATTTCCTAGGTATCATCAGCATACACTAATACCATATTTCCTAGGTATCATCAGCATACACTAATATCATATTTCCTAGGTATCATCAGCATACACTAATACCATATTTCCTAGGTATCATCAGCATACACTAATACCATATTTCCAGGGTATCATCAGCATACACTAATACCATATTTCCTAGGTATCATCAGCATACACTAATACCATATTTCCAGGGTATCATCAGCATACACTAATACCATATTTCCTAGGTATCATCAGCATACACTAATACCATATTTCCTATGTATCATCAGCATACACTAATACCATATTTCCTAGGTATCATCAGCATACACTAATACCATATTTCCAGGGTATCATCAGCATACACTAATACCATATTTCCTAGGTATCATCAGCATACACTAATACCATATTTCCTATGTATCATCAGCATACACTAATACCATATTTCCTATGTATCATCAGCACACAGTAATATAATATTTTCCTGGTAGCATCAGCCCACAGTAATATGATATTTCCGTGGTAGCATCAGCCCACAGTAATATGACATTTTCTGTGTATCATCAACACACAGTAATACAATACTTTTCTGGTAGCATCAGCCCACAGTAAAATAATATTTCCTGGGTATCATCAGCATACACTAATATCATATTTCCTAGGTATCATCAGCATATACTAATACCATATGTCCTAGGTATCATCAGCATACACTAATACCATATTTCCAGGGTATCATCAGCATACACTAATACCATATTTCCTAGGTATCATCAGCATACACTAATACCATATTTCCAGGGTATCATCAGCATACACTAATACCATATTTCCTAGGTATCATCAGCATACACTAATACCATATTTCCTATGTATCATCAGCATACACTAATACCATATGTCCTAGGTATCATCAGCATACACTAATACCATATTTCCAGGGTATCATCAGCATACACTAATACCATATTTCCTAGGTATCATCAGCATACACTAATACCATATTTCCTGGGTATCATCTGCATATACTAATACCATATTTCCTAGGTATCATCAGCCCATGCTAACACAAACAGCATATATGTTGGTGCATAATGTGATGCTGATCAGGTTCTGTCCTGTTCTTTTATTCTGCTAATTTTAAATGAATAGCATAGACCAGTGGCAGGCAATGCATTATGCTGATAGATCAGCATCTACATGATTGGCAGTCATCTGTATTTTAATAGCCTATGACATAACGTACTGTATCACTATGCCAAGTAACAATGCCAGCAAGTAATGGTTAGATATAACTGAAAAGAATACAAAGTAATGTGTAAAAATGAATGTAAACATGCTTGCAACAACCGTGGGCTATTTATGCCATTAAAGACATGATTTTGTCTCAAAATGATTATTTTAGGACATAATTTGTTTTCAAGACAGACTTGGTAGTGATGCACATATATGAAAGTTGGTAGTTTAGGTGAAAATAGACAACAGCTTCACTAACTGGGTGGTATCTTCATCATTAGTAGTAATCTGCCTTAATACTAATTGGGTGGTGTGAACCTCATTAGTACTAAACTGCCTTAATACTAATTGGGTGGTGTCTACCTCATTAGTACCAATTTGCCTTGATGCTAATACATTGTGATGGTTATGACTGAAACTTGTTAAAGGCTCTACTACTTCAGGAATTTAATGAGGCTGTATATTTCAACAATAAAAATAAAAACAGGATCTATCTTTAAATAATATCTCAAAAATTGACAATGTCATCAGAAATACCATTAAGAAATTGAGGGCTTGGTGTGAAACTAATTTCTTGACTTACAAAGCTTGTATCTTATTACATATTTCTCAAAGGGGCCATGTATTACCGCAGAAGAATTTAAACCCATTGTTTTCACCCCAAACAATATTTTAATGATTCTTATATATATGTGTATCAAGCTTACATTGTTTATGCATGTATGTGGCTAGTGCCTGAAACCTCAAAGCAACATTATTGGATATCTACCAACCAAAGCAATTTGTACAGATCACAAATTACTCAATATGTATCAGAGTTATCCTGATCATCAAAAAATCTAGGTTTAAATCCTACTTGTATGTCTTGGTCCTGGTAATATATAGTATCTGAAATGACATAACTGAGTCAGTTATTATTATTCAAAATTTACTTCAATTTTTTTCTGGAAAGTGCTTTTGACTCATGAATTTATTCTTTATTTCACTAAAAACCTGTTTATTTAAATCATGAAAATTATGACAAAATAAACATAAGTTACATAATTACTGTGTGTCAGACATATGAAATACATCATTTGGAAGTTGGGTCTAATCTAGAACTTGGTGGTGGAGTGGGATAATTTATCTCTCCATTTGAAAGCAAGAGTCCCTAGTAATGATGTCCTAGTGGTTGAAAAGAATTTCATGGAATTCCAGATAATACCATTTTTTCATCTTATCTGCTGAGTACTGAAGCTATCTCAGATTGTTGTCAACTATGTGTGTCAATATGACCATCCATTTAGAAAGAGTAGTAATGACATGATTTACCGCTCCAGTGGCCTCGTGGTTAGAGCATCTGCCTCATATGCAGTAGGTTGCAGGTTTGAACTCCATCTGAGTCATACCAAAGCCTTTAAAAAATGGTACTAACAGCTGCCTCACTTGGCACTCAGCATTAAGAGGTCAGTGTTAGGATGGTCGGCCTGGTGTCAGGATAATATGACAGGGTTGGACATCATGCTACATGTCTGCGGCATAATGTCCCAGTGCTTGACATCACTTTAAACTGCCACACTGCAGACATCATAGCAATATGACTGAAAAATTGTTAAAGCTATGGTAAAATTCTAAAGAGCGCACACACACACACACTGGAATGATATTTTCTGAGATTCAACAAGAGACTGTTGACACTGCAGCACTTTGCATATTGTTAATGACATCATCTTCCATTTTCGGATTTCACTGGGATTCAAACTCAGTTTCATTCAGGGCTTTTTATTACTAGGACTTCTAATTTTTAATTCTTGAATTATTTTTGGATTTGATTTGTAAAACCATAAGTTCTTTATTTCTCATTTTTCACTTGATATTCCAGGAAAATAAATTACTTGTTAAATTTTACAAAGCTTGTTGTCTTTACTTTTTTTTCCTGTTGCTTTTTGTAAGAGCCTAGACTCGTAACAATATCAAAAGAAGTCTTTTGGAGAAAACTTCATGTTGATATGACTCTCCATTTAGCACCAACTAGACATTATAAGAACTTTTCTGGTGAAAATTCCTGGTTGACACGACTATCATAAAGGTGTATCAATAACAAGAATTTTCAAGGTGGCCACCCTGAGTGGTCATACTGGAGATAACATCAGTATCATTTCCGTTTTGAATCAACTAGACACCAACAAGAAGTCTTTTGATGAAAACCCCATTTTAGTAAGGTGGCGCTCTACAGTTTCGTATTTTGCATAGGGTTAGGATTTTTTAAAAAAAGAATTTCCCTGGCTTTCCTCACTGGTTATACTGGCTATTTAAAAAAGACCTTGTATATCTTAGGTATAATTCAAAGAACCTTTAATTCCCTTTATTTTGGTGTATGATTGATGGGTGTAATATGGGTTATAGAATATACAGCTTGGCCTTACTCCAGATGTGCACCTTTCAAAAAAGTGCTAGCTCCACTTGGTCATTTTCACTTTCTGAACTTCAGAGGTAAATTATATAAAAAAAAGAGCCGATAACGTTTTTTTACATTTTATGTATTTGGTGATTCATTCATTGCACTTTCATAAGCTGGTATTGTCTAGTCTGGCAAAATTCATTTTCCCTATTTTAATAGCTGCTATGGATAGTGTACTTTAGACTAATTCAGGCTGATTTTTTAGCACAAGAGAGCAGTCATTTTAGTTAGCAGTGTGTTTAAACATGTACAATTTCCAAAAGTACAATATCCAAAGAAATATCATCCACATTACATTAATGTAGCATAGAGGTATGCCAACATTCTCTCCATTGTGCATGTTTTAAATGCAAACAACTTCACCTTACATACGTCACTCTCTCAAAAGTACATAACAACTGGTGAGAACCCCTTAAGTATGACTTTCTTCAGAAGGTATAATGATAAGATTTTCAAGATGGCTGCCATGGTGGCCATATTGGATGTCAGATTAGCACCACTTCAGTTAGGACCAGCTAGACTGAATATGTAATTTTTTTTTGGTGAAAACCCCAAGACAATCTATCCAGGAATAGCATAACAAGATTTTATAGATGGACATCTAATCTGCCATATCATAGGTTAAGTCATCATGAATTTAGTTTAGGACCAACCAGACTTTGAGATGCATGTGTACAAAAAGATTCATGACAATCATACAAGAAGTTTAGGAAGAGTAGTCATAACAAATGTGTGCTAGCAGATGGATAGATAATGGAGAGTGGATGACAGACAACAGGCCATCCCATTAGTTCTTCTGGTCTTTTCATACTGGGGAAGAGTGTGCGTGTGTGTGTGTGTGTGATTTACACTTTTAACATAGCTTTAATAATTTTCAAGTCATATTGCTACAATGTCTGCAGTGTGGCAGTTTAAAGTGATGTCTAGCACTGGAGCATCATGCCGCAGACATGTAGCATGAAGTCCACACCAAGTCACATTATCCTGACACCAGGCCAAACAGTCCTAACACTAACCTCTTAATGCTTAGCGCCTAGCGAGGCAGCTGTTAGTACCATTTTTAGAAATCTTTGGTATGATTCAGCCACGAATTGAAACACTGACCACCCGCATCCGGGGCAGATGCTCTAACCATTAGGTCACCGGAGCGGTCATTTTGGGGAAGAATGTTAACAAAGAAAAGTTGAGCTTGACAAAATGATGTGTGATTTTCACGGAGGCAGTTGATTATTTTTGACACATTTTTTTTATAATTTAGCAAGAATTCAACATTGAATAGGTGCTATATGTAATACAAGATCCACCTACATGTCTATTGGGCAACATGCAAGGTGCTGAGGACTTAGTCAATTTCTTGTTTGCAATATCAAGGTAGGAGATTGATATTCAAATTTTACACAAGTAAATGGACATGTTTCATCTTCTGTTGACTTCACATTTCAGTTGGCTGGAATGCAATGGAAGTCCGGAATGCCAAAATTGGTTAAAAGGATGATAAGTATCCTGAATGAAATGAAGCTATCTTCAATAAAAGTCACACATGGGTGCCATTTCAAAGAATTTGATTCTACAAACCTTTAAATGGCAAGTATTCACTTGACTTGGATTCTTATACATCCATATTCCTTCAGAAGGTCATTATTTAGATGCCCAGAGAAGTGCATATCGCAAAATCAGTGTTAAAAGTAGGTAGATATTTTTGGATGAAATGAACCTAAACAGTGCTAAAAATATCTAGTAGCCCAACGCCTGACGTCCCTCTAACTTTAGTTCGAGCCTGTCATGTACTCAAAGCAAGGTGCCCGTCTGGCTTCTCAAAAAAAAAAAAATAGTTTCCCTGAGGCAACTTTGATCTTGCTGATGAAATGTATATGTGATCTGGATTTTAACATAGCTTTAACAATATTTCAGTCATATTGATAGAATGTCTGCAGTATGACAGTTTATAGTGATGTCAAGCACTGGGACATCATACTGCTGACATGTAGCATGATGTCCCACCCAGTCACATTATCCTGACACCAGGCCGACCAGTCTTAATACTAACCTCTTAATGCTGAGCGCCAAGCGAGGCAGTTGTTAGTACCATTTTTGTAAGTCTTTGGTATGACTCAGCCAGGGATCGAACCCATGACCTACCGCATCTGAGGTGGATGCTCTAACAACTAAGCCACCAGAGCAGTCTGCTGATGAAATGACTAAATGTACTTTCAAGATGTTGACATACATGTCATAACCCGGCACAGTCTGAATCAGATTACCCCTGTCCTATGTGAAAGTGAGGTAGATTTCAATCAAATGGAAGCTTTGCTAAAAATATTTTTTTTGTACTCCCAAACCACCTGAGACAGTAGTGTTTCAAGAAAACACAAGTTTCAGTAATCTAAAAAAGAAAAAATTAAAAACTTTCAGTCTATGCCTGTTACATGTAGTATGTAGTCTGTAATGATTGGAACTGATATAAAAAATACCCCCCCCCTCAACCAGGCAGTTTAAATAGCAGCAATTAAAGCAAAAGAGATCAGGTATAAAAACAAAGTTTCTCATTGACTGGCTGACAATAGCTAGTGAGAGGTGTTGAAGGTTATGGTGGGTGAACCCATTGTGCTAATTTCTATAGGTAGGATCAGGAAGTGGAACAACCCATTATAGGTAAATCAAAGAGATGACAGAAATGTGTATAAGAACAAAAGTTATTACATATTATTGCCTTGAATAACAAGCCACTATGTATTATATTTTTGACAAGTTTGTGAACAGCTTAAGTGTTTCTTGAAAGTTGGATTCTACTGCATATATAGAATGCAAAGCATGATCATTTCACTTATCAGAATAGTGTTCAAGTGTGATTCATTATTAAATTTATATTCGAATTGCAGCTCTTGAAATGTTGTGATGTTGTGACACCAATATTAAAAAAGGGGAAATTTGGGGCTTGTGAGAATTGTAGTCCAAGATAGCTGTCAACTTTTCAAAAGCCAAGTTGGGAGAATGACAAATAAAATAGTGAGATTTGCACCTAAAATGGGGAGGTTTTTATGCGGCCTTTTTTAAGCGCTGGTTTCAATAAATACTGACCGATCTTCCAGGTCCAATAAAGGTAAAATTCTCAAAGGACGCGCCAGAGGCATCCACATAAACTTTTTGGGGAGAGGGAAGACATATAGTAGTCAGTCATGAAATTTTATGAATGCAGGCCAAAACATGTTTACAGGTGAAAGGGGGGAGGCAATTATTGTCCCTACCCCTTTGCCTCAAAATGCAAATACCCATGGGACACGCCATGTCTCCTTGTGTCATGCCTTATTTTCCCACAGGACAAGTACCCCTATTCATATTCTGGTCAGCTGTGGCATAATAGCTAAAGATTAGACTTAAGTACACAAGCATAAGGCCAGTGTGACTAATTCATAGTTAATCATTACCATTGCATTTATCTTGCGAAAAGGGCTTCCCTTCAGACATACTTTAAAGAAACCATGTTCTACAGTGTGTGTGTAAATAAGCACTAGCAATTGATTGTCAAATAAACGATGCCCTATTTTGTTGTAACTTATAATGCCTAGGACTTCTTTTTAACAGTTGAAATCTTTAGTCACAAGCTAACATGTGTGGCAACTGTTTTTCCCACATTTATCTTTTAAGGCATGTAACACTGTTTACCTGGTTACTAGAAGCACCGAAATACACTGAAAAACCAAAATACACATGTATTTACATGTTCTCTCAGTATACATCGGTTTCCACACACAAATTAATATTTGTTTTTGTTTGAATAATAATATAAAGCAAAATAAAATATGTTTTTATGTGATTTTGATACAAATTATTTACTTTTTTCCTATTTAAAACACTAGTCATGTAATGATGTCACTCGGTTGTACTTGATTCAACAGACCTGTACGTCCCAGAGATTAAATTTGTTCCAGAACGATCAGTTGTTATCATACCCCCTCTGTTCCAGAACCACCAACCTGTCCAGTAAAGTATGACCAATTGATGCATGCTATTTTGGTTTTTCAGTGTATTTCAGTGTTTCTAGTAACCGCTGTTTACCAAATGAAATATTTACTCTGAATTAGCTTTTGGGGGCACATTTACTGCGTGGTATATTTTTTTTAATTCCTTCTTTTCATTTAATCATAGTAATTAAAGTACATACATGCTGAATGTTTTTGGTGTAAATGGAGATGAGATTTTACTTGCAGAGAAAATTACACAGCATTGACAGTGATCATACATGGGATTGAAACTGGTGACAAATTTTTTATTATACAATAATACTGTTGTAGGAGTTTTTAAAAATCTGTAATTTATGTGAATAATGTTTAATCTTAACATTCTATTTACTGAAGAAAACATACTTTGTAGTATGAAATTTATTATTTCCTCACAATAATATTCACAAGTGATAACATAGAATATGGCATCTGTAATTTGCATATGACATCTATTTATGTATGGGTTTCGTTTCTTTCAGGGAAATGAAAACTGACTGACATAATTTAATAATCGAGAGTTCTCTGTGAAAAATTGAGAATTTAGGTGTGGAAATACCCCCCAAAAATCGGGAGGCTTTTCTTCTGACTTGAGAGTTGACAGATATTAACTGTCTGGGCTTGTGGGATTGCAGTCAGGGCTTGTGAGGTTTTTGTAAGTGTCTAAAAAAAATAATCTTTGAGCACTGTTAAATGTGTGATCCAGTAAATTCCAGATTGAATGTTATGCGCTGTGATGTCATAATGAATGCTACGCATATTGATAAACAAATTCGTACTACCCTATATTGTGACTATTTGACTCAAAGTGCTATTTTCTTTACCCAAGTTTAGCACATGGATACCATTGTAAAAGATCGTAGAGGTCGATAATTTTCGTCGGAAGTTTCTTGACGAGAGTTATGGTGCATGCAGGTCATTCAAAAATTATGATTGAACATACTTTGGTTAAAGAAAACCAGCTTTTGATTTGAAAAGAACAATTTATATTTAACTTAAAATGAGTAAATGCGCATACATGACCCGTTTGACTTGTACTAGTATATTTGTATTCATTTCGTTAAAGAAACAAATTTCAACTTCATCCGATTTTGGGATTACCGTCTTCCATCGCAACAAAAATTCTATGAGCACAAGAGATGTTATTTACGTTTGCATACATTAAGTTATACCAGCTACATCAATACACTCACGGATCATCTTCTTATAACTCACAAGAAATAAATAAATAAATAAACTTGCGTGCAAAGTGGACTACTGCATCGCGATAACTGGTCACTAGAGGGTACGGGTTGGTAAGGACGTGAGAATCATGTTGTTGCTTCCAACTAATTAAAGTTCTGCACTAAAATACAAAGGAAATGAAAGGATTTTCAAGAAGTATAAAGTCAAGTACTTTTACCATTGTTCTACTTTGTCTCTATCGTGGACTTTGTCCACCCAAGTTGGCACAGCTCTCATCTCCAATGAAGCTTTGGTGGAATGTATACTGTTGTTAAGCGCATGCGTCAATGAAAGTCTTGTGCCGTTTATATCATCATCAATTCAATGGGTACTAAAAACTGATATAATATATCATGCCGGCCATAAAAAAGTTGGAACTTGTACGAAGAAAAGTTATTTTTATTTTTAAAACCCCTCAAATGTATATAAAGTTCATCTTTCAAAAGCTATGTATATATTTGTAACGTTATATGCGGCGAAATTGGAAGAAGTGTTGAACAAGAGAAGCAACATAAATCCGTTAATTTATCGTGTATTTATGATCCTTTGAAGTATTACGGATATCAGAAATTTGACTCAAAGACTAAAAATGAATACATAACAATAACGTAGAGATGGTAAGCTTTACTACGTTATGGAACAAAAATACAGTTTTAGGACAGCAACCGGAAGTTGAATCTTCAGTTCGGGCATAATTAACTAAAGTGCACTGGACAATGACAACAAAAAAAATGCATGTACCTATGCATCGTACCTCACCCACACACATTATTTATTCAACACTTGATTGTATCCTTATTTGGATTCAGGATCCGCATTTAATATTTTGCAAAATCTTTGGAAGCAAAGAAGTATGCATGAATCGGCTGATTATATCTAAATTCAGTATCATTTCTTACGTAATTAGGTTAAGTATTCAGTCTTGTATGGAAATTACTCAGGTTCTTAATTTAGCATATAGTAAAGTTTAGATGCCTCTAAACATATTTTAAGACCAAAAAGTTATGGTAAAAGTGCTTTTTTGTTTGTCACTTTGACTGACATAATTGACCCTTATTGAGCCTGGTCCTTTTTGGCTAATTTGTAAAAGTTGTATCACATTTTAAAACCATAATGATTGACAGGCCTTCTCTTATGTATCATCAAGTTCCCTACTGTTAGATCCTTTTCTTTTAAATTAGACTTGATCTGCATCTAGTCTGCTTTTTGTCCAAAATTGGTGCATTTGCTGTCATTTTATTTTGATTTTAGCCTATAATTGTAAGTTGCCTAGACCATTTTTTTTTTAACAGTAGAACCTGTCTTGAAAGACCATCCCTTCTGCCAAAAAATAATGGTCTCTCAAGACAGGTATTAATGCAATAAAACCAATAAATATGTTCAAGGAGAACCAGGTCTCTCAAGACAGGTCGTCTTTCATAGCAGTGGTTTCCCAAGGCATGTTTTACTGTATATATTGTTTAATATTTTATTTCATTCTTCATGCCCTAGTGTATGTCTTTTTAAGTCACTGAAATACTTAATGTACTTATAATTTCTGCCTTTCTAAAATGCTTTACTACTTTTCTTGTTAAGTATTTTGTTCCATTGTGTTTGTTTTTGATATATCATGCAAATCATGTTTGATTTAATGTATTTACTGTTTTGTATGTCAGGTTGGTATAAAGATTGTCAGAACTTATATTGAATTGTTGTTTTGTGTCATGCAGACTACAAATAAATTTAATCTTATCAGCTGTAGTAGAGTGCCATATAAACTGTAATTCAGTGGTAGAGGGGGCCCCGAGTGATCTAGGGCACTCACCATTCCGGATCACTGCCACCTCACCTGTCTGAAAGTCACAAGTACATTTAATTCTAAAACATTTAATATTTTCATTAAAAAATCACATGCATGTTGTGAAATAAATGTAAAACAAACTGTTTCATCATTTTCAAAAGAATGTTATGAATAATCACTGATATAGTTTTAAAACTGTCTTTATAATTATGTTACAGATCACATCATCTGTCACATTATTGGTAATAGTCCAAAAAACAAACCAGTCTCATCACAATTAAAACTATCCTTGCTGTCATATCCCCTGCATATATCGTTTAGTCGTTTGTTCCAATCTTCGACAATTTCAGTATTAACATCAGCTGATTCTCCACTAAGGACAGAACACTTAATATAGTGTGGCACTTGAAATCTGTGCAACCATCCGTTACTTGCGGTAAAGTCGTCATATCACAATTCAACTGACATTTGAACATTTTCTGTTTGCTGATCAAGATATTTTACATGCCCTTTCCTGGATTTGGGAAATTTTTCTCAGATTTGTAGCAGTTGTCACTTGTGTTCCCCCAAATTATACCTCAGTAGTCAAGATGTGGTTGAATGTAACAGATAAGTGTTGTCATAGAGAATATGCATAATATCAGTTTGCAATCTTGCCCTTTTCTGCCATGTAGTTCTCAACAAGACTTTTGTTTTGTCTTATTGAGAATCATACCATTTGGCAGAGAATATTTTGTTTGTCTGTCAAAGATAAAGACCAAACATATTTTTCCAAGCAAATTATGGAAGTTATTAACCAATGAAATATATTGGGCAAGATTGATTAATAGGAGCAGTTGTGTTTGTAAAACAATTGGTATTACAGTGTTATGATAATTTTTGGCAAAAGTACAGTGAATCGAGTTTTCCAGTGACAAATACTGCTTGGGAAGTACGTTCATAATTAGCGGCAACATCACCTTTGAATTTTCTAAGTGGATGCTGTAAATAAAAAAGTTTCATTCAAATAAAGCACTGTTATATTTTCACCATGTGGTCTCAAAACATACATAAAAGATTTCATTCAGTGACAACAAAACAGATGACATTTAATCCCAAACAACTAAAACCAACACATACAATATTAGGCTATCCCTTAAGGGGATACATTGCAAAGTAATCATACTTTATGTTGGCAACATTGAATGGAAACCAGCATTATTTGCCAGTTTTCATAAGTTGATTTCACTGCGCAAGCATGATGAAAAACAACTTTACACGTGACGGAATGGAATCCTTGATGTTTTATTCCCACACCATTGTCTATCTTCTATGAAAATCTGCAGATTCATTGCAGACTTTTTCGTTAAATAAAATAAAAATGAAAACCGATATGATGTGATGAATCTTGATTGGAAATTTCCAGATAGCTATAATGGCTTTCTGTTAATAATGGGTGACATATTCTTGTAATGTTTTGATGAGTCTTGTCGGATTTGCTGAGCCTGATACCCAATGTGCAGCTGACATTGGAACATTCTTAGTATATTGCGAAGTATTTAAGTGTTTCAATGACATCATACACACCTGATACTTATTTAGGTCTGAAGTACATTCTGATTCTGTATTTTCTTTCTTCCCTTGTATTTGCAGATATGGATCCCTCACTGAAAGCAATACAGAATGATGCCATAAAATCGCGCACTTTGGCCTCCTATCTAGCTGGTGGTGAACCAGTCCTCCCTACTGCAGCCTCTGTGAACATTCCAGTTGGTCCACAGAATGTGGGACAAAGCTGGCTACAGAAGGGGCTCTTTTCTGGTAACAGAGGTGCCAAGAATATTTATGATATAGAAGATCAGGAAATAGAGGAGGAAGATGAAGAAGAATATTTGGAAGAAGAATATGAAGATATGGAAGAAGATGAGGAGGAGGAGGAGCTTTTTGATGAAGATGAGGAGGAGGAGGACATAGAAGAGGAAGATTCTGATGAAGATCAGATATCGGAAGAAAGCAGTAGTAACCAAGAAGATTTGTCAAAGGAGAACAGTTATTCATCTCTTGATGAACTCATGGGACTAGAATCTTTTGATGAATCAGGAGATATTGATAATTCTAAGGATTTCTCTGATTCTTCTGTTTATAATCCAAGGACTGAACAAATTCTAAATTCATCACTTGGATTGAACAGGGAAAAAAGTGATTTGGGTAAATCATTACCAATGTCAAATCAAGAACATGTCACTAGTCAGAAATGTGGATTAGAATCAGTGTCTCAAAATAGCAATTTTGTGAGTACAGCAATTTCAAGTGTTGGTGATTCTCTAGAAACCACTGTTAGTAATAAAATTACTGTTGATCCTCCAGCAAACCAAGGTACTTCTGAAGGAGCTGAAAATAACGAGATAACACAGATGTCCGAAGCTTCTTCTGTTCCAAAGAAGAAAAGGAAGCGAAAACCAAAGAAGGTGAAAGATGATGCAGCTAATAAAACCACAAATGGTGATGGCCAACAAGATGTACAGCCAAAGGAAAAGAAACGAAGAAAAAGGAGGCGTAAAAAGAATGAAGATGAGGAGTCTGATCTGCTTGAGAGGAAAAAGAACAAACTTATATATCAGAGAAGAAATATTAGGTGATTATACTTATCTGGCTTGTACTAGAGTCAAAACCAAAGGGAAATCTGTAAGTCTGTTTCAGGTTTTAGAGTTGGTACTAAAGCATGTATATGTACAAGAGTCAAAACCAAAGGGAAATCTGTAAGTCTGTTTCAAGTGTTAGAGTTGGTACTAAAGCATGTATATGTACTAGAGTCAAAACCAAAGGGAAATCCGTAAGTCTGTTTCAGGTGTTAGAGTTGGTACTAAAGCATGTATATGTACAAGAGTCAGAACCAAAGGGAAATCCGTAAGTCTGTTTCAAGTGTTAGAGTTGGTACTAAAGCATGTATATGTACAAGAGTCAAAACCAAAGGGAAATCCGTAAGTCTGTTTCAAGTGTTAGAGTTGGTACTAAAGCATGTATATGTACAAGAGTCAAAACCAAAGGGAAATCCGTAAGTCTGTTTCAAGTGTTAGAGTTGGTACTAAAGCATGTATATGTACAAGAGTCAAAACCAAAGGGAAATCCGTAAGTCTGTTTCAAGTGTTAGAGTTGGTACTAAAGCATGTATATGTACAAGAGTCAAAACCAAAGGGAAATCCGTAAGTCTGTTTCAAGTGTTAGAGTTGGTACTAAAGCATGTATATGTACAAGAGTCAAAACCAAAGGGAAATCCGTAAGTCTGTTTCAAGTGTTAGAGTTGGTACTAAAGCATGTATATGTACAAGAGTCAAAACCAAAGGGAAATCCGTAAGTCTGTTTCAGGTGTTAGAGTTGGTACTAAAGCATGTATATGTACAAGAGTCAAAACCAAAGGGAAATCCGTAAGTCTGTTTCAGGTGTTAGAGTTGGTACTAAAGCATGTATATGTACAAGAGTCAAAACCAAAGGGAAATCCGTAAGTCTGTTTCAGGTGTTAGAGTTGGTACTAAAGCATGTATATGTACAAGAGTCAAAACCAAAGGGAAATCTGTAAGTCTGTTTCAGGTGTTAGAGTTGGTACTAAAGCATGTATATGTACAAGGGCCACCATGTTGAGTAGACATTAATTGTCCCAAAAAACTTTCCTTGCTACAGGATCTATTTTAGAATGCACAGTTGTTCAGTTTGCATGAATTAAAAAAAAATGTAAAAAAAACCCCAGCTGATTGCATTAAAATCAATTGTGCATGATATTTTCAAACTCTACCTTTATTTTTCATACCTCCTATATTCAAAACATTCCTTAGTTTTTATATGGAGGGGGAGTTTCCCCAGTACTTTCCATTTTAAGAATTGACATTGATGCTGTCATCTAACTTTATAACATTCTTGTAGTACCACCATCTTCACCCTCATTTCTTAGACACCAGAAGGTTATTATTGTTTTTACATTCAAAACCTTAGGGAGAGAGTAAATAGTGTCCAGGAAAACTGTCAGGCAAGATTGACTAATGTTTTTCATTCTGGAGTCTAAACAGAACATTTGTAGTTTTGATATTTTTATATAAATGCCTGTTTCCAGATAAGAAAATACCTGCTATGTATCCAAACAGCAGTTTGTCATTGAAGTTTGAAATGTCAGAACTGTTGCACATATTTTTCTTACTGTGTGCAAGACTAAACAGTCTCAGCTTAATCAGTTGAATGAACAGAGACTGTCATAAGACTGTTGAAGTCATCATGTCACAAATTCAAGAAGCATTGATTCCTTTATTCAAATTTTATCAGTTATTGTCCTGTCTGTGGGCCACAGTTTTCATATGAACTGCACAGTTAGCCAAGCAGCACTCGTGTTGTAACAGACTTGATAATGTGGTATGTTATTGCAAGTCAATCTTCATGGTTTGGTTGGTATTCAGCAGTGTTACAATTTATTTGAGCATGGTGGTCTGAATCACTCTCTCTGTCTCTCTTTCTTTCTCTTTCTGAGGGAGTCAAAACAGGCTAGCCTGGGCATATATTGAACCTGTTTCCCTTGGATTATCCTGGGCATATATTGAACCTGTTACCCTTGGATTATCGTGGGCATATATTGAACCTGTTGCCCTTGGATTATCCTGGGCATATATTGAACCTGTTTCCCTTGGATTACAAGTCCATTGCTCTACCAACCAAGTTACTGTGAATCTTTGAAGCATGTGACTTATGAATGGGGAACATACAATTTTGTTTTGTTCTCTTCTCTGTATTTCTCTGGTTACTTATGAGCACCTCTGCAGCTGAATATAAATGAGGGGTTTCAGTTTTATGGACAAAAGCATACAGCGCAACTGGTGCACTGCAGAATGCTTAGAACATGAACTGTGTTGATCCAGTTAGTAAGGTGGACATAATTAGAGCAGTTGGACACTGGTTGATATCAGGACCTCTCTGAAAACTGTTTTAAGTAAAATTGAATAGGAATTTGTGAGAATAAAGACAGCCATAAGACACTGTAATGCATGAACTATTTTGGTACTGATTACTGGTTTACATCAAGACAAATGTGGAGAAAACATTACTTATAATGAAACATTAAAATAAAAATTATAGCAGACAAGGTCACAGTTCTTGTTTCAGAAGTAGACTATTAGGAGAGGCAAATTAGGCATGGAAAATTTATTTTCCTTTTTTTATATAATTAATATACATCAATTTTGACAATTTGTCAGAATAATGCTGGAAAATATGTTGACCTCTGGGACAATTGGAAATTTAGTTAAGTCAGCTAATTTTTTAAGTTGCTAGCCCTGGGCCTTTGTCTGAACAAAATTTAAGTGCTGTAAAATGTATAATCACCTAACATTGTTGTCCAAAAACTTGCATTCCATTAATACATTCTTGTATGTTTTTTCTAGGGGTATATTCAAAGAAGGCCAGTTGGAAAAGGAGACCCTGGTTGCTCAGCAAGAGGAGTTAGAAAGAATTAAACGTTTGTCTGAACTGAAGAAGGCCATGATGTTGAAGAAAGAGGACCAGGAAAACAAGGACTCTCAGCTTAAGTCCTTGTTACAAAGTATTGCATTTACCTTTTTTATTGCATGCACCATATGTAAATAATATTGCTTAGACCAAGATGGCATAATGCCTCAGTAGATCAACGTTTGTGCTGTTTATTATCGTTAGTAGAACGCATAATATTTAATAAGGTTTTATAAAGGTTACATGTCAGTTTCTGACATAAATCTTGTAGATTAAATGAAAAGCCATTCAGTTGATACAGTCTATAAAATTAAAAAGATTCAGCTAAGGAGTAACAGCTGTTTGAATCAATATTTTCTATGGGTAAGTAACATTATTGACTATTTTGCTCAGCATACTAAAGGGCTTGATGTTAAGAGAAGGAAGTACGTTACTGAGAAAGGGTCAGGCAGAGTTAGTTTTATTCTTCCAATATATTTGAGTTAAATGACAAGACATGGAACCACTATTTTTGCTGACTGCCTCCATCATGAACCCTTCTACCATTGAAAGAAAGGATGATAATCAAATCCCTAAAATAATTTTTATGGAAAAAAATAATTCAGTTCTATCCCATAATTTGTTTTCTTCAATATTAGTGGCATACATAGATCTCACCAGGATTTTCAAACAGATTAATAATTCCAGCTCAGGCATTTTTGATAGTGAGAATTTTAAACTTAAGCTAAGCTGCCAACCGTCACAACTTTTTTAGCAATTCACGCTGCATGCACACAAAAAAAGAATTCCCGAATTCTCAATTATTTTAAATCTTTAATAAAATAACTGATTTCATGTTAAGCACTAGTCGTGATATCAGCAGTTGCCAAAACAGTCCAGTACTTGCTGGTCGTGATAATAGTGGAACTATGGGAAACTGGGGCCTAACCGGAATTTTGCTCTGTGCATGTGCAGCAAACACTGATTTGAATTACCATTTGGCATCGCATTTTGAAAATGTCTTCACCAACAAGGAAAAGGAAATGTGTTGCACAAAATGTGGAGTTTAGGTTGGAATATACCAAAAATTGGCTTTGCTTTCAGTCATCAAACACCGATATACATAATGCAATTTGCATGCAGTGTGCCACAAATTTTAGCATTGGGCATGGTGGCAGAGATGTGAGAAAGCACATTGGTAGCCAAAAGTACATAGAGGTTGGGAAAATTAAGAACTCGCAGATATCAGCTCTGGAATATTTTAAGCCATCAACGGAAGACCTGCAAGCTACAATGGTGAAGTATTGTTTGTGAGTTTTCTTGTTGAACTTACTACCTTTATTAGCTGGAGACCATGATAAGCATTGGTTCCGACAAATATTCCCAGACTCGCAGATTGCTTCATGAATTCATGTCAAAATTCACTCATTTTTAACCATAAGATCACTCAGTTCGAGCCTAGAGGGTTGGCAGCTATGCTTAAGAAGGACAGTTTTGATATTATATGAGACTTCTTGATATTACAGTTCAGTGAATTTAATAGTGATCTGTGCAAACTTCCATTGTGGAGGACTGTTTATGCCATGTACTTTCTTAATTCAATGTACTAATTGAATTGCTTTATAACAAACTGCCTTGGACCAGTGGCATTAGGTTGTTAAAACAAGTTTTAGTCACCAACAGTTGTATATCATAGGTTTCAGTTAAATTTAGACTTGATTCTGCATTATTTTAGATTTAATAGTGATGGACTAGAAGAGATTATGCAATGGCCTGCATTCAGAAGCATGATTTTGTTATTGTGGCTCCTCCTAAACTATATGAGGATTTGGGTCAAACTTTAGTCACATTCATCCAAGGTCTGTTTGGTCCAGTATGAAATTCTCATTATCAGTACTACTGCTCAGCAGATGGCAATTTCATCATGAGGTCTTCATTAAGTCTGTTTATGTCTAGTTGGTCCTCAATGAAAATGATGCTGATCTGACATCCAGTATGGATGCCATGATGGCTATTTTAAAAAGTTTGTTAATGCTACTTCTCCCAAATGAATGTGTGTTTTCACTTAACAACCTCATATGATGTCAAGTTGGTCCCATCTGTCATCAAACATGGCTGCCATGGTGGCCATCTTGATAATATTATCACTCTTCCTGAACAGATGATTGTATTGACATGTGTTTTCACTAAAAACTTTGAGTCTTAGTGAAATTACACTTACGTTTATTAGATATTAAACAATAGCACTAAATTGTATATTCTTACATTCGTCTAACTTGCAGAAGATATTGACTGCTTTAGTGAGATGGCCTTGTTAGGGCTGGCAGGTCTGCTATTACAAGTTGTAAGTGCTCCATCTCACACCCTAGGGAACAGATCTAAGTTTAATCCATACAGGATCAATAGCATTGTGCCAGATTGAGAAATAATATAGCAACCATATTTTTTTAATGCAAGATGCTGAAGAGGAAGCAGAAAAGGCAGAGAAGGATGATGTAATAGTGGTAGAAAGTAATGAAGTACCCAGTGAGAAGATAAAACCAGAAAAAGGTAGTCTGCACACTTTTGAACTCTGACTTTGAGACATAAAAAGTGATCATTTAACTGTATTTTGCTGATAAAATATGTGCTTTCTTATGTTAGATAATCAGTCTCCTAATAAAATTAGAATTCAGTTTGTTCAGTTGTTTTGTGATCTAGAATAAATTACATAAAAGTTTGAAATCATGAATGCAGTACAAGGTTTGGGGATCAAAATCTTTTTTTTTAAACAAAATGTTTGGATATTGAAAATGGCTGCCATTCAGGTTTCTTTATTGAGTCCTTCAGAGGACTTCTGCATAAAATACAATGAAATATTACAGGTACCACATGAATTTTATGAAAGACTAATCAAGTTTTGTTCTTAAAGTTGATATAATGTTAGCCCAGCAGTGAATACTTTTCCTAAAATATTTAGCGCAGAAACCTATAAAATGAAAGCTCTTCTTCAGGACATGTTTAACCCATACAAGAGAAAGAAGAATGAAATAATATATGTTCTCAGCAATTTTTGAAATTTTTGCATGCTTATTGTCTCATTTTCAGATGTCATTGAGTTGAGCAGTGATGATGAAATGGATAAAAAAGACGATATTGTTGCAGTGCTGAGTGACAGTGATGATGATGAAGCAGATATAGAGGATGTCAACAATGGTGGAAATCATATTAATGATGCGTTAAATCGTCCCGATGAGATGGGACGAGTCCTTGTAAATGTTAATCACCCAGTTGAAGATCCTGATATTTTTCTGGCTCCACAAATAGCAGCTCATATTAAACCTCACCAGGTATTATTTGTTTTCTTTACCAAATACATTACCCAGTAATAATATGTTAGGAAAACGTCCACTTTACTAGATACATTACCCAGTCATAATCTATCAGGAAAACATCCATTACCTCATTAAACCAGAACTCCCAAATAAAACAACCATGTCCTTTTGTTTCTTTTAGTCATGGAACATTCCAAAATGCTGCCTCATTTGTGAACTTTTTAGTGTCATATTCAGTTTAGGCAGAGAAGTACCTGATCAATAAAAAGACTGTCATTTTTTGTCTTTTGTTCATATGCTCATAAACTCCTGTTTTCCTGTGTAGGACCCCAGTGGAAGATCTCTTTATCTGTCCTCACATGATTGCTCTTTTTTATCAGATCTTTTAGTGCAAGCATAGCAAATGGAAACTGGCCAGAATTCCCCAATATCCATCATCATTTGTTTTGGGGTTTTTTTTTCTTGTCAAAGTAATCAAGAGAAACAATAATTTCAGTACATTTCTGCTGTGAATCAAAAAAAATGTACCATGGGTTGCTGTGCTGTACTTTGTCACACTGAATCCACAGATCACCAGCTGTGATTCTTAACACTATACAATGGCTGTCTGTCTTCATTTCAGATTGGTGGTGTACGTTTCCTGTATGACAACATGGTGGAATCAAAGCAGCGGTTTGAGACAAGCCAAGGGTTTGGCTGCATTCTTGCCCACAGCATGGGTCTTGGGAAAACCATCCAGATGATTGGCTTTATTGATATTTTTCTCCGTCACACGAGTTCCAAAACAGTATTATGTATTGTTCCAATTAACACACTACAGAACTGGATGGCAGAATTTAACACATGGATGCCTGATGAAGAGTTTGTGAACATCACTGGAGCTACACACATTTTACCAAGGAATTATCAGATCTACTTGTTGAATGATAACTTCAAAACTACAGAAGCAAGATGTAAAGTGATAGGTGTGTTGAATATGATTGAAAGTTTTTTTTATACAGATTTTAAAAGACCCCTTTAGTTTTAATCATGCAATCTCTGATTGAAAGAAGTTTGGATATGAAATAAACATTAATTGTTTTGAGGTGAGATAAAAATTTATCTTTATCTCACAAATTAATTCATGAAACTTTGGAAAGGCTTTTAGCTCAGTACTGCTCTGAAAGTCATGTTTGTTATCATTGTATTTTAGGGGTTCTTTAGTTAGCAAATATAATGAATCTGAATTTGCTTATTTTCATTGGAATCAGGTTTTGTTATTTTGCAGACAATGATATTTTTGTTAGTAGCTAAATTTGTTTGTGGAGGAGGGATCTTTTTAATAATGGATATATCTCATTGTTCATTATTCTTAAAATATGTGCTTTGTTGCCATCGTGAAATCTATAGATATAGTATCCCAACAATGTATTCACATTATTTTGATTTTTTAATTACATATTTGATTGATAACCTTAAGTTCAATGTATTAAAAATGTTTGATGTGCTGTAAGTTTCCTAGAATAAAGTTAGAATCAATGAACATGCAGGAATTTCATTACTATTTGATGTTATAGATTGATCCAAAATCAAGTGATTTGTAGCCACATCCATCAGTTGATCCAAAGTCAAGTGATTTGTAGCCATGTCCATCAATTGATCCAAAATCAAGTGATTTGTAGTCACGTCCATTAGTTGATCCAAAATCAAGTGATTTATAGCCACATCCTTCATTTGATCCAAAATCAGGTGATTTGTAGCCACATACATCAATTGATCAAAATTCAAGTGATTTGTAGCCATTTCCATCAATTAATCCAAAATCAAGTGATTTATAGCCACATACATCAACTGATAAAAAATCAAGTGATTTGTAGCCATGTCCATCAATTGATCCAGAATCAGGTGATTTATAGCCACGTCCATCAGTTGATCCAAAATCAAGTGATTTGTAGCCACATCCATCAGTTGATCCAAAATCAGTTTAGCCACGTCCATCAATTGATCCAAAGTTAAGTGACTGATATGTAGCTTAATACGTGTATTTTTAAATCATTCAAAATTTCAGATGTTGAGTTTACTTGAAATTTTCAGGTCAGATATCTAAAAAGGTATAGGTGTCTGTTGTATGATATTTCAAGGTCTGATTTCTCCAAAGCTGTAGATGACTACTGCATTAAATTTTGAGGTCATATCTAAAAAGTTATTGATCATTAATGAATGAAACTTTAGCTACCTTTCTTACATACAGTATTTGTGCAGATTCTGAAAGCTTTTGAATGGTTACAACTATGATTTGGTTAAAATCAAGATCTTTGCTATAATGGAGATCCAACACTACAAGATCATGTATTGCTGACTGTTTGATTCTTAAGTTCTTCAATCAGATTACAGCTTTTTCATTTATCGGGGTGAAATACATAATATTTTCTGATAATTCTCTATGTCATGAATTGCAACTCTTTGTCAGCTAGGTTACTAAAATAACTGGATTGGGAAATAATGAAGGTGAAACAAGAACCCTTGATCAGTTCCTGTCTGATCTACTTATTAGTTGTAAATCTTAGTTTTAATTCAGTTAGAGCCATGATTTCTAATTATTGTGTTATATGTAAAACTTTGAGATTGCTACTTGCCAGGTTTTAACAACTCCAGGCCATTTAAAAATAAAGGTAGCATATGGTCCTGTCACATATTTTAGAAACATTCTCTGCACATAATTCCTACTGATCAAAACTTCAACTGAAGTGCAAAAGAAAAGTATATTCTGTTATTCACGTTAGAATCGTGAACTTTCAGGATTTTCTTGACTCTGGTAACATGCCAGATAACAATGGTAACATGCCAGATATCAATGGTTACGACCGCTCTGGTGGCCTAGTGGTTAGAGCGTCAGCCTCGGATGTGGGAAGTCATGGTTTTGATCCCCGGCCGAGTCATACCAAAGACTTACAAAAATGGTACTAACAGCTACCTCGCTGGGCATTCAGCATTAAGAGGTTAGTGTTTGGACTGGTCGTCCTGGTGTCAGGATAATGTGATGGGTGGGACATCATGCTACATGTCTGCGGCATGATGCCCCAGTGCTGGACATCACTATAAACTGCCACGCTGCAGACATCGTAGCAATATGACTGAAAATTTGTTAAAGCTATGTTAAAAATCCAAATCACACACACACACACATCAATGATTACATGCCAGATATCAATGACTTCTATTTGTTTCAAGTGTCTTATCTGAATGCAGGGTTTTAAGCTTGAACTTGAATTTTGCACTTGAGAAGTTTCAAGAATATTGGTTTTGGTGATTTGATACCACACTTGCTGGTCACATGGGCTAAATTTATCCCTTGATTCATCCGTTGTATAATATCACATTAAAGGAAAGATATTTTGATGTCAAAGCTTTTGATTGGCATCAGGCATCAAGATTTTAAAACAGCTGCATTGCCTAAAACCAAAAGTCAGCATAATCACATGCACCTTAAAGATGGTGTATATTCTTGGTATTTATGTAAAACCACCCCAGACCCCCTGCTCAAATGGAAATGAATCAGATTTCAGAAACATGGGAACATCAGCAGACCCCTCTCTCGCTCATCATACCCCAAGGTTTAAAGTCTTTACCTTGAATGGTGTAGGAATAGTTGTGCAACATTACAATTGTACATCCAGATGGACACGATAGTATAATTCAATTTATTTTTTAAAAACCATTGGGATAATAACCTGTGAACAATTTATTCCTGTTATTTTACCATATTTATTTGGTATCCTGGAGGATAGAAATCAAATCTTGGAGATTATATTTGATTTTTGCTTACATTATTTTTCATTCAGAGGAATGGTACAAGACAGGGGGAGTCCTGCTGATTGGCTATGAAATGTACCGACTCCTGGCCAGTAAGAAAGCACACCTTAAGAAGCCTAGGAGAACCAAGAAATCCCCAGATGATGACATCATTGATGTTGATGAAGAAGACAAGAATAAATCCCTCTTAGTTGGTAAGGAAAATTCATTAGGTGAACAGTTGCCAAATTATTTGTACTTTGATCAGTTCTGTTTTTGTCTAAGTGTATCCTGGAGATAATAATAGTAATAATGCTTTATTTATTGAGGGTGGCTCAGGAGTTAAGGACGATTCTCCCTTGGGGCCTTCTTAAGGAGAGTATAACAATGCACATGAAGATATCAATAACTGCTGATTATTTTAATATGTTTAGTATTAAAATACTAAATTCCATTATCTGTTAGAAACATATACATGCTCATATCTCTTTTTAAATACTCTTAATATTTTCAGCAGATTTTACATGTAGTGGAAGCTTATTCCACAGAACTGTACCAGAGTATTGGAAGCTCTTTTTTAATTGCTCTGTTCTTGGTTTTTGGTGCTAGAAGGTTTCCATGTGATATTGATTTCAACTGGTAGTGTTGAAAAAGGCCTGAATAAGTTCTGAAGATACTCTGGTGCAGTTCCATGTAGATATTTATATAAAAGAACTGCCTTGTGAAAATCTATCCTGTCATATATTTTGAAGCATTTCTGTAAATAATGCTTTTGAGGGATGATCTGTAAACAAGTCTTTACCATCATATTGTATCTGAATATCACTGCCATATTATCTTATTGCATTGTTTGTTCATTATCCTCTCAATATTTCCCCAATAATATATAGGGCTCCATTTCAAATTCACTTATGAAAGTTGGTATGTGGAGCATCTCAGATAGAGTAAAACAGTTATTGCAAAACTGGGTCACTCTAACCTAAGTTGCATCCTTGGGTGACCTTTGTATTTTTTGTTCTTTGTTCTTATACTCCTAATATCTTGGACTCGGTTGCATTGGTTATCATGAAAATTGGTATGTATATATATTTTGGAATAAAAGAAACTCGACCATACCAAACATGGGTCAGTGTGACCTTCAGTCAGCTTTTCAAGTGACTTTTGCTCTTTCAGCTGTTGTACCTTATGCACTCATTTTCATGGAACATGCTTGGAGCGTGCATCTCATAAAGAAAGCATTTCACATGAAAGCTGGGTCACTTTGATATTTTTCCAAGATTGTGAATATTGCTATAATATGGTGTTTTATCTCAACATCTGTATGCCACCAAACATGCATTGTAGCTGCATCTTGTAAGCAGCATAACTCAAAAACTGGGTTGATATGACCTACTCTCAGTGACTAATAGAGTATTCATACAGGTACTGATTTGTGCAACAGAAGTGGGGAATATCTTGTTAGCTACTGATAGCAAATACAATTTAGTTTTTGGTAGCACAAAATAGTTTCATTTAAGAGCCCAATGGATAAAATCTTAGTTTCCATGTTTCTTCTTTAAATACATTACCAGATCATAATAAAAGCTATAAAAAAAATGTCTGCTCACATTAGTTTGGAGTCGGACAAGAGTGGTCTTTCCTCAGATGAAGGGATTGGTGCCAAATCCCACCCACACTTAAATTACAACTTTTGCTCATGCTTGGAAGCATGCTCTTTTAGAGTTCTAAAAAAAAAATCCTTTATCATTATTTCCACTCCACAGAGGAAGTTGGAATAGTTTCTCACATAAGGGAATTAACATGTGCATAACTATTTCTCTCTCATTTCTGTCGGAGACCATGTTTGCTGTCATTGACTGGATTAGGTTATAATGCAGATAATTTCTTTTGATACTTATTTGTTCACTAAAAACATCTTTTAAGTCACTGACTATAATGGTACAGCTCAGGAGGTCTTGCAGTTAAATTCTAATGACATTTATATGGTATGCTAGCATCCCCCTCACAGAAAGTTTATGCTGTGTTTCAATGATTTCACCTGCTCTAGTCTTTAGTGTATTCATTCAGTAATATGTACTTGACTTACTTTATGTTTATGGTTATTATTAACTTGCAGATAATTGTTATTGACTTATTTTGTTCACTAGTGTAACTGAATGATAAAATAATTGATTTGCTATTTGGTCAGAGACTGTCTGTCTTTACAGATCAGATAGGCCATGTAGGTAATATCTAATGACATTTATATTGTTCATTTATGTCCACATCACAGTATATTTATATGATACTTGAATGATTTTTCCCGTTCTTATCAACCTACTACATGATTTCAGTCACTCGGTACCTTGTATTACAGACCTAAAGGCATTTGGATTGCTTATTAGCATCTGCTTCATGGTAATTTGCATGATGCTTTGATTATTCACCTGTAGAACTATTGATTTGCTCAGTATAATGTTTAGGTTTAAGTTCTATCAGTGCAAGCATTTTAACTGGCTGAGGATAATCATGTTGTATGTCTGATAAATGGGGGATCTGTTTCAGCATATGCAACATGCAACAGGTATTATGATTAGGTAATATTTTTGAAGAAACCAGTTTATGGAGTAAAATGTGTCCTTCATATACTTACCCCATCATGGTACAGATACACCCTACAAACTTATACGCAGTTACATCCTACTAGCAGAGCATGTTTCTTGCTCCAGTAGTAAGTAAACTGTATAAAGGATTAGGTCCCAATTCCTTTATCCAAGTGAGATCACTCTGCCTGACTTCCACTTATGTGCACAGGCAATTTTTAGGTTTTCATAGCTAAAATTTCACTTGGAAGGGCTGGATTTGCAAGGTAATAGTTGTGCTCCTAAGGTATTGTGAGTTGGTAAGAATTATCAAAGAAACATCTTTTACTTGAATAGCTGGTTTCGTTCCCTTATCTACAGTGCTGTCAAGAATATGTGATATCATATCAAGTTGTATTCATTTGGGGATGATACTGGTGCAGAAACATTTTTTTCCCCAGCCAGGTTCAAGATTACATTATGGCCCAGTGTGCAAAAGTAGCTGCTCAATTTTGCCCCTATCTCTGGTTTTACATGTTTTGGAAATTTTCATAGAATTCTGATTTTGTGGGAAATCAGCCCATTTATCGACCACTTTCTTAGTCATAGAAGGATCATCTTTGCTGTGCCAATCATCATCTCACTGATACAATATTTCCATTTTCTCACAGGTTTGAAAATGTATTCCTGTCCATGGTTAAGGAATTGTATCATGAATTATGATAGTCACTGACCATAATTGAAAACTGTTTAGTGTTACCGTTAGGATATGTTCAGGGCTGTTCCATTGAAACATACATGCTACTAAGTGAAGTCAGTTTTTTAAAGGATATATGCCTGGGTATTTTAATTCCCTGGGTACTTTAATTCCCCCTGGGTACTTTAATTCCCAAGTTCATATGAAAATAATTAAAAATATAAACATTGCAGGGTTACAGGTATGTTTTGCTGGAACAGCCCTTAACTTGGTCTAGCTAAGTAAATACTTGACTGTTTGAAAACCTTGTTGAATCTATAACCTTAGCAAAAAGCGGAAATGTTTCTTTGCTTTGCTGACATATAAAGATGTTTTAGTACCAATAAGTCTTTGTTTTGCAGGTGTTCATTTTGCCCTTGTAAGTCCTGGTCCTTTGTTTTGCAGGTGTTCATTTTGCTCTTGTAAGTCCTGGTCCTGACTTGGTAGTATGTGATGAAGGACACAGAATCAAAAACAGCCATGCAGGAATTTCACAATCACTGAAGAACATCAGAACCAAGTATGTAATTGTCCTCTCTAGGAAGTTGATTTTGTTAGTTGCATGGAAATTTGTTGAATGGTTGAATAGTTTTTATTGATGGATCAGTTGAATGTCAAATTTAAATGATAACAGCTTTTTACAAATTCACACTAAGGGAAAGAAGATGGCTTAAATGCAAAAAATATTGCTTTGTTGGTCCTAAATGAAAAAATTGTGCCATTTTGAGTTAATGTTGTGCAGTTTACTGTTGTAAAGTCTGACATATCACTAATTAATTAGAAGTGTATTACCGTTGTATTGTTAGCATATGATCTCCACTGTTTAAGGGTCTACCTGATTTGTTAGTAAATTCTGGTAGGTATCTGAACTAATGATTTTGACATCAGATGAGGATTTTCTGCCTGTGTTGACAACTAGCATTTCTTACAATTTATTACCTCTAGGCGAAGAGTGGTACATGTGTAGAAAGCTTTAATTTATGTTTTATTTCCTCTAGGCGAAGAGTGGTGCTGACTGGATATCCTCTACAGAATAATCTAATGGAATACTGGTGTATGGTTGACTTTGTGCGGCCTAACTTCCTTGGAACAAAAACTGAATTTAGCAACATGTTCGAGCGCCCAATTACCAATGGTCAATGCCCTGACAGCAATCCTCAGGATGTTAAGGTTATGAGATACAGGGCCCATGTACTGCATAGTTTACTGGAGGGATTTATACAAAGGTAAATCCAGCGATGTTGCTACCTATTAATTCTCCATGTTCCTTTATCTTGTAAGTTTTTAGCACTTTCTATTTATTGGGAAGTTTTTTTCATATTCAGGTGCATGTATGTTTGTACTGTAAAGATTACCCCCGGTTATTTGGAAAATTTGTTTTTATACACCTACCATAAGGGGGAGCACACCTATCCATCTGTCTATTACTAATTTTATTTCTGCACAATAACTCAAGTTGTCCACCATCTGCAATTACCGAACTTCTTGGATAGCTTGCACTTGGGCAAAGGAAGAACCCAGTTATTTTCAGGTTCAGAAGGTCAAAGTCACAGGGACTAAAAGAAGAACAAATTATTCCTTCACAATAACTTTAGTTCTTCACCACCTATATTTACCACACTTGGTTGATGGCTTGCACTCATAAGGAAGAACCCTTTCAGTTTGTGGATAAAAGGTCAAGGTCACCGAATGAAAGAGTTGTTTAATATCGACAGTTACTAAACATTGTGGTTGACTTGAATTTGTAAGAACCACATACATATATATATATATATATAGAGAGAGAGAAAGAGAGAGAGAGAGTTAGGTCAGAGGTCAGGGTCACTGGAATAAAGAATGATTTTTGCACAAAAACCTTAGTTCTTTACCTTTATAGTTACCAAACATTTTGGATAGCTTGCACTTGAGGTAAGGAAGAACAATTACAGGGTAAATAGTTGGAAGGTCAAGGTCAGTGTGATTGTAACAGAAAAATGGTTATCACACAATAGCATTATTTCCACATCACAGACCCAGACCTGGACCAAACTTAGTGGATGGCTAGCAATGGGGTTTTAAAAAATTCTTAAGGTAAGTTAGCTTGTGCAAAAGCAGTTCTCCATCCCCAGCAATGTCAGTGGTACCTTGTATAATTATTTTTAAAAATTCATATCTGCGAATATACATGCATTTTCATCTGTGATCACAAGAAACTAAATGGTTTATAAGGATGATACATATAAAGTAGACATTAAATATCCATGTTTTCAAGTTGTTGATAGATTTCAAGTACATTTTGTATATTTGAATCCAGTAAACAACTTGAAAGGCCTTGTTCTTTTACCTTGAATTTAAACTGCATTGAATCCTGACAGGTAACAAATTTCATCATCTTTTCATATTTGCTTTTTACATTGAAAGCCTTGCAGTATCTTAAATCTGACAACCCTTTAATATCCAGATATTACAGAAACTTGGTGTTCTCATGCAATCTGGGGGAAATATTCTGTACTGTTGGCTGCTAGTCAGATCCGTATAAAGGATAATGAAAGGTAAGATAAAGTTTTCAAAGCTGCCCTGCAGTTACCCGTGTCCAGATGGAAGATTCCATATGCTGACTTCAAAATATGTCATACTTGGCAAAATATATGGAATGAAAACTCCTTTAGATCATCAAACCCAGTATTGGAGAATGGCCTCCCTCTTGTATAAGAAATCAGGGAGGTGATGTTCACGTACAAGACACACATACCTGATTCATGCATACCTCCAGAAGAGTTAAAATCAACAGGGATGTAGACCATGCCAGCTTATTCTTGTCAGCCTGTGAGAGAGAAGTATATAGACATGAAATGCTTCAAGAAAATGAGGAAAGACATACTTTTTATGAGAATACGGCTTGTACAACAAATTTCTTTGTCTTTTTATATGCATTTTACAGAATTTCTGCATCTTTACATTTTACATTTTATCTTGTTATACTTAATATTTACATATTTTAGATTTTTTTATCTTCCTAAACTTTGTTCAATTCATTTGTACTTTTTTTTAGAAACTTTACCTTTTGTTTACTCATATTGCCAGAAGAAGGAAAAAATGCACAAATGCGGAGGGAGGCATTTATTGGGCTAAGTGTGCTAACAGCTAAATAAATTATATTCATTTATATAACCATATATTTTAATTGATTGATAAATATATCTGCTTACAAACCTACCTACTGGTACATGTCTAACTAATTATGTTACAGAGCAGTGGAATTTGATCATTAAAACAAAACAAAAATGTTTCCAGCAACCAGATTGACCCTGTTTAATAGTCACCCATAATGTTATTTCATTATTTATGAATTGCACTGATTTTTATGAACTTTAAAAATATTATTCCAAGATAAAAATCAATGCAAAATTGACTTCTTTTGTTTGCAGATATAAGAACATCTGTTTAACATTTACTATTGAAAATATCATACATCACTATGGACACATGGTTGGTACCCTTTTTTAAGTATAGTTCAAGGTCGGCTTCCATCTCATTGCAGTTGTGTACCAATATGGATGGATTTCCAGCTTTTTAGCTCTGCTGGTCATAGACCAGTAGCTCTACCAGTATGGATGGACATCCAGCTTTTTAGCTGTACTGGTCATAGACCAGTAGCTCTACCAATACGGAGAGAGTTCCACTTAAGCTTACTGGTCATTGACCAGTAGCTCTACCAATATGGATGGACTTCCAGCTTACTGGTCATAGACCAGTAGCTCTACCAATATGGATGGACTTAAGCTTACTGGTCATAGACCAGTAGCTCTACCAATATGGATGGACTTCCAGCTTACTGATCATAGACCAGTAGCTCTACCAATATGGATGGACTTCCAGCTTACTTGTCATAGACCAGTAGCTCTACCAATATGGATGGACTTCCAGCTTACTTGTCATAGACCAGTAGCTCTACTCTCGGATCAGTCAGCAGCTTCATAATAATGCAGTATACTCTGCTTGTACTTGATTTGAGAAATGAATAGCCCTAACCCTTGTCTCACATGGGGTAATAACCCTAGCCCTTGTCTCACATGGGACAAAAAGTAATTTACATATCTTTAGGGACCACAAGCAGAACCAAGTATGAGGTAAGGGAATGGAACATCCTCTAGCACTTAATTATTTTCTGAATGTGTTATGGTTGGGTTTTGTATTTAAATAAGAAACCCATTTTTAAAGTATAATATGTCTTCCAAAATACAAGCCCGGTCATAGTAAATCTTCACTGGACAAGTCTCTGATATGTTAACCCTATCTATACTTTCAAATTGGCAGATTGATCAGATATTTCAGTGCTTTGTCCCAATGATATCTGTTTGATTTTATCAGTTGTCTCCCATAGTATGTAATACCAATTAACCAATAGCATATAACAGTAGTGCATTGTACATTGGCTAAAAATGGTGTAGGCAATTGACTTCAAAAGGATACTTTGTAACTTTAGCATTGAAAGTATGATTATGTACCAGAGAGAACCATTACAAGTGTATTTGAGTGAAAGGATGTATTTGTACAAACATAGCATTGAAAAATTGCCTATTTATGAGTGTGCTTCCTTTGATGTGATCATGTAGGAACAGTGTTTAGATTTGAACAACTTGATTTTGATTGGATATTTTGGATTGTCATCGCATACAAAGAAACTCACTGACCTGAAGCACATAAATATCAGTTCAATCTACCAAGTGGTAGATAGGGTAATATATCAGAACTTTGGCTAGTACAGATGAGTACACTTGCATCCTACCAAACCCTTCACACAATAATGGGCTTGGAAGAGCTTGCATTTCCTTGTGAGAAGTAACTGATGATTGGTTGGGTTTGGCACCTAGACCTCTCTCAAAAGAGAGACCACATTCATCTGCCAACTGTCTTAGCACTTTGACACTTTTGCATATTATTTCTAAAACAAGCCAAATGATGTGATCAATAACTTTTTTCACATGGAAGGGCTGAACTTCCAATGTAGTGAATGTTTTCCTAATGTATTATAAATTTACTATATTTTTTTAGTGAGAGAATAATTTTCATGGATTTTTTTGCAGTTGCTGGAAGCATTTTATTTAAAGATGTAACAATTAGACTTTCATCTTTGAAAATATTTGGACCCCTTCTTAAATCCACAAGTTGAAGTACCCATGAAATGGTCATTTATAGAAAAACCACAAAAATTGATACCTTTGAAAATAAATGAATTTACACTTTTATTTTAGACGTGGCCATACAGTACTGCAGGCAGCCTTGCCACCCAAACAAGAGTATGTCTTCCTGGTCAAGATGTCCCCAATACAGCGGGCCCTTTATAAACATCTGATGGAGTCAATTTCAGATGCTTCCCTCTGTGCCTGGGCTAACAACAATCCCTTGAAGGCTTTTGCTGTCTGCTGCAAGGTACTGTAGATTTTTATCAGTTCCATAGTGGAGACTAGTTATCTTATGACTCAATCGATGTTCCTGCAGATATTTATCAAAATGAACATATTTGTCATTTGAAATGATCCTCTATTGGCTTAATTCTCTTTTGATCTTGATTGTTAATGGCAAGACATGTGTATCCTTGTGTCAGGTGGTCACAGTAGTAACCATCAACATGGAGAAGGTTTTGTGTTGAAAAATTTTAAAGTTGTTTATCATCTGCATCATTTGCTGTCTTAAAATAAAACTTTGGCAGAATAGCACTACAAGCCTAAAATTAGTACCTGACATTATTAGTTATATGGTGTTTTAGCATGGTAATTGATTCCATTTCACCATGAGTCGAAGACTGGAATACTTCCAGGCACTCTATTGACAGCAGTTACAATGTCTTGTTCAATGAATGAAATGCAGATGCTGTTTTATTGTATTTTTCTGTTAAAATTTTATTTTATGTACTTTATTGAAACCTTGTTGACTTTGAAGATCTTCTCTGCCATTTATTTCTGATACTGCTGACCTTAACTAAGGGACTTGACCCATTTACTCTTCTACCCATTACAGTGAATGGCAACCCTGATCAGCAGCCACATACTTTTTATGGTCAGAATCTCTTGGCACCACCAAAACTGTGCCAAAATTACCCCTCCATGATGACCATCCTTCGAACATGGCCAACAACTAGTATATTAGTGCAAAAATGTCATATTTACTGCTTATGAACAGACATAGATTGGGATTTACCAATGGCAAGCATAAATAGATTGGGATTTACCAATGGCAAGCATAGATTGGGATTTACCAGTGACAAGCATAGATTGGGATTGACCAATGGCAAGCATAGATTTGGGTTTACCCATGGCAAGCAGACATAGATTGGGATTTACCAATGACAGGCACAGTTTGGGATTTACCAGTGGCAAGTGGACATAGATTGGAATTTACCGATGGCAAGCAGACATAGATTGGGATTTACCAATCGCAAGCAAACATATATTGGGATTTGCCAATGGCAAACAGACATATTTTGGGATTTACCAATGGCAAGTGGATGTAGATTGGGATTTACCAATGGCAAGCAAACAGAGATTGGGATTTGCCAATGGCAAGCAGACATATTTTGGGATTTACCAATGGCAAGCAGACATAATTGAGATTTTTAAATGGCAGGCTGGCATAAACTGGGATTTATCAATGGCAATCTCATGAATACTCTTTTATTTCTAAATTCAGCACATTGACATATACAAGTTTTCATCAATATATAGATAAGTAATCCATTTATCCTTACTGCTGTTTGTTCCTTCAGTGTCACTTTTTCCCTTGATAATTACAGACTATTATTACCAACGATAATTATCAAGGTGACAAAAACTAACAGTTGAGAAGAGCAGTTTTGTTCAGCTCAATTCATTGTGACATCTAGTCATCATAAAGTAAAAATGGTTTGCTGGACTTTATTTTAATGGTTTGATTCTGATTACCATGGCTAGACTGTATATATTTATGTGTAAGGGAGCTCATCTACACATTTATTCTTTAGATAATGTGCTTATGCCAGATTTTTTCCCCTAGGTTTCCTGTTTCAGAAGTTTTGCTCACCAGCAAAGCCCTCTGAGCTGGACAACCAGTCTGAAAATTTCAATTTACATGTCACTGACCTTTTTTTTTGCAGATTTGGAATCACCCAGATATTCTGTATGAAGTCACAACAAAAAAGAAGGTAGGGGATGCAGATGAAAATGACCTTGACATTGATACAGAAGGAAATGTGAAAAAGAAGAAAACTGCAAAAGAAACAAAATCAAAGGTGGCTGCAAGTGATGGGAACCCTACCAGTGATAGGAGATCATCAGAACCAGTGATTACATATGAATGGGTAAATTCAGCATGAGGATAATAAAAAAATAAAGAGGAGAAGAATCACTAAACACAATGAAACAAAATCTCCTAATTAAATGTCCCTGTTTTGAGACATATTTTTGAAGTTTTAATCCAGCTTCTTTCAGATTTATAGACAGAGCATAAACTGCATTAGGACTTTAAAAATTATTTATTATTGTTACTGGAATAACAGGACAAAATATTGAATTGAATGTTAACTACAGCAACATGTTTTTAGGAAAGGTTGTGTGTGTGTGTATATGTGTATATATATATATATATATATATATATATATATATATATATATATATATATATATATATATCACATGCAGATGCTCTGAATTATACTTTTTGCAACACTTTAACTCAGGGAACTTTCTTCTTTAAACTATGCTCTACTGATTTCTCCCAACAAACAAATAGACCCAGATCTACTGGCACATTGTTGCTATTATTATTGCCACTATTATTATTATTATTATTATTATTATTACTATTATTACTATTATTATTATTATTATTATTACATGTAGGTCGAGGATCTAATGAAGGATTACAATGAAGGCGTCTTGGAGAATGGTGGGAAAATGGTCGTTCTGCTCAGTATTATCAAGGAATCCCTTGCTGTTGGAGACAAAATCCTTGTATTCAGGTATTGGCTTATAATAGTGAAGCACTCTGCGAGACTTTAAATAACCTTGGGTCTTTCTTTTACTACTTTCAGCATCAATCACTGTTCCAAAATGTAGAGTTGTTATGGGAATGTACTCTAAAATGATGCACTGTACATAGCTGCCAACCCTCACGATTTTGGCTTGAATTTCACAACCTTTTCAGAGATTCACGAATTCACGCCACAAGCAAAAAATTCACGAATTCTCAACTATTTGAAATGTTTAATAAAATAACCGATTTCCCATTAAGTGTTAGTTGTGATATTGGCAGTTGCCAAAATGGTCTGGTACTGCTGGTTGCAATATTAGTAGAACTAAAGCTGATTGGTACAGTTGGCTCTGTAGCAAGCATTTTAGCCTATTTTAATCTATATGTATAAGAGTAGTTATACAAATGCATTTGAGAGAAACTGGGGCCAAACTGGCCTAACCAGAATTTTGCTCTGCATGCGTAACCAACACTTATTTGAATTATCATTCGGCATCGCATGTAAGATCTTTAAAATGGCTTTACCACCAAGGAAAAAGAAATGTATTGCTCAAAAAGTGAAGTTTAATTTGGAATATACCAAAAATTGGCCATGCATTCAGCCATTAAACATTGATATACATCATGCTTTTTGCACACAGTGTGCCTCAGATTTTAGTATTGGGCCTGGTGGCAGAGACGATGTGAGGAAGCACATCGGTTGCAAAAAACACATAGAGGTTGAGAAAATTAAGAATTTGCAGATTTTAGCTCTGGAATATTTTAAGCCAATGACAGAAGACCTGCAAGCTACCAACGCTGAAGCATTATTTGTGAGTTTTCTTGTTGAACACAATCTACCTTTATCACCTGGAGACCATGCTATACATTTGTTCCGACAAATGTTCCCGGACTCGAAGATCGCTTCCAAATTTTCCTGTGGAACAACCAAAAGTGCTGTGCTCCTGTGCATACCTCACAAGAGTATTTTCTCTAGTGAGGAAAAATAAGACAGACTTTAGGGTCTCCTTAGGTGTAGGAAATTTGTCAGCAATTTTAGTCACCAAGATCAACCAGCAGGCAAGAAACCTGAACTGTTTTGAAAACAAATTTGCGATCAAGCAATTGAGGAAGTTCAAGTCTGCCATAGTATCATGTCTTGGTAAATAACCACAAGAACAAGTGAAGTTTATGAATACCATAATAAATAGAAATGCAGATATATTTTTTATATGTAGTGTTTTAATTTTATATTGCGATCTTGATATAGTATAGTACTGACTGTCAGAGTGGATGGAGTTATTGTTATGGTATTTTTCACCAATTCATGTCCAGATTCACTAATTATTATCACTATTTTCACTAATTGCGAGCCTGAAGGTTGGCAGCTATGACTGTATCTAATGCCTTAAACCCAGTCATTATCTTCACATATTCTTTCCTTTGTGTTTGGGAAGTCACAAATCAGTGAGCACCCTGTTAAGCACTGACGACTATGGTTATGCATGTCATGTGTATTATATAATGTTACAGTAACAGTTTTGAAGGTGCATGTTATGAGCATATGATGCTTGCAAAATTTGTATCCTTGACACAGAATTTATTTTAATATACAAAAAATTCATGTTGCTACCATTGCTGCCAGCAAAAACGGCCTGAAAATATTTGCATCAAGAATAGTCGGCTATTAAAAAGTTACAGTTTTTTAAGTGACACTGGCACAGTACATATGTTGAATTATAAATGTGAGACATCTAGAATAAAATGTTTCCAAAACATATAATGTAAATTTCATGTTTGAAATAAAATTTTGAGTAAAATGATCCAAACAGTTTTCTAATGTCAGACAGTAGGTTTGTATGACTTTGGAGCATATCTTACTTACACATTTTAATACCATCAGGGGCAAGTCGTGTGAAAATTTGTACTCAAAGTTTTGAACATGTCCCAGGCAGATGAATGAGGGATTTATTTTAGCTCTGGAAAATTCTTCAATGTAAAATTCTTAAAAATGTATCCAGTAGATGATGTAGTAAAACATATGCATTGTACAAACTAAAAGTGAAGACACATTCCCAATTCAAGTAGCAAATTACTTCCGTTGCATTGTCTCCCCTTACTGTTGCAGTTCTCTTTTTGTTTTAAAATTGTGGATTTTAAGTTTCTTACCTCAACAGATGATTCCAGCTTATGATGCTGCAATAGTTTTGGTGTCATTTGAATCATTGTCAGTGATTTTACCATAGATTTATTTACCCAAAATATGCACTGTTTCAGGCATTTTATTGGTTTGTAGGAATGCTTATGGCATATTACCCATTATTTATTTTACCAAATATAGTTCGTGTTACTTATAATAGTATCATTGTTTATGGCCTTTCAGAAATGATTAAGAAAGAATAGATTCAGTAACCTTTCATGTCATTTTCTCTGGAGTTATTTTATTGCATCCGATCTAATGTTAACTAGTATCACATCTTCCAATTTCTCAGTAGTTTGATTTTCATTAGTATAATCAGAAATTGGCATTGATTACTAATTTAAAGCATTATTAGGGAAACTATATGAATGGGATATATTGCAGCTGACAAGCCTTCTTGATGTTGTTTAGAAAAAAGAATAATGCTAGAAGTACAGGTATACTTTCATAAGTAAATTATTGATCACAGGAGTACTCATACTTGCCTGAATGACTTGTTTTGGTATAAGGTCTTCCCTTGCTAGAAACCTTAATAATATGCCCCAGGAAATTATATTTTAAGCCCAGAGCACTTTTTTTTTTCCATTTTGAACTGTAATTACAGAAGTTGAATTCTGTAAAAACTCATATATGTGTTAAAATAAATTGAAATTAGATCACAAGGAGCTACAAATATGTATTTCTATCATCTTGCAGTCAGAGCTTGTTCACATTGTCCTGGATTGAAGAAGTACTCTCAAAACAAAAAGTACCTCGGCCAGATATGGATGAAAATTGGTGTCGCAATAAAAGTTACTTTAGTAAGTAGATGTGACTGTCTTATAACAAGATAATTGTTATATGTTAATTTACTTCACTCATAATCAGTAGGTTTTTTTATTTTTTGAATTCTTACTAAACCAGCCTGGGTCAGTTACTGTGGTGTGTGTCTGAGCAAGACACATTTCTCCAAGTGCCTTGGTACTAAATGGTTTTCTGCTGAAGCGATGCTAAACATCAATAAATTGATCAATTATCCCAGTTATATATTTGGGAAAAGCAAATTCATATTCCTCATTCATAAGATTCTAAGTACATAAGTGTACTAATAAAATTTATGAAAGAAGAAATAGTTTTGAATGAGACCATCAGTTTAGTTTGACCAATTCTAGGTGAAATGACGTTAATTTTAATTATATAATCTGCACATTAAATATCATTTTATTTTACCCATTTGATGTTTGTCAGCCGAATATGATTACGTTACTTTGATAGAGTCAAGAATGAATGTGTTATTTTCATTATAACTTAACGAAAGAAATTTCTTAAAAGACCTAGATACATCTCATTCCCTTTTTTAATGACAAATCATTTTTACTGTAACTGACATGTTATAATTATGCACAACATGCACACTGTGAGAAGATAAAAAAATATAGTGGAATTTCTTTTGTCTGAAAAAATACTTCCTTTGCACATTTTCTACACATGAATATAACTTTATAAGTTATTTAACATGATCAGGCCAGTTGAAATTGCTTTGAGGTTTAGATTCTGTGGCATCCACCACATAAAAATCTGAGAATTTTTAGGTGCTGTTAGAGTTGGTTTGTAGTAAATATGGAGAAATGACATAGGACATCAAATATTGAAACACCTTCCATGTTTAAATTTTCAGGACTGGATGGCAGTACAGGCAGCACTGAGAGAGAAAAGCTAATCAATCAGTTCAATGCTCCAGAGAACACCAGGGCATGGCTATTTCTCCTCTCAACAAGGTCTGACTCTTACATTAGCTGTTTTGCATGTTTTGGAAGTTTTATTCTTACTGGAGCAATATTACCCTTTTTGACCATACAGGAAGCTGCAAGCATGCACACACACATGCACACACACACACACACACACACACACACACACACACACACACACACACACACACACACACACACACATGAACACATTTTCTCACTCTCTCCATTCTCAGAATGTGACTTAGTTATAGCTATGTTTACCAGCCCCATTGTAAAAAAAATTACTTCTCAGTTTAATATGATTGGAACTTCTCCCTAGTGATATTGATGAGCTCCTGGATTTTTGTCCTAGTGTAGAAATTGCAGAACTAGATATTTCTTAAATCTGTATAGAACACTGGGGGATGCTGTACTGTTCCTATTTTATAGAATCAATCTGTTGTTAGTTAATTGAGGTCACAACTCAATTTGTTTTTTTGTTTTTTTACAGAGCTGGCTCTTTAGGTGTAAATCTTGTTGGGGCAAATCGTGTTGTGATGATGGATGCCTCATGGAATCCATGCCATGACTGCCAAGCAATCTGCCGTGTGTACAGGTTCGGGCAAGAGAAGCCAAGCTTCATCTATAGGCTTGTTACAGAGAATTCCCTTGAGAGGAAAATCTATGACAGACAGATTAATAAGCAAGGAATGTCTGGTAAATCAATTTCATTCATTGTCATGGCTTATGTTAGACATATACAAAACTTTTACATTTTCAAATAAAACAGATGAGCACAATTTTTATTTATCTCCTTCTTTACAGAATACATGAAAATAAGGATAATAAGTGTTTATGCCTATCTTTTTACATGTATTGTAAAGTCAATATGTATTTAATTTAATAGGCTCTTATGGGTAGGAAAATGCAGGACAACACATTTAGAGTTACAATATTTTGGCTTTTGTTGTTGACAGTAAAATGCAGGACAACACATTTAGAGTTACAACATTTTGGCTTGTGTTGTTGACAGGAAAATGCAGGACAGCACATTTAGAGTTACAATATTTTGGCTTGTGTTGTTGACAGGAAAATGCAGGACAACACATTTAGAGTTACAATGTTTTGGCTTGTGTTGTTGACAGGAAAATGCAGGACAGCACATTGAGAGTTACAATATTTTGGCTTTTTTTGTTGACAGGAAAATGCAGGACAACATATTTAGAGTTACAGTATTTTGGCTTATGTTGTTGACAGGAAAATGCAGGATGCAGGACAACACATTTAGAGTTACATTATTTTGGCTTATGTTGTTGACAGTAAAATGCAGGACAATGTATTTTTATGTAGATTTAATAGTATATTACATCGAGCTGATTCATTTAATAAGAAGCAAAGATAGAAAGAAGACAGAAGCGCAACATAAAGAGAATAGATCAATAGCCAGGATAATTAATGGAGATTAAACGCAATGGTCCCAGAGAGCACATGTACATGTTAATTTTAGGTTTTCATTTGCACACATTAGACCTTCATGTTTTGTTGCAAACATAACAAAGACTAGACTGATATTATTTTCTAAACAGTACTTGCTTAACTCACACACCTATTGTTCAGATCGTGCAGTATTCTTTTAGTTTTCCACTCCTCACCTATACACACACACGCATGTAAATTGACCTACACAACCACACAGTCTGTATAATACAGTATATAATAAAACTAGTACACACACGCATGTAAATTGACCTACACAACCACACAGTCTGTATAATACAGTATATAATGAAACTAGTACACACATGCATGTAAACTGACCTACACAACCACACAGCTACAGTCTGTGTCCTACAGTATATAATAGAACTAGTTTTATAATGTAGAAGTCTTTTTTTTGTTGTTGAAAAGCCATATAATACGGAATCTAATTAAAATGAACCCCTATGGACTACTTAAATTTACTAATTTACAATAGAATTTTGCTGCAAGAAACAGGAAATAAGAGTATTTAGTGCATCATATGATAAATTCTAAGATTCTGATTGGTTAACTACATGAAATTTATTTTAAGACATTATATATTCCCACTGACTCCAGAACACCCCACCTGGCTGTAGTAATTACACCTAGTGCCACAGAATGATAGTATGGACATCACATTGCATCATGTGAAATACTAAATTAACTATTGTCTTCTATTTAAACTGTTTTGTGACAGTGGAATCAGTTGGAGTATAGTGCCCTTGCTTTGGCATGGTTGCTAAACCCACCAGACAACATTACACAAGTAACAGTTCTCAGAAGGCAACAGTAGATAAACCTATCATTTGATATATTTAACAATTATTTCATTTGATTTTGTTGTAAAAGTTTAAATATACAGGGTCTATAGGGGACCTTGAAAAGCCTTGAAAAATGAATTGTTCCCTCAAGGCCTTGAAAACACCTTGAAAATTCAAAATATTGTCTGGGTACTTTAAAAAGCCTTTATTTTCTTGAAAGCAAAAGGAATTAATAACTAGTTCTCATTTTACAGAATTAAATAAAAAAAAGAAAACGGAGAAAAAAAACAATGAAAAACATTTGTGCCAGAATGAAAATTTTTCCACAACTGTCCACTGCGCAATCATACATTTTGAACTTCTGATTGTATGAATCCCGGATGTAGCGGTGGTTTAAATTTGAATCATTTGCTTTGACATGTCTGGCTGCCGATTCCAACTTCAGTGGCTAGATGAAGAAAAATATAAAGTTCAGATTATGAGATCTTTCTCAGCTTTGCAAAATGCAAATTATGCTTGAAGGATATTGATTTGCATGCAATGGGAGAGAGTACTCCATGGTCACATGCAGCTGGAAAAAAAACATACTCTTGTAATGGCTCTTAATACAGGCAAAACAAGAAGTCTTCAGCATGAAATTGTTTTTGACGAATGAGGTATGCCTGTGAACACAGAGATTCAAGTTTTAATTATAGAAACTGTAAATAGTATTAATTTGGGATTGAGTGGAAAATAGGACAGACGATAATTGCAATGAACATGATAAATCTAAAGATATATAATACAGCTAAGCTGAGAGAAATATTAATATACCTAATATGAAGTAGTTTAAAATATCCATACGCTGTTTTTAAATAAGCAATAATATAAAAGACAAATATCTTTACTTTTTGTTTCTTTATGGGGATGAGTGAAGAAGAAAGGATGGTACTGAAAAAGACATTGAGACAGTGACAGCTGCTGATGATTATGCATTGAAAGCACAAATCCATAGTAAAATTTCCTTTATCATGACATCAAAATAATTTGAGGAAAAGTGAAAAGGACAAAATCGTTCAACTTGGAGCTCTTGAAAAACAGCTTGATGACAAGCTACAAGAACTGAAAAATTCACTCTAAAATATTTTGGACTTTGTAAAAAGTGTAGCATAGACAGTGTAAAATGAACATTGTTCAGTGACTGTACATTATTCTAATGTCCAGATGTAGGATGTTTAGTAATGGGAATGATATCAATGATCATACTCTTGACTTCATCTTTTATTTTGGGTTTTTTAAAAATAAGTTTGCAAGAAATATTCCTCATATATGGAGTAATAGTAAGTATTAACTTGTGTTTACATACAGTTTCATTTATGTATCCATTAAAATTAACGTAATAATGCACCTTGAAAAACATGATTTTGAACCATGAAAAACCTTGAAAATTTTGAAAGAAATATGCTACTAACCCTGAATATACATGTATGGAGCAAACTACAGTCAAATTTGTTTATTACATTCTTGATTAAAACATTTTCTCTGTTGGAACATTCAAGTTTAGTTTCCATGGCTAAATTCCTAATTGTTATATATTTTAAAAGTTTTGTTATAACATTCCTTTGGTACAAAGTATAATTGGTTATAGTATTTGGTTTGTGTTGTCCATCAGAGAAAACGTTTTGACACAGAATATGCCAAAAGTAAGGTAAACAGAGGTAATCATTTAAATAACAAAGGCGAAACAAAGGTGCCAAGTAACAAAGGAATGATAATCATACCTCATTCATAATCACAAAAAACAAAAACAAAGGCACCAGTTAACAAAAGCATGATAATTACACCTCATTCATAATCATCAATTTAGAATCGTGAGATTCTGTTCATTGCTCTTGAAGCAAATCAAGCAATGCTTTGTTTTGTACCTTTGTTTGCTAAATAATATTCTGTGACTGTAGTTGAAATACTGGATACAGCTTGAAGTAAATCTTATATTCCAAGGAGTCATCTTCAATTTAAAATCAAAGTAAGAGCCTTGACCAAAAAAAATTGAGTTTGAAATAAATTTATTGTTTGTTGTCAGCATGGTTTTATCATGGCATATTGTTTCCACATATTGTGTTTTAAACTGTTTAGTGTAGTTGTTGTTGGGTTTAAAGCCATTTTTCAGCACATGATAGGCTATGTATGGCAGCCAGTATAAAAATGGTGGAGGAAGAACCCGTGAAAACCCCGGGAAGAACCACCGACCCACGAGAAGCTACTGGCAAGCTTTCTCAAATATCCACATTGGCCGAATCCTAGACTCGAACCCACACAGACAGGTGAGATGGCAGTGATCCGTAACGGAGAACGCTTTAGACCACTCGGCCACTCGGGGCCCCAAACTGTTTAGTGAAGGCACAGTTTGTTCAGTAAAATGATGTAATTACCAACGTTAACAATGATGAAGATGAAACCATTGATAAAGTGTATGAGACATTATGCCTACTTGGGTCTGGTAATAAGGATGCTAATTTCTTGAATTATGCTGTAACATATATGTTACCAACAACTGAAGATAATGTTTGGGCAACAGATTCTTCTGCCATTGGAAGTGATGAGGATGAAAATGACTTAATGCCAACCTTTCTACATGGAGCCAGCAAGGTTCTAGATAGCACTGAGTACATTAGACTGTACCTACTTGCTTTGATGAGCTTGTCACTGAAAATTATTAACAAAACATTTTAGATTAATTTAAAAAAAACAATTGATTAATGAAAATACATTTCCAGCTGGTACATGTATGTTGATACTTTCATCAGCGGTAAAACTTGTTTCCTGCATTTATGTATAATGTCACCAACATGTACTATGTGATATGTTAAATAAAAAAAATCTTTTCCTGTATAAAAAGGAAAGTAAAAAGTGGATAAAAAATGTCAAATTCTTAAATGTTGAATTTCTTCTTTAAAATATCCCAGCATCTCTCAGTGATGTTAAGCATTGCAATTGAAATTGAACCCACAATTTAAGTTCTTCCTGAATGCATTACCAAATTATAATATGTCCTTCCACTAATTTACAAACCCAGACCTCTCAATCAAAAAATTAAAATGTTAAAATATTGTCAATGTATTGAGATGAAAGTCAGACGAAGGTGCATTGAAATGGTACACAAGTTGATGAAAAGGAAATCCATTCAAAGAAGGAAAGGAAATGCAGGCTCTTCTGGTTATTTGTTAAGCCAGCAAAGAATGAACTCGAGACCATGTGAATATCTTGTGCATATCACCTCATGAGGTCAGGGTAGTTATTACAAGCCCTGTATTCAAGTGAAATTTATCACTGACTGGCATTGTTAAAGCCATGGGTTAAATACAACATTAGCCAGCTTCTGCCTGAAATACCTTTCATCTTACAATGTTCAATTCAGCTTGGTAGGGCCAATATCAAAGACCCAACTGACTAACTTCCAGGGAACATAGCAGCTTACCAAAGACACAAGCCACTCTGATTTCTCTAGATTTGCAAGAATGAATTTTCCCTTGCATTTCTTCGTCGATCTGTGATATATTTTGTATAAAAGACTTTAAGCTGTTGCTGTTATGTTAGGAGACCAAAACCAGGACTGACTTTGTGATAAGGGTTGTAACTCCATCAATCTTGTATCTGTTATCCTGAGCTGATTTTTTTAAAAAGTTCAGCATGCTGTTTTTTTTATAATACTTACCCAATTATAATATGGGCACTCCCTCCATTTCCCTTACCACTATTATATCCCTGAATTACTTTGCATCTTTGCACCAGCAGTAACTGATAAATGATAGGATTTGGCATCAATCCTGCTCAGGGGTGACCAGTCTTGTCTGACTTCTGTCACAGCAGGCAGATAATATTGAACATGTTTGTTTAGTGATTATGTAAGCCAATAGACTTTGTTAATGTCTTTTTTTCACTTGGGAAGACTGGATTTATATGGTGGTGGATGGACTCCTGACAAACTGTGATCAGGGTAAGTGTTTAAGAAGAAGCATTTTTACTCATAACGTTGGTGTTTACAAATACATCACCCATTGGCTGGAAAATTTAACTCAGTTGTGTCTATTTACCACACAAATTAGAGGTCTAAATGAAATGAACGTCAGAGTCTTGAAATCTTTGTTTGCTTATGCTTTAAAATGTCTAGAGAAAAACACAAAAAAGAAGGCTACAGAATTTCATTGTACATTATAACTTAATGATATTATAAACATACTTTATATTGTATACTTTCCACGTAAAAACTTTTCCCATTCTATCACAACCATGATGATCACAAACTTCATTTCTGCTCCAAATCTTTTTGAAGGATTTCATTTATCAAAATTAAGTTTGGTACAAGACTTTACATGCAGGAGACCTACCCCAAGGATGATTTTCACCATTTTCCATCAAAATTTAACATAATTATGGCTTCAGTTTGCTTTCCTATTTGCAGCCATTAACTTTTGAAAGATTTCTTGCAGTGAAATCAAATTTGTTTTGAGACTTGACGTTGAGGAGACCTAGGTAAGGTGTAGTTTTTACTGTTTACTGACAGATTATAGAGTGGCGGCCCCTGCTTGACAATTACATTGGCCCTTCCATGATATTGCTACATTATTACTGACAGATTATAGAGTGGTGGGGCCCCTGCTGGACAATTACCTTGGCCCTTTCATGATATTGCTACATTATTACTGACAGATTTTAGAGTGGTGGGCCCCTGCTTGTCAATTGCCTTGGCCCTTTCATGATATTGCTACATTATTACTGACAGATTATAGAGTGGTGGGCCTCTGCTTGTTAATTACCTTGGCCCTTCCATGATATTGCTACATTAGAAGTTTTGAAGGATTGAAGTCAGATTTGATATAGGGCTTTATATAAGGGAGATTTTGTAAAATTCATTTCTCACCATTTACAGGAAAATTTTTGGAGGATTATGGTCCCTTTTTTTACTACAATTTTGCCGTTCCATTTCATTTCTGCTCTATACTTAATGAATTCTTATGAGATTGGTAAGTACACTTTATATTAAAAAGACTTTGATCCATTTTAATTTCTGCTTTTTATCAGGAAAAATTTATGGAGTTGTGGTCCTTGTTTAACTTTGAACTTTGCCCTTCCATTTTGCTTATGCCTAATAACCATTGAAGGACTTTATGGATTGGAATACAATTTGGGGTTTACATAGAAAGACCTGAATTAAATTTGATTTTCTCTATTTCCAGCAAATATTTCAGTCCTGGTTCAGCATAGAACTTTGCCCTTCAATTTTCGCTTAATAACTTTAGAAGGACTTTGTCAATTGAAATCAGATTTGACATCAGGCTTTATTTTGAGCTGATCTAAGTCAAATTTGATTTTTATCAAGTTATTTTTTTAAAATGTGTTTGCTGTTTAATTATGTCCATATCATATGTACACATTTCTAGTTGAATTATATTTTGTCCACAGATCGTGTCATTGATGAGCTTCAGCCGCAAAACTACCGCAGGAAGGTGGATAATCTCCTGGCCTATGAGGTTCGAACAAACTCCTGTTTGACTTAGCCTGTCATAAAAAAAAAATCTTCATTTTTTAAATTTACATTTGATTTAATAACTCTGTATTAGGGGGAGAGGGTTCTGTCTGTTGCATATGAGAAAGAAGCTCAAATTATCCCTGCCAGTAATGGCAAAAATGTGGGTTGAGTTGTTGAAGTGAAATAAACCACAAAAAGATGGTGAAAACCAAACACATAAAGTCCAGTTTTATTTTTATGTAAATATTTTTTACAAGCTTACCTTTGGCATAATCATCTTGATATATCATGGATATGCCTGTAGCAAAGATGTGCAATCATTAAAAATACTATGTAGTGATTTCATTTGACATCATAAAATTGAATAATCTCTTATGGTGTTCAGATTTTGTACTGCTGTTGTTTCACACACGACTGTGATAGAGTGAGTTTTGCTATTAGTTCGATCAGTTTCCAAAGAATTGTGCAAAATGTGATACCAGTATGCCATTTGGCACTGCCTTTAATAAATTCAGCCACATAACTTTCACTGTCTTTGCATAAAAATCCCTGAAAAGTGACTACATACCTTCTGTCAGAGATTGATTTTTGATCCCATTCATGATTATTGATGGTAATATAAGTCATAACTAGATATTACGTTATGGGATGTTTTACATGTGAATTGACTGAGCAAGGGCAGCTTTTCTTTTAAATTTAAGACTTACATGTTAATTAGGACAGAAAACTTAATTTTTTTGCCACTTTGAATCTTGGTAAATATTATGGTCATCACATGAAGATGCTTGTATTAGCAAATCAATGTGCTCCAACAAATTGTATTGGGGTTAATGCCATTTTTGCAGGCAGCTGAATCAAGTGTATTACAGAATCTTTTGAATCCAACTAGTTTCACATTTTTTAATGGATCATCTTGAAAATTGGTAAATGTCAGTGTCATCTTGTGAAGATAATTATATCAAATATCACTTTGCTTGTGTAACTTGTGTTAGGGTTCTTGGTTATTGTTAGGGTTCTTGCTTATTTTGCCCTGTAGCAGAATCTTAAAAATGCCAGTAGTCACGGAGTTTTGATGGATCAAAGTGAAACTTGTTACATACAGTATTTTATGGTTATCATTTACAAATTAGTATGCTCCAATTTTTGTACAGCTAGATACAGTATATGCTGGAATCTTTGAATGCATTTAGTTTTATAGTTTATATTCCGTCTCCATACCATTTTGTACATATTATGATGATTGTTTAAAGATGCACAGGCTCATGCAATTTTTAAAGAGTTATTTACTCTCTTGCCCTGCAGCTGAATAGACAAAAATCTTTGAACACCACTTGTTTTGTATGGATTGCGGTGAAACTGCGTACATATTATGATCATCATGTAATGAGGCCGATATAGACAAGTCATTTTGCTTCCTTCATGTTGCTTTTGCGAGTTACTCTCCTTCTTTGACTTAAAGCTGGATGCAGCATATAACAGAATTTTGTGATTGCAACTAACCATGCAGTTTTTAGTTGACTGTTGTGAAACTTGTTACATATTATCCCAGTTGACCAATCGTTGTACTTGCACAGTTTTTGGAAGAGTTGTGCACCTTTCATGACTATAGACTCTGCTCCATCAGTTGGGTGTGTGGATGCGGAAGAGCTGAGGGTATATTTACTTGAGAAAATTACTTACCACTCATCAGGTTGTATATTTTGAAAATATTGGGTCAGTCAAGGAATCTAGTGATTCTGATAGCCATTCTATAATATTTTGACAGGAGATTGATCGATCCATGAATATAGCTAATAAATACCCGCCATATAGTATGCCAGTATATCCAGATGATAACATGCAAACAAAATTTTTATTACATCAAAGTTCATTCCAGTTTTATAACAGATCTGTTAGGCATTGGCCTGTCTTTGTCTACCAGTCTTTAGCAGCTTTCTTTGCTTCAGTATTTCTGCTGATATCTTTCTTTCTTCAGTACTATTGTAAATACAAGCTGACCTGCATGTAGTAATTTTCATCATCAAATGTTGCTTGATATTACAGGACAGAGATTTTCCAGTCATAGATTTCTCTGATGCAGAGAACAGGTATGATGATGAAGTCATGATCAAGACGCTGAAGGAACATGGTCACTGGTTGGCCCAGGTAGAGCATTTTTGCATAATATTTTAATTTTGTAATGTATATTACCAATTATTAGCAAAATCAGACATTTCTGTAGTGGCTTTATTATTCATAGCTTGGCCTAATATCTACAGCAGCTGCTGCAGATTTGGATATATATTTACAGATAAATAGAATCCATCATATACATTGATGTAAGATTGGACAATTTTGATCCCAAGGGTGTCATTTTCATAGCAAGCACTGATACATATTGATTACTTTTATCACTTTTATGAATGAAAAATTAAAGTCAAAACTGCACATGAATACTGATGTAGATTTAAAACAGCAACACACCCACTGAAAATGTCCTCAACTTATGATAGAGCATAAAAAGTAAGATTTATACTGAAAACTTTAAATGACAGTTTAACATATATAATTGCTCAAAAGTACAGTCATCAGGCCTGTTGAGATAATGGCAATATACAGCAACCAAAGAGAAGAAGGGAAAAATATACAAGACCAGTATGGATGTACTAATTTGATATGCTAGCTTTTTGGTGCAGGAGATAATGCAGTTTGACTCCTCTTTTCACTCTTGCAGTTAATTTGATACAATGGAGGATTTTTCCCCCATTTTTAGGTAACAAGGCCCCATGCAAGTCCAAGATTGGCCTTTTGGTTTATAAGACCAGGCATATGGGGTATTTTTGAGATCCAGTGCATCCAGCATGTCGTTCAGTCTTGCTATCTGGTGCCATTCTTGCCATCCAACCAGCCCAGTTATCCTAACCTGGACTCAAGTATGGGAATTTAGTGATAGTTCCAACCATTTGGCCAGACATATGGAATATTAGTGAAAGATCTGTGTAGCCATATTGTTGGTAACATGCATATCAGGATAGTAGCATCAAATATGTCTGTCCAACCATGCTTCTGGCTTGACTGGTACAGAAACTGAACATTCAAGTTTCCACACACCTGAAGCCAAGCCAGCCACCTGCCCAGGTTCAACAAAATTGCCCTGTAGACCTGGCTTTCCCTATTTTCACAGCAGACCATCTTGTAGTGGTTTATTTTGGTACAGTGGCTTTGCATCATCATTACCTCACTGATTGGCTAATCCCAAAATGTTAGCATGGTAAATCTCAAAATTGAAGCAGACAAGGACCAAGATTATTCACACAATGGGTTGAAGATACTTCTGAGCAAGAACTCTACTCCAATCCAGCCATGGAGATGTGAAGTTTAGTTTTGTGGATGGCATTGAGGAGGTGTTGCCAAATTTGGAATACCCTATTCCTCCTGCTACCATGCAAGACTCTAAAGTCAAAGTATCTGTCGACAGTGGAGAAGAGTCTCCATATTCCTGGCTGTTTCCTCAGTCAGCAAAACTCCTGGAGATTGACATCGGCAGTCTGAACATATTCTGTGACCCTGCAAATGCTAAAGCGTTTTTTATATAAAAAAAGACAGGTACCAGCAACGTTTTTTTGTGTACACAACATTCCACTTCCAACCATACTGAACGACTGGCATTTGATAAGAATGTAATGGTGGTTTACTTGTCTGCCTCACCATTTTATATGGTAAGTAAGAATGTGTCTTTTTGCCACATCAAAGCTGTTTCAAAAATGTTGCCACGTTTTTTTATGCTGGATATGGCCTCATTGCTGATTTTCTGACAGGCAGAAAAATCTGCCAACTAACACACCTGTGAGTCAATGGAAGGAATTGCTCAAGTCATTAACAGAGGAGCTAACAATGCAATGTCTAGTCTTGACTTGATACATCATGGTGTATAATTACAATCCATATCGCTAAATTCACATGACATCCTTACTTTAAGAGTGACTTCATTTGGCTCACAATGGCTGTTTGGAACCCAAATTGAAGAAGTTTAGAAGTAGGCAACTCAGGAACTACCCTTCCAATTGGCCTCTGTATCCACATTTAGGAACCCTCCATCCATGCCACAGCTAGCCAGGCAAAACAAATCTTTACGTCCCAGGGGACATTCATATCTCAGTCTTGTGATTGCAGACAAGAGCAGAATCAGTCTAGGAGGCATTCTTACAGGGGATGTAAGAAACAAAGTTTATCTACCCTGAAGCCTCCTGCTTCCTGACACTGATTGAATACTCCCATCGACTGTAGACATCCTACTGGTGGGCACCAGACTTTTGCAGTTCAATTACAGATTAACCTATGTCTGCAAAGCAGATGGGTAAGCAAGTCATCTTGGGCACTTTGAGTTTAGGGTATCTGAGTTGGATAACCGAAAATCCTCCTCTTTGTTACTCCCCATCTAATGAATGTACCATCAGATTGACCAAATGACCATATTCTTCAACAAGAGATACAGAGATACATTTACTCATCGACCACCAGGTGGTGGAGATTGTATGAAAACAGCAATCTCTGGCATTCTATTTATTGATGTTTCTTATCAAAATGGCCAGTGGCATGTTGGGGGAGATCAAAGACACGAGTTACCTCATTGAATTCATTCTTCTGCTGAAGTTCAAGACAGAGACAGTCTGATCTCTCCAACTATATATACGTCTTTCTTTAATATTAGATTTTATACTATTTTTAGATGAATTTTTTTTCTCCACTTGTGTTTTCATTTTCCCAGGCTCCATTCACACATGAGTCCTTGTTGATAGACAGGAAGGAGCTAAGACTGACCCAAAAGGAAAAGCGGCTGGCCAAGCAGAGCTATGTTATGGAAAAGCGGCTTAATATTTCTTACAGTCGACCTTCATACGCTGCCTACTACCCTCAGAATAATCTACAGATGCAGTACAGGTATTTAGTCCACTTTAAAAAGAATTTAAAAACTCTACATCGAGAAATGTCAGACTGAATGAATTATCTATTGTTTATTCACATGTAAGTTAGATCTGACTGCAGACTGTATAGACCCAGATCTGACTGCATAATGACTGCCTATTGCATAGACCCAGAGTAGATTAAACGTCGGTCCTGCTTTACCAGCTCATGTGATGGCAGGTCAGGGTTGATGTTGTTTACATTGGGACCTGACTTATGCATGGATGTATGCGGTAACTACTATTAATTATAAGGAAAATTATAAGAATTTATGTTATTTTATATTTCTAAGGCAAGTTTCCATTTAATTTTTAAATGTCTAGAAAATCAAACTTGTGGGGCCCCCGAGTGGCCGAGTGGTCTAAAGCGCTCACTGTTATGGATTATTGACATCTCATCTCAGTGTGCGTGGGTTGGAGTCGCGGGTTTGGCCTATGTGGCTGTGTGAGAAAGCTTGCCAGTAGTTTCTCTGTGGTTCTTTCCAGGGTTTTCCTGGGTTCTTCCTCCACTATTAATACTGGCTGCCGTGTATAGCCTATCTTGTGGTGAAAAATGGCGTTTGGAGTGAACTTTACATTACATTTAAACACATATCAGTATTAAAGAAAAGTATTTGAGACAATCAAGGTAATGACCATACAGAATGTCAGAATTTTGTACTAAAGATAAATTTGTGAAAAGGAAAAATATTAAACAAGACAAACATAAAACAATGAAATGATTATTGGTACAACTTTAATCAAGAAAATATTTTCCTTTTCGCATAATATAATGAGAAAATGAAAGTTTTTTAAGAAAAGATTACAGCAAATATGTTTTTCAACTTTAAACTAGCCAGGTTAATTATAATGTCCTGTTTTGTGAGACTAAAACTTAAGGTGCTGCACATTTTGGGATGTAATGTTTTTGCAGTTTTTGTTTATTTTGTTGTGAAAGAATGTTCAGATGATAATGGAAATAATGAAGATTTTGACACTTTGTATTCACTATGATCACAGTAGAATGCCATTTGATGAATGACAGAAGTCAAGTCATGATAGATATAAATGTTCTGCATTGTTGTTCTATGCTGGAAAACCCAATAATTAATTCGTAGAAAAATATGTGGTCGACATCAGTTTTTTATCGGTATTCAACAGACAAATTGGCATGATAGTTATGTTTGCCTAAAGTTTGTATTCTAATTTCCTATCTCACCTGTGGCAGCAGAAAGTTGTGTCACCACAACACCTTTCATAAACAAGAGACTATATTTTTAAGAACATATCTTCAAAATATCCTGTAATGTGGAATAAACATTAAAATTTTGAACTTCACTAGTCTGATTTTGTTTTCAGTTTCATATATCTATGCTATTATCATGTTGTTCCCAAAATCATATAATCAAGCAATTTGTTTTGCAGTGTAATAATAACCTGCATTTATATTATGTCATATGGCCTTTCATGAATGAAATACATAGGAATGCATCATGTACTCAGAATTAAATTTTGGTTCAATACTTAGACAAGGCTCAGTGATCTCTGGAGCACTTGCTTTTCGTCTGTGTCAGTTTTAATCGAAAAGGCCTTCCTAGCCTCAACACTTTGCTTGTAAAACCAAAGCTTCACACAACATTCAAGCAAATGTGTAAGACTTCTTTTTGAGGCAATGCAGCATAAAGATACCTTCCCCAGCAGCTGAAGCTTGTTTTTAATAAATAGCTTGGTAAACTTGAGCACTTTCCATTAAGTGCATTGTCTGATTCACAATAATTCCATATATACTTGCTTATAAGTTGAGTCAAACTGCAAGCAACAAAAGATCCTGATCTAGCATAATGCGCCTGCAGATCAGAGTGTATGTTATTTGTAATACTGGTTACTCCTAACAAACTGCACAAACCCAGATCTGCTGGTACACTGTGTGATGGTAGATCTAGGTCTGTGCAGTTGGACTCATCTTTAATTGAGTACATATGGTAATACTCATGGCATGACTGGAACTTGTGAATTCTTGGTCCTGGAGTATAGAGTACGAGTCATTACCATCCATTCCGCTGTAAATTAAATATATTTTATGACTACCTTTACAGGGGTAAAATCATCACTCGTCCGGTTGCCAGTGTCAAGCCAATGATGTCTACTCCCATCCCAATGAGACCCAAAATGGGAGAGCAGGTTGTCAGGCCTGGAGTTTCTGTACATCAGGTTCTTACCACAACAGGTATGCCACTTCATAATACTGACAATATTTTTTCTTGCCTGTAAAGCATAGATACTGCTTTATGGCTAGATTTGCATTTCAGGAGGTACCACTGACCTACAAAATACATTAGAATGACTTCATTTTCGTACAGATCATCCAAATTATTTTAATGGCTATTGTGTTCATTATCCAGTGTGTGGGAAGAGGGGCTGAGTGGTCTAAAGCTCTCGCCATTCTGGATCACTGCCATCTCACTTATGTCTGCGTGGGTTCGAGTCTCAGGCTTGGCTAATGTGGGTACATGAGAAACCTTGCCAGGAGCTTCTTGTGGGTCAGTGGTTCTTCACGGGGTTTCCCAGGGTTCTTCCTCCACCAGCAATACTGGCCGCCATGTATAGCCTATCTTGTGCTGAAAAATGGCGTTAAATCCTACAACAACAACTCTGTGTGTGTGTGTGTACACACCCACATCTATGCATGAGGGCTTGTTCATTCATTTCTTTTACTTCTGAGCTTTATTTTAAATAGCAATAGTGCCATGGGGTAGCTGCTGGTTAGGGGTCTTTAATGCAGGTGACTATGATATTGTATTATTGTTATTAAGGTGGAAGTTTTTGGGTGGGTAAACTAATTTTAATTATGTAATACTTACCTGCAATTATTGCTTAGTTCCTCCTCCTACCTGCTCTGATGTCCTTTAATTGTGGTTAAACTCGGAAGGATGATATTCATACATGCCAACCATTATGCTCTTGGTGTAATCATTACACTTTTTTAAAACCAAAATTATGTTTTAAACTGACCTGTATATGGATTATACTATTTTGGTATATTAAAAAATAAACGATAAATAATGTAATAAAAAGTTGTTTTATCATTTTTATTATCATCTCTTTAAGTCCACACTTACAAATTTGAGAAAATTCTTAAAAAGATTGCTGCATAATAATAAGAGTACATCCCTTATTTGCTATTCATAGCAACTGCTCATGACACATTTCCAAGAAAACGGAAGGGTTTCTTCAAACATGAACCTTTTCTCACAGATTTATTATATTGATAAGATGTTGAGCAAAACAAGAGAAAATTTTGAACAGATGTATCTTTTCAAACTTAAAAACAAATTGTATAAAAGAAGGACAAATCAGTACTGCTTTACAAACTTTGAAAGAAGAATATGAGAGTGTGCATTACTCTGAGCACATCATCATACTTATTGCAAAATTCTAGTTCACAATCATTCAGCAGAAGTTACACATGTTGATGTGAGTGAACATAAATAATTTTCAATATATATTTGTATTTGTGCTCTGGTTCTACTCCATATGAATTTTGCCTTTTGTAGAAGCAGGCTAGTAGCAAAAATAAATATATCTTTTTCATATGTGCTGTAATTCTGGCATGTAATATATGGATCACACTTTTTATTCCCAGCTTACACTTTTTTGCCACTTACAATAGTATAACTTGTACCTCTCATGGGGTTGGCATGTATGGATATTCCAGTTGAAAAGAACTATGGTATCTGATTGGGATTATGTTATTTATTCAAGACCTCCAATTACTAACTGGAGGCTGAAAAGACCACAGTGACTGTGCAATAATAGTAAGTATCACATAATTAAAATTATTTGCCCTCCTGCCCCCCCCCCCAATTTAAAACTTCTGAATATGTCCCAGTATGTGTTGTTCATCATGGAGCTAAAAACAAAATAAAATAGGTTTAAGTTTTTGTGTATTACTGGCAAACAAACTTTGCCTTGCTGAACAGATTACAACGGAAATAAGTTGATTGATTGGTTAATTTGGTATTTTATGGCACAGCAACACAGGAAGGTAATTTAGTACCAAGGTATTAGGAGTGAAGAACATTGCTCAAGAACACATTATGGTAGCTAATCTGATTGTGTGATTCAAACTCGCACCCCTTCAGTTGTCAGTGATTGTGTGATTCAAACTCGCACCCCTTCAGTTGTCAATCCAGCACATTGACCACTGAGCCTCTGTGATGAGCAAAAGCAGTCTCTTTTGAGCCACTGCCACCACCAGCATTTACAATTGAAGATTTTGGTTTTAAGTTTTTCAGTAGCACAAAAATCCATTGATAGAGCCTTATAATATTGGGCATAAATGATTGTGCTGCTAAGACAATTCATTCTGTGGCATGCCTGCTTGATCTTTTGAGTTTAGAGCGAATGTTGCAGTCATAATAAATTTGCTGTAAGGTATTAGCTAAAGTTTTTTAATTGGCTTATATTTCCTAAACCAAATGATAGATTTTGCTTATACCTGGAATGAATCATAATGATGCCAAAATTTCATTAAACAAGGCTCTTTTTTGCCCATTTGACCTTTTTGGTCAAGATTACAGTCATAAAAAATGTGTGTTAACATTTTGGGTTAAGTTTTTCATTTTTTTTATATTTCCAAGACTCTATATATTTCATTCATCACTTAAATCAGGAATGATCTAAGGCAACTAATTCTGTAAAAATTTTGCCCTCTGCATTGACCATGTGGTCAAAGTCACTATCATAGAAAATTTAAATTAAGGTTTTAGTTGAAGTTCTTTCATATATCTTTACTAAAGCACAGAATGGATTTTGTTTATAATTGGGATAAATTGTTATGAATCCAAGACAATTTTATTTGGCAGCACATTTGCTGACCCATTTAACTATGGGGCAAATTTCAAGGTCATTGTCATGGAAATTTTGTTATGGTTTTGGTTCATGTTTTTCCATTTTCTTAAATTTTTTCCTAACCCTTCTCCTTTATGGATTTCTTCATACTTTTGATGAAACATTGTGATTGCTAAGACAAATTATTCTGCTAAATGCAACTTCAACCTTTTGACCTTGGTGTCAAGGTCACATGTTTTACAGATATGTTTCTATCATGGGCTTGACATTCATGTTCTGGCCTTGTTTTCCTATCAATACATTTATAAATAATTGCTTCTATGTATTTCAGATATCTTACTGCCAGGAACAAACACAGCTACTAATTCAGGAGTTCCCAAGCCTAACAAGATTGCAGCTGGTCAGCAAGTTCTCATCATCAAGACCCCTAAAGGGATCTACATCCGAACAACTGATGGAAAGATCTTTGCTGTGCGATCCAAATCAGGTGGTCTGCCTGCAAACACCACTCCAAATACAACAACTACTATTACATGTACCACTGCCACCACTACCATGGTCTCCACTTCAAATATAACCACAGGAGTTGCAAGTTCTGCTACAACTCCAACCGTGACTGTGACCACCAGCACAGGTAATAAGCATGATGTCCATATTCCTGATTTATATCTTGATTGTGAAAAATAATACAAGGCAAGACTTACTTATTGTGGTTTTATTAGTCACTGTTATTCTGCCCCAATGGATAGAACTACCATATATATTCACTTAAGACAAGCCCAACTGCACACTGCAAAGACCTAGATCTGCCGTCACAGAATGCGCTGGCAGATCTTGGTCTGTGCAGTTTGTTAGGAGTATTAGGATCTTTGTTTGCAGTTTGACTCAACTTATAAGCGAGTATATTTGGTATCTCAAATTTTAGCATTGACTACATTAATTTAACTAAAAGCCTGGAACTTCTTTCTCTTGGTACCAGTCACTTGATTTATTATTTTTCTCACCATTTTCTTTTTTCTTTTTTCTTCTCATCATTTCATTTTATAATAAATAGAGAATATTTTGTTTTTCTATGTTAATAGCCACAAGTTAAAATTGATCATTTTTGGCACCACAAGATGAAATATCTGGTATTAACATAGGAAAAGAAAATTTTCTTTTTATTATATCCCAGACTTGCTACAGAATCAGACTCACTCTTCTGCACAACATGCTTACCCCTACCCTGTTTATAAATTCATCTCCCTTTCATGGCCTGATCATATAAATATATGTTACTTAAGAAGGCGGTAGGATTGAGTTGACCTAATCTGTTGCAGTAAATTACATTTTTGGCATTTTGTAAAGTATTTGACTGTCTGAAAACAATTCAAGTCCGATTCAGCAATTCATCACAGCGCGTTTGTCGTTCTTGTCATGGAAGTATGGGGAAATAACTTCAGAGAGATTTGAATGGTATCTGGTCAGATTTCTTTATCAAAGATCAACTTCCATGTTTGAAATATAAGGCAGTTTCTATTTATTTGTTCTAGCTCACAGAGTACTTGTTTTTGTTGCTGCAGGTACAACTTTTTATAGGCACACACAATCAAGTCCGGTCTGTAACACCAGAGTTGTCAAAGACTGTGGTATGAAACTTGATGTGCTTACACATCATTATTAAAAGGTGTAGATCCTACCCATTGGGTATCATATCTTCATGGTTAACGTCACAACTAAAGCTTTCCATTACATCTTCCATTCCAGTGAATAAATCTATGCCTGTTAGAGATTAAGTGATACTTTGTATACTTGTATATTATCATTAGAAGATGTGTTGTGAACAACTTTGGTGGTCCAATCTTCAAGGTCAAGGTCATAGGTCAATATTTTAAGTTTTCCTTTTTGTTTTCTTTTTGCTCTTTTAGCCGTTGGGATGAAACTTGGAATACTTATACACTGTTATTAAAAAGTATATTATGTACCACATTCAGAAGTGTATTTCCAAGGTCATAATCATAAGTCAGTTTTCTATCACTTTCCTTTTCATTGTATAATTTAAGAGCCATTTGAAATTATGAGATGTAACTTAGTACATTTCATACATCATCATTAACAAATGTGTAACATACCATATTGTGGGTCCTATCTTGAAGGTCAGGGTCTTGTGTAAATATTTTGAAGCATTTCTCCATACTTTCCATTCAGCTCTATAACATTAGAGCCAGCTGAGACTAATGAGACAAGAATTAGTGATTCTTTTTTCACGGTTGAGGTCACAAGCCAGTTTTGGGGTTTTTGTAACGTTTTCCCTTCTGCAATGTAATTTATGAGCTGCTTAAGCTTGACACCACAATTTCAATTGACGCATTGTCGCCATACAGTTGGGATACAGAATTTGAACGGCAACCATTAGCAGCATTTGAACCTGTCTCTATGGATTTCGTACGTACAATCGTGATGAAGAGTGCACCAAAGTCATGTGAACTTGATCCAATTCCAACATCACTGCTGCTTGAGTGCTTAGATCCAGTATTGCCTTCACTAACTGATGTTATTAATACCTCTCTCTCATCTGGTGAATTCCCATCATTTTTCAAAACTGCCATTGTAAAGCCTCTCCTGAAGAAACCAACACTAGACCATAACAGTTTAAAGAACTACCACCCAGTTTCTAATCTCCCATTCGTTTCAAAAATCTTAGAAAAGGTTGTTCTATCCCAGCTTGTATCTCATCTAAATTCAAATAGTCTTTTTAGCAATGTACAATCTGCATATCGCCCATGCCACAGTACTGAAACAGCTCTTCTAAAAGTAGTTAATGACATTCTCTCTGCATTGGATAGCAGAACTATTACAGTCCTCACCCTCCTTGATTTGTCTGCAGCATTTGACACAAGATACCATGATATATTACTTCACCGTCTCCAGCATGTATTTGGCATTCATGATACAGCCTTACTGTGGTTCAAGGCCTACTTGGTCAACAGGGCACAAATTGTATCTGCAAATGGAATACACTCCAGCCCAGTTGATCTATGTTGTGGTGTTCCACAGGGGTCTGTTCTTGGACCTGTTCTCTTCATTCTGTACACTCATTCGCTCTCAAGTGTCATAGATCATCATCCAGTGTCTCACCAATTGTACGCTGATGACACCCAAATATACAAATCTAGCCACCCAACTGAAGTTGATGCTAACATCCAAGGTGTAGAGAGGTGCATTTCTGATGTGAAATCATGGATGACTTGTAACAAGCTGCAGATGAATGATAATAAAACTGAGGCCATTCTGATCACAACACAAAAGACTTTCTCATTCACATCCTTTACCTCAAACAATAAATATCAGCAACACCAACATTAAATTCACACAATCAGTGCAAAATCTAGGTGTTACTCTGGACAGTACTCTTACATTGCAACAACATGTCATGAACATATGCAAGGCTGCATACCTTGAGCTGAGACACATCAGCTCAATTCACAAATATCTTTCAGTTGATGCCACTAAAACACTTGTGCGTTCATTAGTACTTTCAAGACTGGACTATTGTAACTCAATTCTGTCTGGTTCATCTCAATATCTACTCCAGAAACTTCAAAACACAGCTGCTCGGATCATACTTAGAGTACCATGATCAGAGCACACCTCCCCGCTGCTCTGTACCCTACACTGGCTATCCATTCGATCCAGAATCAAATACAAAATTTGTTCTCTGTCGGACTCCAGTCCAACATACCTATCTGACCTCACCCATGTGTACACACCAGCAAGATACTGACGCTCCTCTTCTGACAATGATATACTCATTATTCCCACTATGAAAACAAAGTCATATGGACAGCGTTCTTTTGCATACCAGGACCCAGCAATGTGGAATGAATTGCCCTCTGAACTTAGACACAAAGACACAGTGATCACATTCAAGAGGGCTCTCAAAACTCACTTATTTCGACTGCAAGAACAAACTTAAAGACCTAACAATGTTTCCTACCTGAAATATTCTCAGCATGTTTTTTATTTTTTAATGTTTTTCTAATTTCGTGTTGTTTGTTTTTGTAATAATATGATTATGTTTCTTATCTATAGGTGTTGTCTAATGTTGTAAAGCGCTAAGAGCTTCTAAAGATTAGGTGCTATACAAAGTCCTCATTATTATTATTATTATTAATATAAATTAATGAATACATGTACATTGTCAGTAGTAGAAGGTGCCTTGTATTCTACATTTGGGGCCCTGTCTTCAAGGTTACACATTTATGTATCTAGCACGTTTTTATTTCTACTTTATATTTTAAAAGTTGTTTGAAGTTTCAGGATGAACCATGAACTACAGAGAGTTTAATGGTTTCTTGTGTATTACAATCAACATTTTATCAAAAACGTTGAAGTTACAAATCAGTTTCTTCCCCACTTCTGCACTTTGGCTCTAATACCCTTGAAATAGAGACATGAAATTAGCAATATCCATTCATTAACAAAGTTGCAGTTTTTGAGAAAATGCAAATAAAACCAAAAATTGTTGCCTTGTCAGTACATCATAATCCTGTTTTAAGTTCAGATCTGAATTGTCACATAAAACTTTAACATCTTAATGATGGCCAGTAAAATGTTTGATGTACAGGTCTGTATATATGACCCTGTCCCAAAAATGTAATGTGCAGATTTTTTATATATAATTGTTTTCTCATTATCCCACCTCCCCCTGGGCTGCAAACGAAATTTGAAAGGGTATTCTGGAGTCAGCTTGTTCATCCATTAGTCTGTCTGTTTACTGAATATCTCTTAAACCCTTTGAGATGACACTTGGTTCCTTTCGTATCATGATGAGACACTGTGTCCTTTAGAAAATAGAGTCTGTCTTTTGCATTTTGAGATTTGTGCCCAAATTGTCAGTCTGTTTATTAATATGACTATCTGAGATTAATGAAACTTGTTGTGGATTTGCATCATAACAAGAATTTGTGATCCATATAAAATTTGGCGTTTTTAAAATTAGTCCTTTTAGAGTTTTCTCCCCCATTTTTAATGTTGTATTTACAGTTCATATCTTTGCAGGAGGTAGGTGGCTATAAGCATTCATTTACTGATCAATCTAGTTTATTATGCTTAAACTTTGTACTCATTAAAGTTATGAGATTAAAAGTGTTTTTACATCCAGTTTGATGCATGCAGTTTTGTAAGGTCAGCCCTCCAGATTTAAATTCCATGTGTTGATTGAGATTTCTTTTTACCAGATTTTAGTTAAATATTAGCTCATGTGGCACATGGAATGGCCTTGTGTCCATCTTTCAGAATTGAAAGTTACCATTCTTGAGTCACTATTTCTGCTCTGATTTCAGTAGAACTTGGAATATGGATTTAAATTTGATAGTGAGATTCATATACATATTAATCATTGAATGTGCCTCAGATTGATAAATGTTGTTACCTCTTGGGGGACCTTATTTCTGATCCTATTTCTGATCCAATTTTACCACTTCTGTTGGCTAAGTGGTTAGAGCATCTGCCTTGGATACAGGATGTTGTGGGTTTGAACCCTGGCTGAGTCTTACCAAAGACTTATAAAATTGTTACTACCAGCTGCTTCACTTAGCACTCAACATTAAAGGTTAGTATTATGAATGGTCAGTCTGATGTCAGGATAACATGACTTGATGGGACATGATCCTACATGTCTGCAACATGATGCTCTGGTGCTAGACATCACTATAAACTGCCACACTCTAGACATGGAGGCAATATAACAGAAAAATTATTAAAGCTACATTAAAAATCCAAATCACTCACTCACTCTGATCCTATTTTGATAAAATGTGGAATATCTGCATACAACATAAAAATCTATGTTAGTGGATTCTATGCATGCTTATGAGGTCATCTTACATCTGATTGACAGGTTATTGCCATTCTGAAGACCATATTTCTGTTCAGATTTTGATCATACTTGGAATATACTTGCATCATTATAATCTTTGACTAGGTCAGCAATGAATGAGATCTGTGTATGTCAGTGAGGTGATTTTTGCATCTGATTGGTTGAACTTGTTGAGATTGTTTTCTAATTCCTAGTCTGATCAAACTTGGAGAATAGGCTTAAGTCACTAAGCTCTTAAACAAATACAGTTGAGAGCAAGTTCTAAGCATACATAGGGTGATTTTGCATCTGATTGGTTACTTTAGTGACTATTTCTGTTTATATTTAATGGAAAATAGGTTTGATATCATCAAGACATAAAATGTTTTTGCATTATTCTTTATTAACATTCTGGATACTGTCTTTTTGACATGATTTTGATCAGCTTGATAAATAGGCCTGTGTCATCAGGGTTTGGACCGAGTATGATTCTGAGTCAAATTCATGCATAATAATAAGATCTTGTGTCTGATCTGGACCTGCACAAGCTATGTGCAAGCAGTGCACTTGCACAGGAAACATGTTTCAGAGGGAGAATAATAAGAGTACAAAACTCAACAAGGAATTCAAATTAAATAAAACTTATCTTTTTTCTTCATAATCTTTTTATTTGGTCCGATTTACTGTTCTTTACATATTTACAAAGTTTGAATACAGATCAAGGGGAGGTGGCACCAAATGTCTGTTTTACACAGGGTGCCATATTACATCACACCAGCTGTGTTTGATTGATCTTGTAAACAATCTGGCAACAACATTTCTGATCAGATTTTGATAAAACAATTTAAATAGTCTTATATTACTAAAATATTGGATGAGCTTGAATATGAGCAAATAATGAAGTAATCTTGTGTCTAATTTACTGAGCTTGTTGCTACTCTGGAAGTCAGTTCCCACTTAGATTTTCTCCACATTAAGTTTATATTATCACTGTCATAGAGAGGTCATGGCATATTATTTATATACATTTCATTCGATTGGCAGAACTAGTTACCTTTTTATATCTGGAGACTATTTTTTGGATCCAGTTTCTACAAAATTTGGTTAATAGGACAACATTATCAGGAGCTTCAGTTACAAGCAGAATAAGAGATAGTATGTATTATGTGTTTATCTTTTAAAAGAACTTTTTATCTGGATTTAGTTAAATAGGTAAAATCAATATATTAAGTTTGGGAGATAGCATGTAAGCCTGGCGGGTGATGTCAGACCCCTTTGGCCTCTTGTTTATATTTTTGGTAATTGATCAAGCATGAACATCAAGTGTATATGGTTTGCTAGAGTCAAATGTTTGCTATAGTATTTGTAACACGTTTTTAACCTCTTTTCTTGTATGTCAGATGTATGAACTTCGTCCATTATATATGATCAGTATAATAACATCATGTTTGTTTTTTGTTAGGAACATCAGTGCCTGCGGTAAAGGTTGCTCCATCTACTAAACTACCTATAGCTCCTGTCAAACCAGCCACTGTCACACAACCAGTCGTCATATCTGTTTCCAAAGGAATGGCATCAAAACCTGTACCAGCTGCTGTTGTGTCTGTTAGCAACCAATTGGAAAAGTCTGGCATGTCAAGTGAAAGTTTCAGTGCATCAGCACCCAATGTCACTGTTAATGCAAACACACAACCTGGTGACAGTTCACCAGCACCAAGTGTCAATGTGTCATCAAGTGGAACTATTTATGACTCAAAACAAGCACAGAAAGTTTGTCAGCCGTCATTTAGTGCAATGGAATCAAGTTCTAATGACAGTTCTTCAGCAGCAGATGTTGGGATTTCAACATCTAATACATGGATGTCAACACAAAAATCTGGAATGTCCGAGCCAAACATAGAAAAATCGTACCCTTTTACCTCAGACATTGTGCCAGCTGTGACAACATCCAAAATCTCTTTTGTGAAAGGACCTGACAACAGTACAAAAACGGACAGCATCATTGTGGAGAGACAAAAATCTGAAACAGTAACATCAATGTCTAGTTTACATACATCAAGCACTAGCTTGCCAATTCTTAGTCATAGTATGTCTATGCAAAACTTCAACCAGCCTCCATTTGACTACACTCCTAGTACAAACCTGACAACTCTGACCTCCAGCAAGTCCGTACCCAGTTTGACATCAGCAGTGTACTCCAATACCAACACTGTTAACTCAGTAGCTCAGGCAGATGATTCTTTGAGAAATAGTTCAAGTTATCAGTTTATGAATCCAGACTCTGACCCATTTGGAGACTTCAGGTCAGATTTATCTCCCCTTAGTGCTCTTCTGAATCTCACAGGAGGTGCATCTTCCTCTGACTTCCCTATGGCCACCTCAGCCCCATCAAATGAAATAAACTCTACCTCATCTGTAAGTTATGACCTGATGGAAACCGATTCGACAGCCATGATGTCCTACAACTCGATGTCAATGCCAAATACCTTGTCCTATAACTCGCCACAAATGGGATACAATCCAAACCCATACTTTCATATGGGAGGGACCATGCCCCATATGGGCATGCCCAGCATGAATTATTATGGTAATCAGATGACAGGTGCAAATCAGACACCCTATATGTCATCCTACTCATTCCCTGGATCCCAGGGGATGGGACCCAGTTCTGACTATCACCAGCCCCATCCCTCAGGGCAGAGTCAAAACTCAAATTCTGTGAATAATGCAGAAAACAATAGCAGTAACAGTGGTATGGCAGGCAGTAACAATCAGAATAACAGCCTTTATAATCCACTGACCGCAAACTCATTGTCTAACATGATGGTCCCTCAACCCAACATGTCCATCCAACCTGCTTACATGGGATATCCAATGTCCCCTTATCCCTTCTCGATGCCCCCAATGATGTACCCAGCACAGACTGGACCTAGTGGGCCAATGTACTTCTCCATGCACCTACCTACAAACCCTTACAGTCAGATGTCAGGCCTTCAGGGAATGCAGCCAGGTTCTAACAGTATGGGGAATCCCACAATACAACACACCAATCCAGGGTCGTCTGGTACATCAGGGCAAGAGCAGATGGGAAATAACACAGGATAGGTCATGTATCTGAGCTCTTGACGTTTTCATAGAAGTACTATATCCATTAATTTATAAATTGCTTGCAGTTGCTGTGTATCCCCAGATATACATCTGCAATGGCACATCAGTGTTTGCTTGATGTCAAGTGTAAGGTGCAGAATATAGACCCTGATATGTCTATGAATTATACAATGGTAGTACTGGGTCAGTGCTGATCACTGTTTGGTTATGTTGAAAATGAGTAAACATTTTGGTACATTAACAGTTTGATATAAATTTATTTGTATCTATTGCAAGAGATCAACTTGGTTGGATATGGTTAAATGGGCAAGATGATAGCATTGCTGCACAATGCAAAAAATATACTTAGTATTCTTTTATTGATTTGAAAAATGAATATCCATGTTCACCTTGTTATCCAGCTAGTATACATGTACACTGCTTGGGAATACAAATAATTTCATATACAAGTGTTTTGTATTTATGCAAGTACAGTTGTGACCAAATAAGTTGTGAATTGAGTTGCAAAGGTTACATATTCAGTGGACTAGATTGACTTTTGTAAAAATAAAAAATACAAATCTCAGAATCAGAAAAGGAAAGATCATTTTAAAAATGATTTTGGGGGAGAAAAAAAGAACATTAAACATCTGATTCCACATAGACTTTCATTAATATGAAAGGAAAGCTCTCTAATGATTATGCCATGACCTTTCCAAGTTAAGGGCATGGAATGAAATATATTTGTTTGATTTGCATTATTGGGCTTCAGATCAAGATATTGTACAAAATGTGTTTTGACTTCTGTCCTAATGTTGTGAAAAAATTAGAACTGTACTCTGTACATTCATTGTTGAATTTTTTTTATTTTTTTATTTATGTGTGTTTCATGATGCTTTTTCTTAAAAGGTTTTTTAGGTAGATCCACTAGATCTCTTTTATATTCTTGAATATATAATTCTGCTGTGGTGTTTGTGGTATGGTAGAGTTATTTAAAATGATACTACAAACCAATATCTAAATACACGCTATCCAAACAATACAGAAATCAGAGAAAGCAAACAAAAAGATTTGAAGTATCTGGACATGACTCTTTAAATCATAAGTTAGTCAAATTTGTATTATGCATTATCTCCCCTAGTGGGCTCGGGGATGTAAAATAGGATGGGTGCACCCACTGGCATGTCATAAGAAGCTGTCTGCCGAGGCAGTCTCTTTTCCTAGGATTCGTTCCATGATTATATTCGAGCTGAGATGGTCATGGATGTTTTAAAATGGGTGAAGTTTATATTAAAAAATTGACTTTGTATTTTAATGATTTTATCATTTTTGGACTTTATCTTTGTTGTGTATACTTTTTGTGATTATGTAAACTTACTCTGTACTGTCTATCAAAGATTTTGCAGATGTGTTATTAAACCGCACACATACATACACACACAAGTAATACACACACACATACATACACACACAAGTAATACACACACACATACATACACACACAAGTAATACACACACACATACATACACACACAAGTAATACACACACACATACATACACACACAAGTAATACACACACACATACATACACACACAAGTAATACACACACACATACATACAGGTATTGAAGATAACCTTTAATTGATACCACAGTGTATTCAAGGTCTTAACATATTTTTTTTAAAACTAGCACAATCATCTGTTAAGTCTTTAATGTCCATGCATACAGTATGATATCAATGAAAATAATAGTCATTTCATTTTGATGAATATAATTAAAATATACATTTTATTTTAAGCTTTTCTTTAAAGCAGTGATCACTGATTGGCCTTAACTTTGTTCCCTGAGTCTGAAAATTATTATGTAGGCTAGAATAGGTCTCAGGGAAGTGAAAAGAGGCAGAGTATCAATATATGGTATGTGTTCTTTTCCAGATCATATCCATCTATTTTGGGACAAATTGTACTTCAAGTTGAATTATAACCTGCTGCATAGCATTTGGCCATTGAATGAATTTATTCATTCTTTTCTTATATTTAACATGTACACAGTTGACCCTCTAGTTTGAAATGTAAAATTTAGACTAGAATGCATGTGAAGTGATGTATGTACTGCATATGTACATAATGTAGTTTGATGTTCAACGTAAGCAGTTGCCTTTAATTAAGCCTTGACAGCCTTTAGATAAAGTGCTCAGGTCTTGACAGCCTTTAGATAAAAGTGCTCAGGTCTTGACAGCCTATAGATAAAAGTGATATGGTCTTGATCGCCTTTAGATACAATGATCAGGTCTTGACACCCTATGGATATAGTGATCAGGTCTTGACACCTCTGAGATATAGTGATAGAGTCTTGACACCCTATGGATATAGTGATCAGGTCTTGATGCCCTTTAAATACAGTGATCATGTCTTGACACCCTTTCAATACAGTGATCAGGTCTTGACACCCTGTGGATATAGTGATCAGGTCTTGATGCCCTTTAAATACAGTGATCATGTCTTGACACCCTTTGCGATAAAGTGATAGGGTCTTGACACCCTTTGAGATAAAGTGATAGGGTCTTGATGCCCTTTAGATACAGTGATAGGGTCTTGACACCCTGTGGATACAGTGATCAGGTCTTTAACAACCTTCAGATACAGTGATAAAAGTATGAAGCACTCTGAATTGAGTTCATACAGAATCAAGTTTGATTTATATTATTCTTGATGAATGTTTCAGTTTTTAAAAAGTCAGGTTTTTTGGCAAGTTAATCTTTAAATTTCATGCAGCTTTTCACACCACCATCAAGCATGAAATTGGTAGTTTGGACAAATAAATTATTTTTTGTTGAGCCAGCCTTGGATGCTGCAGAGAACAATCACTTTTATGTATGTCTTTTTTTTTAAGCTAAATCAGTAATTGACTGGACAGAAGATGGGGGGCGGGAATCTTGTAGTAAGATGTTTTTTCGAGTTTGCATATCAATCATACAGTTGAGGACTTGCCATTTTGGTGGATATTTGAAACATAAATCATCAGGTTTTTGTGATGTTTGTTGATTTCTTATTTGTAGGCTCCTCAAAGCTTTAATTATAAAGGTTGATTCTCTACAGCCTTATATCTAGAAGGACAACATAGCTACTTTTATTTGGAAGGGTTTAATCTTCCTAGAGGTTTTCACAAGTTTTCCCTTTATTATTTTTAGAACATTTAATTAGCTCTATATAGCCTGGATTGTGCTGACCAGCCATTAAACTCTATACATATGTACATATATAATACCATTTCATTGTACAACTTAAATTATAAATTAACCGAATTCTGAAAGCAAGGGATCTATCATATCACTGTAGTGGTTTTAAGATAAAAATCATTTGTTTAGGATGAATTTTCGCAGTTCAGTTTGATGATGTAAAGTGAGCCGTAGAACCCTTTTTATATTGTTTCCATTATATGATGAAAGCGAGGCATGATTAAATTCAGTATGAAAAAAGTACTGTATATACCCACTTACAGGACGAATCCAACTGCAAACTGCACAGACCCAGCCCTGCCAGCAAATAATGTGCCTGCAGATCTGGGTCTCTGCATTTTGTTAGGAATAATCAGTAGAACAAGCAACATAAACCCTGACCTGCAGGTATATTATGCTATTATACATCTGGGTCTATTCAGTTTACAGTTGAACTTAGAATTGAGCATATACAGTATGTTCTGGATGCCAGACTGATGCTAGAATTTCCCTGGTAGTTGTTGAATTTCCTCAAAACAATAAATTGTTAGTTTTATATTACAGCAGAAAATTTCTGCACTATTTGATTTTCTGCTTATTCCTGTGTCAATGAATTTAGTCCACCTGCATTGTGTACACATCAAAAAATATGTTTGACTGATATATGTCGGCAACGTTCAAAGCCAGAATTCTACAGACAACAGTAAAAGCCACTAAATCACTGCAGATGTTCTTATTGAAAGGTTTTGTCATCTGAAAATTTTAATACCCGACAGTTGAACCTGTTGATTGCTAAAACCAATGTTAGTATCTATGTATGTAAATTTGCTGTATTTCATTGTTTCTTGTTCATATCAAACAGATTTTCCTTCAGTGGGTAGTGAGAGATATTTGATTTCATAGCAAATTTAACTTGAAATCCTAGAATATTCCACGGGTTCTTCTGCATCATTTTATACTTTTAATCAACTTGGAAATGTAATAAACAATGTTTTGAAACACAAGCCTGTAATTTTTAATGTTTCCCATGTAGTATTCCTTTTTAAAAAAAATTCATTATACACTTGTCATAATGCCAACAGGAGCCCCAAGTGGTCTAAAGCAATCACAGATACAGAACACTGCCATCTCACCTGTGTCTGCGTGGGTTTGAGTCTTGGGTTTGGCCATTGTGGGTAATATGTGAGAAAGCTTTCCAGTAGCGTCTCATGGGTTGGTGGTTCTTTCTGGGGTTTTCCCAGGTTCTTCCTCCACCATTTATACTGGCTGCCATGTATAGCCTATCTTGTGCTGAAAAATGGCGTTAAACCCTACAATAACAATAATACCAACATCGTTACTTAGATAAATTGATATTATAATGAAGTCAGTATAATGAGGTCTGAACTTAATTATTCTTTAATAATAAGAAAACACAATGTACAAAGTACTTCATACAATTTAATTTAATTCCATCTTTTTTAGTTACTACTATGCAGTTATCATCATATAAAAAGTATGGTCACTTGAGCTTTGATGAAATAAATATAACTTGTATTATAAATCATTCTTATGATCTTTACTATTTTTTTCTCAGTGTAGATTTAATTTCACTATGAACAGTTTTTGGTATTATGAAATTTGAAGTCTATACATTAAATCCATGATGAGAAGGATTTTAAAAATGGAACTCAGATGTGTGGCTGTTGTTTGATGTGACCATTTTCTGACAAGATTTGCAGCAGTCTTTAATTGATGTATTATCTCTGTATTCCATGCCTGTTAGCACCAAGGTGTTGAATATTCTAAATGCAACAGTTGTTTGAAGAACTTATTGAATGAAAGATGGTACTAATTAATGTCTTTGGAATGAGTGGGCAATGTAATTGAGGAATTAGTATAGAAAATGACATATTTGGCCAGATTGTAGGCTAAGCTGCCAGGATGAGTGGAATTCCAGAGGGGGAAAAGTCCACTATTGGAAATAAGGATGTCTGTAAAATGGATGGCATAATAAGCGGTGTAAGCTTTATATACAAGTTATTCAAGGAGAAATATTCATCAGAGCTGGACTAAACATTTTTATGGCCATTTAAGTTAAAGAAATTTAACAGCGATGTTGTTTCTCTTCTTCTCTCCGAAGGTGTTTAAAAGGTTACATCAGAAACTTTCCCTCCACAAAATTGTCTCTGTGCTTGTTCCAAGTTCAAGTCTGCTGTGGTTATATGTTAGGATGCATACTGTCTTATAGATTGACTATGTTGTTCAACTGTACTTGATACTTCTTAAGCTAATTGTCTGTGACCAAAAAATGGCTGCCATCTGTTGCATGGTGTGAGTCATTGCATTGTACTTTATACAGGTTATAGTGTGGGAGCATTAAACTTGCATGGTTGCACCAAGGCTAAAATATAAAGACAGAGGATGTTTGGGGTCTGATGGTAAAAAAATATTGCTCAGAATTCACTCTAGTTTGAAATTTAGGTTATTTGATTTAAAGCAATAAGACATATAAGCATTACATTTTTTGTCCTATTTATGAAGATTTTTCCAATGTGAGCAAGGGTAGGAGGGTCTTACAGCAAATGGCGGAACTATTAATACACTAATAGTATAAACAAACACATGGTAGGAGAAATTATTAAATTCAATTATTAGACCTCAAAAATTGTCATAACCATATCAAATTTGCATACCCATGACCTTGAGGTTTTTTAATTCACTTCCAGTAGTGTATTATGCTTCGTGGTAAGTCAGCATTATTTACAAATAATTGAAAATTATATTTTAGGAAATTTAGTTGTACTGGCTCTAATCTCACTGACATTGTCTTAATCAAGTCAGGACTTTGTCAATTTTAAGTTGGAATTAAATTTCGTCCAATCAGTTTTTTTTATATAGAAAGTTTAGGTTTAGACTCAAGTGAATGAAATAAAGACTACGGCTAACTACTCTTTTTTTTTATCAGGTTTAGATCACACTTGTTAAATAGTGGTACATCATAAAGATGTTGGATGAATCTGATTACGAGTACGATCTGTGTATATTTATTATCAGACCTTGTGTCTGATTTGAAGAACTTGTCACAATTCTTAGGAATGACTTAGTGAAATTTGCTCAGATTTGGTACATAATCTTGTATCATTATGATTTAAGGGTCTACACTAAATGAGATGGGCATATATTAATGAAGTGACTTGCATCTGATTGGCTGAGAAAGTGACTATAAAGAGAGTGTAGTTCTTATCCAGTTTTTATTGAACCAATTACAGAGGTTTATATTGTGTAATTGTGCCATTTTTATACAAAATAATTTTTATATGACTGTAGTGAATTAGAATAAACTGACATATTAAAGGTTGGGAGATTGTTTAAATAGGGTTGTTTTTTCTATACTCCATAAGCGTGTTTGGTGAAAAGGTTGTCTGTTCAAGTGTTTAGGCCAATTGAACAAGATCATACCCACTTTGACCGCCTGCTAATTTTTGTTGTTGGAAGAACATCTTGTTTCATATCAAATTTTTAACTGAGACTAATGAAAGAATCATATATTATGAAGTAACAATTGTTATTTTTTTTTGTCAAAACCACTGAAGTAATTTCTGCACACAAAAAATCACTGACAAAAAAATTCACTTTTTAAGCATTATTTGGCTCACATGAGTAAAACTCACTTTTTCACATAAAGATCTCTTTCTTAACAGCAGTATCAATGATGATTGCTGAGGCGTTTAGAATGTTAACATACTATGTTACGGTTTTGAGAAGTCTTATTATCTTCTATATTAATTGCTGTATTCAATTAAAACTTCAGTGTAATACAGTGAGAAAGATAACCATTTGTACTCGGATAAACAAGCATTTCCTGTCTTACCATTGTGAACAGAAGGTAATGTCATCTTACCATCATTCACAGACAGTATACTGCATTCCATGGAACACGCAAAGATTGTATTTGTTACTATGCATTTTTTATGTCTATTCTATACCTGCTGATCATTGTGATATAGTTTATGGTTTCTACAGTTCTCTTACTAGGTTAGGTTTGTAATTATTAGCTTGATAGTGTATTGTTTGAAGGCTTATTCTTGAGAGCTTTTTAAAAAATACTTTTATGTCATAGTGTGCATGCTCATGTATATATTTTGTAGAAAGGAAAATCCATTTTAATAGTGCAAAATCTGTGTTGTCTCTGTTTTTTAATTATTAAGTATTAATTGTGTCACATATACCTCAAAACCTTTTTAGTTCCAGGAGTAAATGAAGAGAGAGGAAGGGGAGTTACAAAGAGGCCTTACATATTGAGTAAGGCATAGTAAGGAGGTGTTAAATAAGGCATACTTACAATTAAAACACGCTTATGAGATGTTAAGTAAGGCATACTTACAAGGTGTTAAATAAGGCATACTTATGAGGTGTTAAATAAGGCATACTTACAAATAAGGCACACTTATGAGATGTTAAGTAAGGCATACTTACAAGGTGTTAAGTAAGGCATACTTACGAGGTGTTAAATAAGGCATACTTACGAGGTGTTAAATAAGGCATACTTACAAATAAGACATACTTTTGAGGTGTTAAATAAGGCATACTTATGAGGTGTTAAATAAGGCATACTTACAAGATGTTAAGTAAGGCATACTTACAAGGTGTTAAGTAAGGCATACTTACATATAAAGCATACTTATGAGGTGTTAAATGAGGCATTTGTATGAGGTGTTAAATATATAAGGCATACTTATGAGATGTTAAATAAGGCATACTTACAAATAAGGCATACTTATGAGATATTAAAAAAGGCATACTTACGAGGTGTTAAATAAGCCATGCTTATGAGGTGTTAAATAAGCCATACTTATGAGGTGTTAAATAAGGCATACTTACAAGGTGTAAAATAAGCCATACTTATGAGGTGTTAAATAAGGCATACTTACGAGGTGTAAAATAAGCCATACTTATGAGGCGTTAAATAGGACAAGAGATATGAGTCAGGGATACTTGTGAGATATTGAATAAGGCCTACTTATGATATATTAGCTTGTCTACACTAAGACAGAAGAATAGTTTTTCTTCATATTTCTGTACAAGTCATTATAAATGAGAGAGATTGTCTTGCATATCCTGAAGGTTAGCAGAGATTGTCTTGCATATCCTGAAGGTTAGCAGATTGTCTTGCATATCCTGAAGGTTAGCAGTGATTGTCTTGCATATCCTGAAGGTTAGCAGAGATTGTCTTGCATATCCTGAAGTTTAGCAGAGATTGTCTTGCATATCCTGAAGGTTAGCAAGACGACATAGTACTTTATGTGCATTTCATGAACTTAATTCTGATGACATTAATCAGTATTCAGTTGTGCGTCATTTTATATCCATTTGGTGTTTAGAGAGAGTATACCTATTTTAGATACCAAAATCTAGTTGCATTTAGCTCTGTTTCCTGACTTGCAATTTGTTGTTGTTTTTGTTGTAGGGTTTAACGTCATTTTTCAGCACATGACTATACATGGCGGCCAGTATTAATGGTGGAGGAAGAACCTGGGAAAAAACCCAGAAAGAACCTCCAACACACGAGAAGCTTCTGGCAAGCTTTCTCACATATCCACATTGACCGAATCCGAGACTTGAACCCACTCAGAGGTGAGATGGCAGTGATCCGCAACGGAGAGCGCTTTAGACCACTCAGCCACTCTGGGCCCCCTGACTTGCAATAGTCATTAAACTTGATAGTTGTATTAATTTGGAGGGTACCACTCACCACAAAACAATTTGGTTGCAATGTCCCACTTTTCATACTCCAGCTATTACATTTCGTTTACACATTTGACTCAGTTTCTCAGACACTGTTGTATGTAGTTAAGAGACTTTATGGGTATATTCATCTGGCAGTATACTACTTACCATAGTCAAAAGAAGCCAAAGCTACTTACATTTTATGCTCCAGTGATTACATTAGGGTTGTAAATTTAGTTTAGTTTCTCTGACACTTGTATATACAACCATGAAACTTGCTGGGTGTATTCATCTTGGAAAAGTATTACACATCTCATGCAAATGTAGATCACTGTGACCTACTTTTCTTGCTCTACTGACTTTGCAAGGATTCTTACTTCCCAATTATCAGTGCATCATCCATCAACATTTCCCCATTTAAATTTCTCAAAGACTACAAGAGATATTTGAACCAAATTTGGCAGATAATTGACTGATTTTTTAAAACTCAGTTTCATACAGACGATGCTGATCTGACATCAGATATGGCCACTATTACTAAAGATAGAAAAACCTTTACATAGCTTAAACTGCTAAACAAAACTTGCTAAATTTGACAAAAATCATTTGGCATGAATGGCTTTCAGATGATGATGATCCATCATCAAATATGGCCAACAGTACTTAATATAAAAAACCTTGACAACTGCTCCATTGAATTTGACCAAATTTGACAAAAAGTATCACACTGTCAGGAGTGTTACAATTTATGCAAATGATGCCAATCTGCCATTAATTATGGCCACTATTCCTAAAAAATAGAAAAACCTTTTTCTTAAAACCAGTCACCAGAACTTGACCAGATTTTATAGAAAACCTCCTGGTACATATGTGCCTTGCAAGATTGTACTAATGATAAAAGTGGAAAACTTTAAAAATGACTCAAAAACTGCACAAGACATGAAGATTTTGCCAAATTTCACAGAACATATTCTGATATGATGGGTTTTCAAGTGTGTTTCTATAAATGATGCTGATTTGCCATTAAATGTCTGCCATAATAATCAATTTCTAATGACTTCTAAAAAAAAATGACTAACACAGTTTGCCTAAATTTTATTGAAAGCATCCTGGTATAAACTGTACAACTGATGCAGATCTGTTATCAGATGACCACTGTTACTAAAAAATTAAAAAACTTCTAACCCCTGCTGAACAGAATGTGGCTAAATTTGATAAAAAGCATCCTGGCATGAAAAGCTATTGACTATCTCATCTTGCAAGATTTTGCCACCAGACTCTGATAAAATAACAACTTGACAGAATTCTTTGATGATTGAGTCACATCACATTTACATTCCGATTAAAATCAAATTGGTGCTTTACTGCAGGATAAATTTTCATGTCATTTAAGAATACATAATTTTATAGACTTTCAAAACAAGTGTTGCATTGTCTTGTTTGTAAATGATGAGTCATAGGTGAAACTTTTCAGTGGCAATGGTGGCATCAAAATAACAGTACTTGGGCTTCTGCTCATAGTATTTGAAGGTCATATAATGTCTAGAAGCATTGCTGTATGTAACTGAAACTTGGATATGATATTACTGTGTGCCTCAAGTTTGTACCTCAGTATGCTAGGATTCTGGTTTCACCTATATAAGGCTGACTCGCTAGGCACTCGGCATTAAGAGGTTAGTGTTAGGACTTGTCAGCCTGGTGTCAGGATAATGTGACTGGGTGGAACATCATGGTACATGTCTGCGGCATGATCCCCCAGTACTAGATATCACTATAAACTGCCACACTGCAGACATTATAGCGATGACTTAATTTTTTTTAAAGCTATGTTAAAAGTCGAAATCACACACACTCACCAGTATAAGCAGAAACTTGTGCATCATCATAATAGTTTGCTAAGAAAACACTGTCTTCAGGGAACACTCCTTTGTGCAAGAATAAATGTTCTTTGATTTTCAAAAGTTGAGATTTACAAGAAACTAAATTTGTAGAATGTAAATTCCCTGCCACCTTCATCGTTATGACCTTGCAGATAACAGTGCATGAGAAACCAGTTTAAATTATAAACTTAACCACGGCATAATAAACAGACAAGGGTCACACCATTTGTTGTGGCTCATAAAAAGCCTGGCAAGGTGTCGGATATAGATGGGCAGGGATTCAGGTTTTATTTTTCAAGTTTTACATTATCTCTTTACTTGTAAGAGTTTTTGTGTATGATGTATTCAAGTTGGGATCAGAATGGCCTTGTCATCAGTGCATTACTTGAATCATTTACATTAAAATCTGTTATGTTAATGATTTTCATTTATATGTATTTGAAATGGTCTGAATCAGACCCAGTAGTATCACTAAAAATTTCATACTCCTGATATACATGTCCATATGCATGTTCCATATAAATAAATTGATTCATCTTAGAATCTTATCTGGGACGTCTTTTTCTTTTCTACATCTGCATGCAGGTGAACATGTTTACATTTATCATAAAACCTCACTGAAACAAAACTTTCAATGATTTCTTCTTTTTTAATTGTTCAACATGCATTATTACAAGTGTCACAATAGTCAGCATACAAATGTTAGCCGTTCCCATATTGATTTTTGGCAAAACCAGATGATTTTGTCACATGATAAATAGAAATCTTACATTTGTGCAAATTTAACATTAAAGTTTTAAACAACAACTTCCTCTGAAATTAACCTTGTTAAGATTCTCTATTGATCAACTTCATTTTAAGGACCTTTCTTTAATTCTTTAGATTTACAGATGCTTTCATCAAGTCATACATTGGGTATGTAAAAGTAATTTCACTTACCAGCTGTGATGTCAGACAAGGAATTTGCTAAACATTGATAACCAATGTGGAAAACCAACATTTGAATCGCTTATTTTATGACAGGGCTTAATTTGATTCAGAAGCTATTATTTTCATAATTTCAAGTAAATCTCTGCTTCTGGTGTTGGTATGTTTAGCTTACCTGGCCACAAAATTAAGTGGTATGGCCCTGCATCATTCATCCATCAACTTTTGCTTGTTACCACTCAAGTTCACATTTCTGGCGATCTTGCATCTAATTGGCTGACCATGGTATCAAGCTGGGGATCAGATTTCTGACCCAATTTGGATTACACTCTGAATTGGTGTTTATATCATCAAGATCTTTTTTAAAATTTGTATATGGTGTTTACATAAGATCTTTTTTAAAATTTGTATGTGGTGTTTACATCAAGATCTTTTTAAAATTTGTATGTGGTGTTTACATCAAGATATTTTTTAAAAATTTAATGTGCATATACACAAAGTTGTTAAGATGGTATGCATACCAATGAGGTCATCTTGCATCTAATTGGCTGAGCCTGTTCTTACTTTGAAGGATGTATTTTTAATTGATTTGATACAACATGGAATAAATGTTGTATATCATCAAATCTTTTTGTTTGGATAATATGCTGATGCATGGATATTAATGAGGTGATTTTGTGTCTGCATGACCAAGATTGTTAGCACTCTGGAAGACAAAGTTTTAATCAAATTTTGATCAAACTTGTAATGAAAGCTTAATTTAAAATGCCTCAGTGCCCATTTAAACATGAATATTGGTCCCTGTCAAATGCAGAGTATGTAATTTAGGTCTCGCCAAGATATTGTTTATTGCAAGTGTGGCAAGCGAATAAATATTTCATGTAATACAATGACCCATTAACAGTAGATGTGTATATGACATTTGTACAAGTGCTTTTAAAAGATTTTAGATACATCTATTTTCACAAAAAATGTTTAGTTGACAGTGTTGGATTCCAGATCTATCCATGAATCCAACAATAAGGAACAGAACAAACATTTGCTAAAGTACTAAAAGGTCAATTCCCTGAATGTGGGATACTATGGTATAATACTCACCTTAAAAATAAAAAAATAAACTGCAAACTGCACAGACCCGGTTACGCTGTTGCCTAATGCACTGAAAGATCTGCTTCTGGTGAATTCTTAAGATATTTATTCTCTTGAAATTACTAATGATTATGAAGCAAGGAAGCAATCTTTTTTATATGATTACTTGGCAGAAGTACACTAGTGCCCCCCCCGATTCAATTTTATCAGCACTATCAGTTAGGGCTACATGAATTTAGTAATTACCCTATGCAACAAAACACATATCACAGGATGAAAGGGAGTAAAGTTGATTGGAAAGCTAATAAAATCAGCAGTAGGACCGTATGTGGTCTTTTGTGTATACACCACCACCATGACCAAATGGAACATACAATGGTTCTGTGCAACTTTTTATTTTTATATGCTTTTCCAGTTTAAATTTTTTTACCATATCATTGTAATCAATATTGTATTTTCATGAATCAATTATGACCATAACTGGGTAAAGGGTGCAGGGGGTGGGGGACAAAAGGCCGGCAGAACAAGTTATCTGCTGAATCCCAAATGCAATGCCAATCAAAAAATGTGTTAAAGTTGTGCTTTTGAAACCATTGTCTGCAGAATGGGCAATTGGGACCACAACTCCTGCAAATTAGGTTAGAACACTGGATATTTAATTTATTCAAGGTTTCATTAGGCTCCATACTAAGTATGGTTGAAATCCATGAATATTAGTAAACCTGTGCTGAAGTAAACAATGAAAGGAGGAAGACCAAATCAGGGGTACAAGTTCACGAAATGTCAAAAACACTGGAAATCAAACTTAGTCAACATCTCATTAATACAGAGCTAAACTAAGTTTTATTAGGGTCCAACAATCCTTCAGAAAGTCGAGCAGATGAGGAATAGGGTTCAGAAAAAAACTAGCCGAGACCATAACTATTCTAGATGAGGAAATAGAAAGTGGAAATCAAGCCATTTGAATGCCTCAAGATAAGCTGCAAATCAACTTTAGTAAAAATCAAACAAGTCCTAGTCAAATTATCTTGCAAAATCAAACTGTAAACAGATAAAAAGATGGTACAATTACTATGGAACTCAGAAAGGAAGGGGGGGGGGTGTTGGGGCTGTGGAATATGACATGTGATTCTGATGTAGACACCACTCAGATGGCAAGGAAATTTGAATCACAGAATAATCTGAGCCAAGAGTGGTTCTTTGTTCAATTTCAAATTTACTAGAAGCAAGAACTGGAGAGGGTGCAAATGAAGCCTATCCAATTAACCTGAGTCTGAAGCTGCCTTCAGAGTTCTTAGGGAATTGAGGAAAATATAATCCAACAATGAAGTCCTGGCCATAAAGCTGCTTAAGGAACACATCTGAACTTCTTAGGAGGTTCACACAATTGGTAATGGTGTGCATACTGGACCCTCAAAATCTTGAGACCTATTAAGAGCATATCTGCCTGAAGCAGTGCAGCTGTCAGAAGGAACTTGCAAGACCTTAGGTGTCTCCAAAGTGGTATCCCTGCAGAGGTGGAGAAGCTCTAATGAGAATGCCATTCCCTTTGACAGCACATGCTTGACATGTTTGCCACAGCCTCCAGCAAACCCTTGAGTGGTATGTGAGAAAGCTTGCCAGTTGCTTCTTGTGGGTAGGTGGTTCTTTCCAGGGTTTTCATGGGTCTTCCTCCACCATTTATACTGGTTGCCATGTATAGCCTATCATGTACTGAAAAATGGCATTTAATTCTACACCAACAATAACCCTGAAGTGCCAACAGAGACATTTCTTCTTTCAAACGTTTGTAGGACACAGCCAGAAAGTGGCTAAGAGATCAGCACTATGGTTTGAACCTTAAGCTCCAAGGCATCCATGACCTTTACTGCAAGACAAGCCCTAGTCCCTGCCAGTATTGCCACATGGATACACTGAAGTCCAAAAGAGGACACTTGAAGGGCAAGCAGGTGAATGAACCCCATATCTGGAGGCAGAGTTCAGTGACTGGAGTAAAGAGTGGGGACAGACCACTCCTGTCTGTCAAACTACTGGACCAAGAAAATGTCAATGCAAATTCCCAATCCATATAGTGCAGGACCAGCAGAAGTTCTAATAAGAGCAGGACACAGAAAGAATCTCTTGATGAAATAATCTTAATGTCCTCAACTACAGAAGCCAGGGGGAAGAAGTTAATAGCTCCTCCCCCAACACTTGGCCTGATATATGGGAAGCATCAGTGGACTATTATAGAAGGTGAGTACTCTATTGGAAACTCCTTTGAATCCACCATAATGGGATTGTTGACCTCAACCTACTCCTGAGATGAGACAGAACCATCTCCATGGCATCGCTATCCAGAGAGGGAAATACTGCATTAGGATTTGTCTCATCCTATAACCACAGGGGGAGGAGTAATAGGATTAACACTATTTAATGTCCTCCTAGGTGAATGTTATTGCATATCCCTACTTAGTCTTGGAGGAAACTAGTAGCCTCCCTCCTTCCTGTTGGAGGTGATTGAGCAGGTCCCCAACCTGTCACATCTGCAACATCTTGAAACCATGGCAGGGACATCCTTGATGTCAAGATAGCTTACTAACAGGTAATGGGGCATGCGGGGGGTGGGGTGGGGTGAAGAGAGGCCAAATCCATAGAATAAATGGGAATGAAGGAAACAGGGGGGATGCTGATCTGCTCCCCTACCTCATACTGGTGGGGAAAACACAATTCGCTATCCCCACTGAGATTGGATGGTAGCAGAGACACAGTTGTTTGTTGTGCATGTGACCCAATACCTGTCCCCAACCCAACGATCAAAGCCCATTGACCAGTAATTGACAGGTATCCAGTGTACATTACTTAGGGTTGAGTATTGCCATATTGCAATACACTGTGATACAATGATTAAGTAACCACTGCAATGAAAACTGTATACAGTGTACTAATATCAACTGTCACTGATTTGCTGAGCCTGTAAACTTTATTAAACATTTTCTACCAATAAAAAAATGAGGACATGTTTATTGTCAGGTGTGAAAAGAAAGCTTATTCATAAAAGAGTCAATTAAAATTAACAAATGAAACTAGATTTGGCTTTCGCTCTTTAGGTTGACAGGCTTCACTTACTGTAAACTGTTGGTTAAATGATTTTACTCACAAACTGATATTTTGAGAGTGGTTAGGACACAGTATGGGAAGTGGACATAGCCAATATTCACAGATGGATTGTACACCAAGAGATTTAGTAGTCCCTACAGAATACTTTATTCTCTCAATTCACCTACTGCATACTGCCAGTGATTGATCAATTTCACCAGTCTGGTTATGTTTAAAACCAAAGTGATTCCAGAGATCACTCTTTGCCTGGTTACTGGTCACAAGATCTATATTCACTGATGACTGAATGTCATGGCAAACGTTAATACTTCCACACTAGGTTCTGAATTTAAAAATCATGTTACACTATCAATCTAACCAATATACAGACTGGGGTAAAATACTGATATGGATGAACTGTATTGATACAAACTCTGATATGATTGATACTGATATATCATCACATCCCAAGCAACCAGTGCCCTGGCGAAGACATGTCAGGCAATAAGGATCTGATAGAGAGCATGCCTCTGATTGATATTGCTGCTCTTCCCTATTGTTGGGAAGCTTGATTTGCTAATACTAATCACTGGCACTATGCAAACCATGAGAAGACAGTACTCATTCCTGCCAAGAATGCATAACTAGTTCTCAGGTAATTTTCCTCCCAAGGATCTACCCTGCACTAGCACCTGTGGCATCAGGGTCCTTTGGCAATTTCAGGACACAGATATCGCTCCTTGTTTCATGACCACAGGGGTATTTAATTTTCCTATAGCAGGAAGCACTCCAGACCCCTCCATTGCAATTGAAGGGATCATCTTATGAAGATGAAGAAGCAATCTTTCCTCCTGCCTCTCTATGGGTGCTGTGACTTACCACCAAGTACCACACTTGATCAGTCTATAAACATACAAGATGGGGGAGGAATACAAAAGGTAGAAGACTGGCCAAAAAGACAAATTTATCTAACACACAGGACTCACACAAAGTCATAGGTAAAAAAAGGAATGTATTCCATAAATTGGCTCTATGAAATCAGACTGGGATCATGTTCTTTTCAATTCTAATCCCCCATATTTATTGAACGAGCAGATATTTAGCTTTAGGACTTGGCATCCTGGAACTGGGAAGCAACACAACAGTAACAGGCAATGTATTACTGATAACTGCAATGCCAAATTGCTTAGACATTTGACCTGCAAGTCACTGTGGCATTTCCACTTCCCCTGACAAACCCAAGCACATAATAAAACAATGCAATTAACACCGAGTTGGTAACACAAAATGCTTTTGCCAAAAGTTTATAACCGATGGACATGATGAATCTGATATAGCCTACCTCGGGCAAACAAAAGATAAAGGAAAAAACAAAGGAACTATAAGTTGTCAAACTGTCCAACTTAGGCAAGTATATAAACAAACAAACTTAAGATGACTACAGACTTTATTAAGGAAAATGATGTACAAGAAAATGTTATATTTTTAGCATGAAATAGCATATGCAAAATATTATGGACCCTATTCATAATTCACAAGGTTTGTGAGATTCCACTCAGGAAATTGAAGTTATTTGCTTATATAAATGGAAATAAGACTTATTAGCACATAATGAAGAAAGAAAAAGAAAAAACAGAAAATTACAGCTTAAAATTTATCATGCATATATAGGAGTGAATATAAATCACTTTGTCCATGAAGTGTTTGTGTGCACGGGTGGGGGATTAGTTATATGTATATATTTTACACTGCATTCCAAGAGGAATAAGATAAATCTGTGTCCCCATTCTCCAAACTAAAAGGCATATGGATTGCTTAATATTTCTTAACTGACTATATACATCTCCATTATACAAGGCTAAAAGCTTCTGAAAGCAACCTTACTCAATTTATTACAAATGGTGGCTAAAATAAATAAACTTGTATGCTGATTGAATTTAAGCTTTGCCAGAAAAAAAGATACCATTAATCCCCAATTAATAATAGCCAAATTTATCAATTAATTTGCCCAAAGCATTTTTTCTATATAAAAAGAAAAACAAAATTAGGGAAAAACACATGCAATCTCACATATACACTTGGAAATCAAATTGGTCAAACAAGTTTCAATTTAATAGTTCAGTTGAATTAAAATATCAATGACCAGGATGTTCATCAAATACTGTTAGAAATAGCTCTGTTATGTTTCATACTATTTTGAGTGTAACTATTACCACGTGGCCCTTTTGAGTGTAACTTCATGTTATTACCATGTGGTTCTTTTGAGTGTAACTCTGCTATTTGCCATGTGGTACCCTTCAATATTACTCTGGTAGCACATAACAGACACCCAACTGCAAACTGCATAGATCAGGATCTGCAGTTACATAATACACAAGCAGATCAATGTCTCATTTATTTTACTTTCCACGTAAGGATCTCTCGTAAAATGCTGGAGGTAACATCTCTAAAATTTTAGTTTTACATAGCTAAGTGCCCAATCAATCCCCAATCACTAAAAAATATTAGAGACAGGGTCTGCATTTTCATGCTGTTCTTGGTTGAATAACTATGCCCATGTAAGGTTCATTACGTAGGAAAGTATAGGAAAACATACCCTGTCACTAATCGCAAAATGAGTATTTAAAAATTCATAAAGTTTGCACACTAGGAAGATATGGACACCTCTTATCAAAGGCAATAAAAGAAAGGTGTGTTCATGAAATGAGCACTCAGAATGACACAATTATTGAGATCACACCAGTCTTTTGCAGATGCAAGCCAGAGTGACATATTAATGGCAAATCATAAACTGCTTACAATTTCCAAAGACACTGTATGCTCTTTGTTGACATTATCATTTTCTTTCATAATACTCTACTGCAATTAATAAAATTGTCATTTTTCATTATTTAATAAAAGACAGTGGTTGCAACCATGCCACTGTACATGCTGTATCTCAGAGTCATCTGCACACCAATTAGGCAAAAATCATCATAATGTAATGATCAAGTCATTTTCATCTGCACAGTAAGTATGGGTTTTGTAAAAGTGGCCTAACTTGCAGCAAAAAGTGCAAACCATGATTGTCTTGCACATTCTGTACCAGGCCATGATATGCTTGCACACTTTTTACCAGGCCATGGTCGGCTTGCATATCCCATGTTAGAAGAAATAAATTAAATTACAAGTAAAGATAATTCCATCCTTCTTTACGGTGAACACACAAACTGACTGCATCAATTTTAAATATTCTTCTAAAATAACCAGTTTTATCATTTTTATTCTAGCAAATTTCCTTTTCTTGCGAGAATAGATTTACCAGTGATAATCTTAGCATGCAAAGGAAAGCTATATGACCCTGGACATGTATGAATCACTGCGAAGAAAAGGTGGACAAACTCAGGGAATACAATAAAATATAAGCACTCTAAACAAGATCTCATAAAAATGTGACCTTTTTAAGTGACCTCATGTTCCCTGTCGAACATATAATTTCAAGAAGACAAGACTCATTGTTAATCAGTATATTTATGAATGGTGGATTTTAAATATTTCTCTAATGAACACATAAATATCTGAAAGAAAAGACATTTCCAAGTGTTTGAGTTTCAATGTTTAAAAGTAATATATCCTGTAAACCAGTCATGCTTTGTAATTAATTAATTAATAATAATAATAATAATAATAATAATAATAATAATTGATGACCTTGAAGAAGACAGGAAAATTTAAAAGTCTGTAGGAAGCCTAATATTGTTAATGATATGGATAAAGCATCCTTTATGTTTACAAACAAAAAATACATATGTCACTGAATGTACTTTGTATAGTAGAAGTAGTAGTAAAAGTAGTACATTATCACCCAAAACAGAGATAGTTTTATATAGAACACAAATATTACTACATACCACCCCTAGGTAAACTGCTATGTGATTCTGCTAATTACCATAAACTTTGCAAGAAATGGATAACAATATCTGGAACAAATATATTGGTGCAAAAGACCTTATCACTGTACAAATAAGGGTATACTACAAAATGTACAACTATTAGAAAACAAGAATCCAATTTTGAAAAAAAATTATGATGGGGGGGGAGGCATTTTGTATATAAAAGACCAAAAGCTCCAATTTAGCTAAAAAAATGTAGCAGTAATCAGGTTAACAATAAAAATGTTCCTCAACTGCACATGTCCACATCATTTGACAGACAAAATCTTCAAACTGTGGATTTTTTAATAATGCACATAAATCAGTTAAAAAAGTAACCTGACATAGTATTTCCTGATGTTACATGTATACAGTAAAATTGCCATGACTCATGTATATGTAAATCTCCAAAGCATATGCTTGGCATACTAATCAAACAATACAATAACATTTGACAGAGCAATCATTCTTTGCTACAAGTTTTACATATAGCCAACCCATTACAGTCTCTGCACAATCAGAAAGCTGTCAAAAGCCCTTTTAATATACCAATCAAATGGTATAAAAAGTACATTTCAAATGTCTGAAGAAAAATTAGGCCCACCTGGGCATGTGATCACTCACCTGGCTGACATATACAACAAAACCAAATGTCCTGGCAGTTGTCCATAAAATGTAGGATAGTATGTCTCTTACTAAAATTTAAAGGTGTCTTCCAATTTTTAATTAATGGCAGTCATATTTGGATGGCAGATCAACATCATTTCTGCAAAACTGAAAGACTCTCATGCCTGAACATTTTCTTGTTGTTGACAAGTCATTGAAAAGTTTCTCCTATTTTTTGTAATGGTTTCCATATTGACACAGATCACCATCATCTGTATGACATTATAGGCCTTAAATGTTATGACACTTCTTGTCAAATTTGGTATATTCAGCAGTTTTTAAGAAGTCATCATTTAAAAGTCTAATTTTAGTACTGGAAGCCATACCCGACTGCAGATTTGTATAATCTAAAGAAATTTAAAAGGTCTTCATGCAAGGATATTTTTGTCAAATTTGGTCAAAATTCTTTTCAGAGCTTTTTAAGAAGTGTTTAATTGTTTCTCTAATTAATGGAAGCTATATCTGATGGTGGATTGGCATCAATTGTGCAAATCTGAAAGAACTTTGAATATTTTTCTACTTTTCGTAATAGTGACCATATCTGAAACCGGATCGTCAGCATTGACCTAATTCTGATTTAAAAGAAGTTACTAGAAAGGTTTTTCTGTCTACAGTAATGGCAGCCATATTTGATGGCTGAAAGGCATAATTTGTTTAAAGAAAGGCCTTTATGCCAGGATGTTCTCTGCAGAGTTTAGTTAAATTGGGTCCAGTGGTTGTTTAGAGTGGAAAATATGTAAATGTTGATGGATGCATTACAGATGCAAGGCCATTCTAATAACTTCTCTTGGCATTTACAACCAGGTGAGCCAGTTAATGACAGCATAATTTTGACAGCGTGGCTGACTGACGTGACCTAAATAATTTATTGTAAGATGAATATATTTGTCTAATTGAAATGACCTAGTCGAATGGTCATCTATTTCTTTTTTATGGTCAGGGTCTTCCTCTTTAATGAGAAAATAAATACTGACAACTCCCAGGAAACATCATCAACATTACAAACAGTCAGCACCTGCCAAAAAAGAAAGATAATGAAAATCAAATTCACCCATGAAAATAAAATAAAAGAGGTGCTTGCTAAACAAGGGAGTCGTGGATACTAACATTATTGATACTGTTCATACATAATCTATATTGCAAATAAGGCTGTCACATTTAAACATCTGAATGCGATCATTTCGTATTAGCCCTTTTAATGTTTACAAAACCTGCCTTCCATTTACACAATACATGAAGCACCTCACAAAATGACACAACTTTGTATCTCTTCGTCTTATTCATAATGACTGAAAGAAAGCAGGAAATAATCTACGGTTTGGAATTAATTCCCAACTGTTGACGCCAGCAGCAAACAGAAAGCTAGCTATAACCTGTGCTCTACAAAGGTTTCCTAAAATAAGCATAGAACAATAAATAATTTTATTTGAAAGACAAAAGTGGTATCTTGCCATGAAGAACAAGTTAATAATTCTTTACAAAATACAGAAAAAGCAAATGCATACCTACATTAAGCTTTGCTAATTGACGAACGTGAATGGCCATGCAGAGTGGCTTTTTTTTCTTACAAAAGGGATCTTCTAATGATTTATATGAATATATCATTTTAATTTATTAAAAACAAGGCATATATAAAGAAGGAACACTTTTCTTACTGTGAATATTTTCAAAGAAGTGTACAAGATGATTTAGACTTCCCAGACTTCTTGCCTCCTCTTGTATCAGGATTCTTCTTGTTTATTGCCCTTACTAAACTGAAGAAAATCTGAAAATACAGATCAAAATTAAACAGCATGACCTGTTAATATGCATAGATCCTGCTCATAATCAAACTCATCCAACAGCTTCATAATAATGATGCCATTTAACAAGATTGATCAAAATCGGACTTGAAATGTAGCTGCTATATTAATGACATTCTCACCCAATAGAATGAAAAGTCACGTCACTGTTATTCAAGAATTTCACTCATGAATCTTAATCAATGAAGAATTTTTATAAGTCTATTCATCCAGTTAAATAAAAATCCTACAAAAAGTATAGCCTCCCAAGCGGTAACAAAATTTATGTTCTCAGATTCAAGATCAGCTCATAAACATGAAGATACCTTAAAACTCATCCAACACCTGGACAACCTTAACCAATTTAAGTTTGATTAAAATCAAGATAGAAATACAGTCTCTCAAACTGGATAGAAGCTCAGATAATCATATGCAAGATCAGATTATTAATATGCACATTATATATATATATATATCCTGATGATAAAAGCCTATTCACAAAGTCTGTTAAAATTAGGCTAGAAAAAGAGCTGACAAGTTTGATGAATCAGATGCCAAAGCCATTGAAGCCTATTTGTATTGGAAAACAAATGAATACATTTTCACAAATCAAAATTAGTAACTATTCAACATGAATATATACCTACCAGGTTCCTTATGCTGGAATGAATAGCTACAAATTTAGTTTTCCCCCAAACAACTATAAAAGATTGGTTGGAATTGCAACTGCTGAATCTTCTTCATACAGTTTCAAAATCAGCTGGGTCAATTTATTTTCGAAAACGTTTTATGCTGCTTGGTGCATTCGTGTCATTATGATTATGCAGCCAATTAACCAAGATAACACGTGTTAATTCTGTGTTTTTGGATTATGACAAGTTCATAAACAATCAGTCCTACTAGACAAGAAAATAAATAGGAGCAACCATTTCATTTTGGGGGGATTTTCAGGATAGTGTGCGACAAACATTTCTGCTAGCAGCTGTCCAACAAAATATACAACTAGTCAGAGGTCTGAATTACATATAGCACAAATGTTAGGAGTTAAGCAATGGATAGAAGCCCAGTGAAGGTCACATGACCTCAAGTTAAAAATTAGGCATATATATGTCAGAGATAAAATCGAGATACAAACAAATTAGAAATGTTGATATTTAAATATCTAGATATCCATACATCCAATTATTGTAGCAAATATTACATTCCAACCTTATAATAAATATAAGGTGCCTATCTCCCCACTTAAATTCCAACTTAAAATACAGGAATCCTTTATATTACAGTACAATGCTGTTTATCAAAAGTGCCTGGTGGGGTGGACATCCAAGTTTCCCAACAGTTTGGTTTGGATCAGATGGCAGTTTGGACATGACATGTTCAGATAAAATGATTTCCACTATACTCACTAGAACAAGAATGGGAGCAAGTTAAAATAATATATTTATGTGTATAGTCTATTAGCAAAAAAAAGTACATTAGCAACACTTACCTCATTCACATTGATTTTCGCTTTGGCTGATGTTTCTACAAAGCCACAATCCCAACTCTGGGCCAGCTTAGCTCCCTGGTCCTTTCCTACCACTCTCTCATCCTCCAAATCACATTTATTCCCCACCAGTATCATTGGAACCTGAAAAAAACATTGAACACTATAGCAATGCTCCCAAAATATGAATGGAGTAAGTTGATCAGTAGATACAATTAGGGTTGGGTAAACCTAGAATATTTGCTGCAATACGGGACAGTGTGTTGAAACAGTCATTGCAGCATACTGGGAAAATATTCATAATGTGCAGCATTAAACATGAGAAATATCCTTACATGTACACGAGTCCACAAGATAAACTAATACCACTGGGTTTCTTTTCTGACCACATTAGTGGCCTATGTGGTTTGAGTGTCTGCCTCAGATGCAAGAGGTCATGGGTTCAAACCCTGACAGAGTAATACCAAAGACTTATACGAATAGTACTAGCAGCTGCCTTGCTTGGCACTCAGGATTAAGAGGTTAGTGTCAGGACTGATTGGCCTGGTGTCAGGATAATGTGACTAGGTGGGACATACTGAATGGCTATGTTATTCATGAAGGTTGTCTATAATACTAAAAGAACAGCCCATATACATTATTATTTAGAAAAATATCCATATTACCAATTTTCAAGGTACAAATGGATGACATGATGTGAGCAAATATGGACAGTTATGTTTGGCTACCCACCAGCAAACTTCATCTTTATAACAAATACCATGGTTATAGATTAAATTCAGACCTTTCTTGGAGAATTGTCTTTCAAAAGTGTCACCAGAAGAATTATTCCACCTCTTTATTTGGCACCAGTTCAAATTAATACTTTAGGCACTAGGTCCACAAGGTAGGATGTAATATGCAGTTCAACCATTTTCCCTGTGCACACATCTTTCAGCAATATTATGGGGGGGGGGGAGGGGTGCATAGCAAAAAGACATTGAAAGAAACAAACAATCCAAATGAAACAAATTAAGACTGAAGAAGTAGTACAATATGTTCATACACCATGGATGCCCTACCACAATGCCTTAAAACTAGTGAAGTTGTGACTTAAAACTGTGTCACGATGATGCCCAATTTTTCAAGGTTGCATAACCACAGGCTTAATCTGAAGAATACATTCCACAAAATGATGAAATTGTGTCTGAAGGACAAGGGATACATCTGGTACCCACCCTAAAAGTGAGAAATGGATTTTACTCAACTTACTTCATCTGTGTCTTTCACTCTTAAAATTTGTTCCCGTAGATCTTGAAGGTCATTGAAAGTGGATTGAGCAGTTATTGAGTACACTAGCAAAAACCCTTGTCCATTTTTCATGTACAAGTCCCTCATAGCTGTAAATTGTTCCTGTAAACAGTAATAATAAAAAATCAATTTGTAATACGTAAAGCAAGGCTTCTGGGAACATGATTTCACACCGATCAGATTTGTGATTCTTTTATTTGGCTAAATCTGTCACAGGTAGTCAAGTGACGGTTTGTCATAATATGGCATGATGCGCTTTAAAGAATAATAAGTGAGAAAAATAATTTAAGGAAACCTAAGTGATTTTTCTTGTATTCTGCTCAACATGGCCTTGACTGGGATGACCATGACTCAGCATCTATTTGTAGCATAGATTATAACTTTCAAAATTTACATGTTGACAGCCTATACTGTCTAAACTTTTTAAGCATAAAATTTAAGCAGATGCTCAAAACCTTACATACAGGTCTGATACTTGGAGTAGATCATGTTTCATTAAATTAAGTAATTAAACATATGAAAATGCCTGAAACTAACACTGCAAGCCAGTAGAAAACATTGATATACATACTGTTCCAGCTGTGTCTAGAATCTCCAACATACACTGCTGGCCATCTACCTCGACTTGCTGTCAAACAAAATAAAATTCAATGTATTTATTTTACTATAAATAAATAACATGCAACAAGATCTCATAACCTTGAATTCTGACACTTTATGCAGGTAAGTATTTCCTCCTGCATAAAGTGTACCCAACTATGAACAGTGTGGATCCAGATCTGCAGTCACATAATGTGCTCAAAGATCTATATTATTCAAAGTTAGGTGAATGTTATACACAAGTAAAAACAGTTGGTAACATACCCTGATTAACTGTATATCATTTATCATATTGAGCACTAATTTTCTATTTAATTAGAAGTGCATGTAACTGCCATTAGAATTTTTTTTGTATTAGTGTCCGACTTTTAACTACATATTGAAATGTGAAGTTTCATCTTGCACAAATTGGTACTTTTACACTGTACTGGTATTTCTGTAGTTTCCACCATTAAGGAACTTACAGAAATTCTCAAGTAATCTTGTAATAAATATAATATTAAAAGCATGTTTTTCTTTTCACAATAAAATAATTCCAAATATTATAAATATGATCATACTTATGACCCTTTAATCACATGTCTGATAGGTGTAATTTATGCCAACATGCCTGCCAAATGGGATGTTGTAAACAATATCTCAACCAACCCCAAATTTTGCAAAAATTTCAGATTAAAAAAAGAATAAAAAATGTCATTTATTTTAGTCATTTACTAGTTATGTTGACGTCTTATGTATTTGTACGTGTATTCATGGGATTTTCTAAGTGCAGTCATTCTGTTTGAATTTTAATAACTTCTCAAATCTGTTGCTTGTTCAGCCAGTGTTTTATATTTACTGGCCCTTTTGAATAAATAATTTGCCCAGTGTTGGTATCCCACTCAAAGTTTCCCTGTCAATAATATAAAGAGACTAGTAAATCGTAAGTGTCAAACTGAACATTTCCTATTTTTGTCAACAAGCTCACCAATGCCAGCACAATGTCTTTTACATGGTGTCAGCTATAGTGTAAGCTTAATCATCCAACTTTAGTTACTGTTTTTTATGAGAACTTGTACAACAATTAACACAAATAGCACATTTATGTACTACAAGGCACTGACCATTTTAATTTTTGGGAGGTAGGGTTGCGATTTTCTTTTGAGCTGAAATATTATTTTCTTTTTATTTCAATACAAATTTTTTGAATCATATAATGGATATAATGTTGTTACTTTGCTATAAATCATAACAGGACATTTTTTGCCCACTGGCAAATCTGACATTAAAATGAGAAATCCCATGCATTTCCCGAGAAAATTGAATTGTTGGTCACCTGATAAGTGAGGTACAATGTAGTATGTATTGTGGTAATTAAGAAATATCATGGTGTACTGCAGTACAATTTTTTTCTTTCCTGGTACCCAACTGTGATTTGCCCTGGCAATACTGAGAATGACACTACACCATGCCGTATTCTTACACACCGTAATGCCATTTCATCATCTCTTTTACATACTTTGGTCAACTTCTAGTGCCCCTTCTTTCTATCTCCACTATTTACAAAGTACTGTTAATTAGAATGTTTTCATTGTGCTTATAAAAACAAAATTGTCTCCAAAACCTGTTAATTTACACTTGACGCTCAAAGCTTGACATTAACACTAATTCTGGATCAGGTGCATTTATTATATATGGGAAGATAAAATCCAAAACATCACAAATCAGTTCCATCAGTAAAACCTACCACTAGTTACAGGTGAGTAGTAGTTTTATGGTTAACTGCAGGCCTACACAATGATGGCCATATGGATATAAAAACAAGCTGTAAGAATGCAAATACAAAGAAATGCACACAAAAAAAACCCAAAGCCTGCCCCAAAAAATATTCAGTATAAATTACTGATTTAAAAAATTCTGGAAGCAAAATGAGTTCACATCAAAATATCTATTGTCTCACAGAGTGGAAGTCAACAAATTTGACCAAAATGTGTTACACTGTTGGTGGATACTAGGAGGATATGTACCCAAGAAGTATGCACAAGTCGGGTGTGTGTGTCTGATGCTGGGTTGGTACAATACCATTGCATCTCTGCAGCATGTTCTATATGAGAAAGGCCTCTCGAAAACAATAGGCACGATATTCTTAAGCTTGTCTGTGGAGTTTTCATTCCACACATCTTACCAACAACGAAAAACATTCTGAATTCCAGCAGTTATGACCTCTGTATGTCATTTCATTATCTTTGATTCCAAGTGACTAGGCACACAATAACACAAAAACATTATGTTGTTCACTTTGTGCATGAAGTTTTTGAACAAATAATAGTGTTCACATGATTTTACCAAGATAGTGAAATGTAGGCATCATTAAAAATGTTATTTATGATGGTCCTGTGGAAAACAGAAAAAAATTCTAATTTCAACAGCTCTCAGGTAAATGTCTACAAATAATTTTACATACCAAGTAATCCACACATGGTGCTTTGCTAAATAATGCCCAAGGCAATGCTACCATAATGATGACAAATAATTTTACTTACCATGTAATCCACACATGGTGCTTTGCTAATTAGTGACCAAGGCAATGCTACCATAATGTTTACAAATAATTTTACTTACCATGTAATCCACACACGGTGCTTTGCTAATTAATGCCCAAGGCAATGCCACTAAAATGATGCATTGAAACTTGGCCTATCTGAAAAATGTGTCTTAGCAAATAGTTTTTGACAGGTATTCATTGCTGTAAGGGCACAATATTCCTGTAGTTTATTACTGTAAATTCGAGCTGATAAGTAAATGGAATTATCAAAAGAGCAAAATCCAAGATGCACCAAATGATACTGATTGGTTTAACATTATTTATACAGGGTCAAATCTACTTAATTGGTAAAAATCTATTCAGTTCACCTGTGTGTGTCTGATCTAAAAAAAACATTCCATTTTTATTTACAAATTTTAACACTGTATTCATTTACTTATCTGCTTGCACTGACATATCCTTGCACCTTTAATTCTGCACCAGCTACTTCAAAATACAATGAGACAGCTAAGCACATGGCTGTGTATGTCAGTCAACTTTCATCAAAATAGTTGTAGAGCATCAGAAGTAACTAATTGGATATTTGCTGTGACTCTGACCTTGAAGCAGGGTATGTAAAGTTCCAAGACAATCCTCACAGTAGTCTTGGAGTAGCAAAATCACACTTGAACTAATGGACAAACATCACACAATGTATGACAGGTCTTTGCAGGAGATCTTCTGGTTAATCACAAGTAAAGTTAATAAAAACCAAATAGAACTTCACTGCTATTAAAACCTTTAACACTATAATCTGCTTGTGTAAGAATGAGACAATATTTAAAGACATCTGTCTTACCTTTCTGTAACTGTCTTCAATCGTTGGGTCATACTTTTCCACGAATATTCCCTGAACAAATTGCACTGTCTGAAAAAGAAAGTCTTGTTAACAGGTCTTCCTGGCATATTATACACCCATCTTCTTCACCTGAAAGTACAAGTCTTCTTCTATACAGCTCAGCAAAATCCCTTTTCTCTATCTAATGTCCAAAACATAAACTAGTCATTCCAACAGTTTTGAATACAACTATTTTCTGCCATTACAGCCAGTCAAGTCTGCCATTTAATTAATTTACAAAGTACAAGATAAAAAAACAACACTAACCTGCAAGTCATCTTCTACTATGTCACCATTACTGTGTCAACCTCATGTTGACACTGACACAGTAGATCACAATGAATTCAAACTGTTTGTCATTGATTTAGGCCAGACATGTGCAAATTATTGCCCTTGTGCTGGTTCTGGCCTACAATCTGGTTTTATGGGCTTATTTACATCATTGGTGCATGTAAAAATCACTAATCTGGAGGTTTTCTCAGGCAAATCCACTGAAAGTTAACTGATCTTATCTAAGAATGCATCTGAGTCAAGAGTGGTGTGGTCAGATTATTATCTTGACAGTAACCAAGATAGTCACCAGACCATACCACCCTTCGGCAGCAACAAGATTGAACTGTGTTGGGAGGCCATGAAAGTGTATAAAGATGCATGCTAACAAAATGATTCCATTATGTCTTTAACTGAAACAGCTTTTTTGTGGCAGAAAAAGCCCCTGGCATCCAGACCGGGTGTACATTGTACACTTCAGATAGATTCCGACAGCACATAAAGGGTAATGTAACCTTGAAACTCTTGAAGGAAAAATAGACAAGAAGTGCCATAAATTTTTCTGGTTGCCAGCTGACAGAAACCTGTTATCAATGAAATCCAGCTGTGTCATAAAATAACTGAACTGTCAGAACTAAACTGTAGGTAGTTCAGAGTATGGAGCTAACTCACAATAGCAAAGCCAAAGCTACCAGAAAATACGTCTTGTACAATAGTTGCTTCAGAAGGAGAGTTGAGCCATGGCAAGAGCCATGATAGATTCCATTTTGGGAACAGGGTCAGCAAGCCATGGATTTAATTAAAATTATTATAAATACACAAGTCTCACTTCCCTTAGGACTCAACCGAATGTTCTGGAATTCCCTTGATGTGAATCATTCTTAACTGGAAAATTTTATCAAATTGTAAACAAATTTGTTTCTATAATATACCATTATCTTAAAGTATGATCTACAATCATGGACAAAAGTGAAGCAAACAATCTAGATTTACAGATAGTATGCACATTCTCATAAGAAGCTGTAACAAATTTGTGAAAATATCTGAAATTCCATCTAATTTTTGCATAAAAATGCAGTATATCTCAAATTTCATTGAAATACCAACAAAAAAGTAAATTACACTACACAGGATTTCTTCTTGATTTTACTTATCACCAAAAAGTAATGTTAGAGGGATAACTCTTAAGAGTTACTTCCCTTAGTCTATTTGCAAAGGATACACAGGAAGACTTTTTATGTCTATGGGAGGGCAGCTCAAAAAAGCTTTCCAACATTAATGTAATTGGCAATATATTTGATGGGAGAAACTGTAACATTAGTCTGCTTAACTGCATATGTTAGAATGAAGGTTGTTTAAGTAATAGGTTCTTTTAAATTTTGACAAAGCCTTTAAAACTTTTAAGCCTTTCTATAAAAGGACGGTTTTTAAAATCCACATATATATGGTTGGTGCCCTAACATCTACTTTTAATGTAACCCAAAAATGTATATCTAATGCAATCATTGTCAAGTATGCATAGCATGTGAGATTTTACACTATATAATTAACAAGGTCTGATAATACAATTCACTGCAAAAGCAAGTAGTGGGTGGGAGTGATGTCAAAGGTTAACACTGTTGATAATGTTTAAAAATACTTATGATGTAATTTCTAATGCAACTACCAAATAATAAGGAAAGGTTTATCACAATACACTTTTGGTAACTTTACATACCAAAATGGAATAGGAAAAGTTAACCTTCATTTTTCTGTAGCACTTACAAAGATCACATATTAATGTCATGCCAGACTGGTCTTCATAGTTTCCACAAAAGAAAAGATACCAATATATAGCCAAGTATAGGGTAATCAGACAACTTTAATCAGTAGAACTGTATGAGTACTTTGATTAAATACACAATTTCCAAACCACATAGGAATCCTGTCAACAGCCCCAGTGATTTAGTTGTCATCATTATTTTTTACTAATTTGTTTCAACCTACCAATGCACTCTTGCCAACACCTCCACTTCCTAGAACAACAAGTTTGTATTCCCTCATGGCAGTGGATAATCAAATCTAAAGACAAAAGAGAAAATAATACATTTATGATCAGTCTCTTTAAAGGCAGTGTAAAAATAATATCACTTCTAAGTCAAATGTCAACAAAAAATAACATGACAAAATTATATGCAGATGTACATCTGTAAATGCCTGACTGGTTCAGGATTTTCCACAGGATTTTTAAAGTTCTTTGGAAAAAGTTGCAAGTTAGAATGCTGTGTAAAATAAATATTCTCTGCAAACAAAATAACATCAACACTACCATCAAGAAACTTAAATGAATAAACAACCAGCATTACTGTATAGTATATATAAACATATCATTTCAGAATGAATGAAAAAATATACCAAGCAGCATATACATAAAAAACTCATTCAAAATAAATGCTAATTCCATAATGGTTAAATGCCTTCAAAGTATACTCTTAAGGAATAATGGTGGGATATAAGGTGTGCTCTATTGAAGAGGTGAATTAAATCTTGGCACATATGTCGTACATCAATGCATGTAGCTTTGAGACTGCATATCTGAGTTGTTCTCAAGACGAATTCACATAAGCTTTAAATGCGAGTACTCAAACATCAGAAGTCAAATTAAATTTTCACCCTTTTTTCCCCTTTGTTGGCAGTAGTGTCATTTTTCATCAAATGTTCATTTCCCAAAAAATGAAAACATACTTTGCCGAATCATTTGTATAATGCAAAATACTCTTCTGCACTCTTTTAAAAGCCCGTACTGACAATGAAGTGTACATACTACACATATACTCAAAATTCAGTTACAGTATCAATGAACTGTCCAAAACAAACTCTGGGAAAGCTTTGGTTACTTTCATCATTTACATTTGTGTTATTGACAGTTTAGGTTAAACACTGTTACAACAAAAAAGGGCATCAGTTATTTGCCAATCAATCGAAGGTGCTTACATATAGGGCTCAAGTATGTCAGGGTAGCCTCTGGAGGGGAAGTCCTTTTCACAAAATAATTATAATGACAAGGCCAAAAACAAAATAAGTGTTTCTAATCAACTAAACATTCGTTTTTTGTTGCTGACACTAACACTTCCCCCCACCTGAGTTAACCCTCCCCCCATTTCCTCAAATTGATTGGTGCATCTATCTGAGCCAGTTTTGTCCAGTACTTGAAGTGCTTAATACATTTTATATACTTATCATTATGATATATACAGTTACCTTGCTGTAACACAATGGTCAAGGTCCACAGAACCCAACCATGTTATAACAAACCATTTACCAAGTCAGCTGACCCAAAAAAGTGATTCATTTACCTAAAATGTGGTGAGATTGTGTGTGTGTGTTAATAAAATCGGGCAAAAAAAATATATGCTTTTGATTAAATGAAGACAAACTAGTTTGAAAAACACCTGAATATTGACAATTTACATCTGAATAGTACAATCCATAACCTGTTAAGTAATGTACATGCATATCCATGAATTTTAGTATTGATCACGTTATAAACTTCATGAATAACTCACATCCCATTAGAAAACACAAATAACACATATATATATAAAAAACTGATAATCCTCATTTTGATATGTATCTAATTGTCAATAAACAATTCACTACAGTTGATGAAAGTATCATGTGGCTATAGTTACTACATGCTAAATGTACATATACTTATATCAACCTAGATTTAGGTCAGCTGAGACATCAATCAACTTGTCGATTCTACCAAAGGGATGAGACTATTCATAAGGAAATAAAAACGTGAACAAATTAACAACTTTAACAAACATCTTTACAAGAAAACCCATCTTCAATTAACTTGACAGCCAGATATCTATTGTTTCAAAAGATTGGAAATGTAATCTGCATTTCATACTACCAGTGGTAATGAACGGAGGCATAATCTTTTTCCTGAATAAACGAAACTTTCAAGAGAAATTAAATGTGTTCCATTCACTTTGGAATCAATCAGATTTCATTATTTTTATTTAAGTTTGGTGTTGACTTTCTTTGATATTTTTGTTGTTGTTGAAAACTGTAGTTGGCTTTCTTTGAAGGGTACATGTGTTATTGTTATTCAAAAGTGTTCTCCATGGTATAGCAGTGTTAGGGACCAGCTTCGCGCTGATAAAAGAGACCGCCGTAAAGCTGAGAGGCTCTGGCTTTCCACCAGACTCACTATTCATAAGCAAATCTATATAGTCGCTAAGAAGAACATCACATATATAGTCCATGCAGCGAAATCAGCCCACTACACTACTAAGATCATGGAAAGTTCCAGCTGCAAAGAGCTTTTCGAGATTATTAACAAGCTAATGTCAAGGAACATATCAACACCACTTCCAACTACCTTCTCTCCAGTCAACCTTCCGGACATGTTTGCAAATTTCTTCCATGACAAAGTACAAACCATTAGAGATAAGCTTGACACCACAATTTCAATTGACTCGTCATCACCATACAGTTGGGATACAGAATTTCAGCGGCAACCATTAGCAGCATTTGAACCTGTCTCTGGATTTCGTACACACAATCTTGACGAAGAGTGCACCAAAGTCATGTGAACTTGATCCAATTCCAACATCACTGATGCCTGAGTGCTTAGATCCAGTATTGCCTTCACTAACTGATGTTATTAATACCTCTCTCTCATCTGGGGAATTCCCATCATTTTTCAAAACTGCCATTGTAAAGCCTCTCCTGAAGAAACCAACACTAGACCGTAACGATTTAAAGAACTACCGCCCAGTTTCTAATCTCCCATTCATTTCAAAAATCTTAGAAACAGTTGTTCTATCCCAGCTTGTATCTCATCTAAATTCAAATAGTCTTTTTAGCAATGTACAATCTGAATATCGCCCTTGCCACAGTACTGAAACTACTCTTCTAAAAGTAGTTAATGACATTCTCTCTGCATTGGATAGCAGAAAGATTACAGTCCTCACCCTCCTTGATTTGTCTGCAGCATTTGACACAATAGACCATGACATATTACTTCACCATCTCCAGCATGTATTTGGCATTCATGATACAGCCGTACTGTGGTTCAAGTCCTACTTGGTCAACAGGACACAAACTGTATCTGCAAATGGAATACACTCCAGCCCAGTTGATCTATGTTGTGGTGTTCCACAGATGTCTGTTCTTGGACCTGTTCTCAAGTGTCATAGATCATCATCCAGTGTCTCACAAATTGTACGCTGATGACACCCAATTATACAAATCTAGCCACCCAACTGAAGTTGATGCTACCATCCAAGGTGTAGAGAGGTGCATTTCTGATGTGAAATCATGGATGACTTGTAACAAGCTGCAGATGAATGATGATAAAACTGAGGCCATTCTGATCACAACACAAAGGCTTTCTCATTCACATCCTTTACCTCAAACAATAAATAACAGCAACACCAACATTAAATTCACACAATCACTACGAAACCTAGGTGTTACTCTGGACAGTACTCTCACACTGCACCAACATGTCATGAACATATGCAAGGCTGCATATCTTGAGCTGAGACACATCAGCTCAATTCACAAATATCTTTCAGTTGATGCCACTAAAACACTTGTGTGTTCATTAGTACTTTCTCAAGACTGGACTATTGTAACTCAATTCTGTCTGGTTCATCTCAATATCTACTCCAGAAACTTCAAAAAGTTCAAAACACAGCTGCTCAGATCATCCTTAGAGTACCACGCTCAGAGCACACCTCCCCGCTGCTCTGTACCCTACACTGGCTATCCATTTGATCCAGAATCAAACACAAAATTTGTTCTCTGTGCTACATTTCACTGTCGGACTCTAGTCCAACATACCTATCTGACCTCACCCATGTGTACACACCAGCAAGATACTTATGCTCCTCTTCTGACAATCGTATACTCATTATTCCCACTATGAAAACAAAGTCATATGGACAGCATTCTTTTGCATATCAGGGCCCAGCAACGTATAATGAATTGCCCACTGAACTTAGACACAAAGACAGTGATCACATTCAAGAGGGCTCTCAAAACTCACTTATTTCAACTGCAAGAACAAACTTTTGTTTCCTACCTGAAGTATTCTCAGCATGTTTTTTTATTGTTTAATGTTTTTCTAATTTCATGTTGTTTGTTTTTGTAATATTATTATGTTTCTTATCTTATAGGTGTTGTCTAATGTTGTAAAGCGCAAAGAGCTTCTAAAGATTAGGCGCTATACAAAGTCCTTATTATTATTATTGAAGTTACTGCTAAAAGACAGCTTTGGAGGACCAAACAGATGTTCATTTCTTATTGCACTGGTCACATCTAATAACTGTAGATTAATGATCGAGACTGATTTTTTTTTTTCCATTTGCTTATATTTATAAAGAACTATCAGTGCTTCAAAAGTAATCAGATTTCATTGAATTTTCAGGAAAACTTTTCTCTGGGTTTATTTTAAAAACAAAAATGGCCTTTGTAAAAAGAGAAAGCAGTGTAGCTCTTACATACATGGCTTCAAAGGGATGTAAATGCCATAGTTATGGAAATTTATAAAACAAATCAAAGCTTATTGAAAATGATGAACCACATAATCCTCCTTACTAAATAAACAGACTCACTGATGCAAACATGGCAACCATGTTGGTAAAAGACTACTGTTTGGTTTGAAACATAAACATGGTGGTAAAGAATCCCATGTAACAATCTGGTTTGAAATTACAAAACGATCAAGCAACTAACAAAGTTGTATTAATTTTTTTAATATCACTGATGCTTCAATTCATTTTGTTATTAATTTTTTTTTTTGGGGGGGGGGCAGGATACAACAATATCCCAGTATATATCAGAAAAACTGTTTTTTAATTATGTGACTAATGCTGTGTTCATTCCAGAAATAGAAAGTGGGCTAATTCCAAAAATAACCATGTCTAAAATACCCATACTTGTATCTTCTTTATTTAAGAAATTTAAAAAATATTATCTCAGGCACCTATGTTGTGGATTTGCTAATTTCTGCATTAAATATGAATTTTTCCATCATTATATTCTTCATGTAAACTGTTAGTGTCTGACTACTGTATTGTTTGGCATAATGTCCATGTCTGATAAAACAACCATATCCACAATTCAGGCTCACAACACAGTTATTTTAGTGGACAAGGAAATTGTTACCATAGGAAACCATAATTTAGTCTGACCCAACGACAAGTGAATATTTACTGCAGAAATTAGATTCTGGACAAAATAAACTAATATTCATTTTCAATCTCTCCTGTTGTAAGCTTTTCATACTTGAATCTGACTTCTTTATGCCTTAAGAAAGATGACCTCAGTTTGGTCTTAACACTTAAGTCTACATTTTTCCTCGCTGTGCACAACATATTCAAAACATATTCCTGTCAGCCAACATGAATATTCTTATGCTTGTCTGATGAGTGCAACATATTCAGAAAGCCTTGGATCCAAATAAATCAGTCTAAAATCAACCATAACAATGTTTTATCTTTACTTTGTGGGTCTTTCTTAAGTACTATGGAAGGAATTTTGTTGTGCCACTGGACTCGACTATAACAAGCTAATGAAGCAACTCAGGGTTGTAAAGAAGATATAAAGTTGTAACTGCTATCTCAATATGTAATCATGATTTCTTTCATGAAAGTCCTGTATCAAAAAAAAAAGTATCTTCTCACTGCAAATTATTTAAATTCACAACTTATCACACCCACCCCTTCCTTAATTGAAGGCTTAAGTTCCCCTTGTACATTTTTCTGGTTGGGTAAAAATTAAATACTGCGATACGATAGTGCAGTGAACATCACGTGTATTGCCCACCGACGTGGGGAAACTAGCAGATGAAAGATATTCCCGTTATAGTAACACAAAGAATGTATTAGTCCTTGTTAGAGCATCCTGATCAAAGATGATAAAAAAAAAATCCAGACTCCCGGCTGTGTTCTGTGTACGAAATATGTTTGAACAGAACGAAACACTGCCCATATCCATACAGAAGACCTCTCTTTCTACCTGTCCCAAATGTGTTTCTGACAATTAAATACCTCTTTAAACTAGATCGGTAACGTTTCTCCTTTGTGACTGTTAGGCTTTTGGTC